>JAINUW010000812.1:0-430665 GCA_020205615.1 Panax quinquefolius | reverse complement strand
AGTGAAAATTATATTTCAAATAAACTCCAAGATCATATAGGTGGTGCTCGTAGATATACTCAGCAAGTGGATGTGCAAAACCCTGTCTTATGATAACACAAGGTTGTATGTCATTAGACATCTTGTATGATAGTGGCAAAATACCCTTCCAAAGTTAGTTTTGCCTCACCCTATTCGGTTCACCAAAATTAAATATCAAATGATGTATACAATACGACACACTTATCTAAAGTTCTCAATAAAATTATTTCCATACTATTTAGGGAGAACCTCAACAGCTATAAACCACTGTTCTATTCCCCTGTTATCCCCGCTTGACTCGGTAACACTCTTAATATCTGAAAGGAATTGTGAAGCAAAAAGGGTGAGCACAACTAGCCTAGTAAAGAATATCATGTCTAAAGATAATTAAATTATCAATAGCCTTCGTTAATAATAAATCAGATATTTAGAACATATGGTAGATGATAAAACTTTTCAACCATAGTTGCAGCGGAACGAGCAATGCATTAAAAGAGTCAATTAGACCATCAGGTCTATTATCTTCTCCATGTTAAAAGTCCACTAATAATGTTTTATCTCTGTAACATCAATCAACAATTCATGTCCATAATTATATGAATAACTCATAATCATAATTGTGATTCTGAATTCCTTTTCGCACCTAGGATGAAGATAATTTACATCACCTATCCTCACCTGAAACATCAAAAATCATGGTTATACCAAATCATAATTCCTGCTCATAATCATACTAATAAATTCATCTTTACTACTACCAAAGATATACAATCAGAGTAACCAATAATCAATGCTTCATCTTTGCACTACTGAGCCAAAGATATACAATCAGAAACCAATAATGCTAAGACTCAAATTAATAGTATCACAACCACGAATTATCCATGCACTACGGGCCAAGGATATTCGTGTTTTCCATTACGGTCATGATTATACCGAATAATCCCTGGTCATGATCATACCAAGTCCATCTATGCACTACACGGGCCAAAGATGACTTTTACCACATCATTTATAACATTACTTGTTATGATTATACCGAATAATCCATGGTCATAATCATTCCAAGTCCATCTATGCACTACATGCCACATATGATTTTCAAAATAACACAAGAATGAGAATGATGACAATGATATAAGCATTAACCAAACGAAAACAAGGATAAATATTAAAGACTTTAAATTTATCCAAATATTATCAATCACTTAATAAACTCATAATCTAAAACAATATTTTAATCACTTCTTAAACTTATAAATAATTTATTTCAATTGTTTACACTTTACCAAATAATGCATTTAATCATTCAAAAATGCCATACTCATAAGATTTCATCACCAATGATCAAATCCATTATCAAAAATCTGCATATACCCTATATAGGATTCTCAAGCCATAAAATCATATTTCCAACTTTGTTACTTCACATAACATATTTAACTCATTTACTCATAAGTAGATCATTTTCATGAAAAATACCAAATCAGACCCAAAAATATTTCTTGTCTGGGATTTAGCAGAATATAGTCCCATATTGAACATATATTTTTCTCAGAATTTTTAAAATTCATTTAGTATTTTTCAAAAATCAATTTCTAATTAATTCCTTAAGAAATAACTACCTCAAGTTTAACTCTAGAAATTCCCAAATCTTGTCAAGATCTTACACATGTTAACGTGAGCTTCTAGTTTAAATTTCATAGTCATCAGAGTTATAGAACTCCGGTTATAGCGTTTTTCGTCAAAAAAACCTAAATATTGAAATAGTCATAACTTGCTCATTTTAAGTCGGAATGTGCTCATTTTAGGACAGGAGGTACTTTATACCATATATTTCCATGTCCGAAAAAGCCGGAATTTTTCTCACAAATTAACTGGCCGAAAATTCCCTTTTAAATTTCTAGGCAGTAAATTTCTACTCATAAGTAGATCATTTTCATGAAAAATACCAAATCAGACCCAAAAATATTTCTTTTCTGGGATTTAGCAGAATATAGTCCCATATTGAACATATATTTTTCTCGAAATTCTTAAAATTCATTTACTATTTTTCAAAAATCAATTTCTAATTAATTCCTTAAGAAATTAGCTACCTCAAGTTTAACTCCAAAAATTCCCAAATCTTGGTAGGATCTTACACATGTTATCATGAGCTTGCAGTTTAAATTTCATGGTCATCGGAGTTATAGAACTCCGGTTATAACGTTTTTAGTCGGAAAACCCTAAATATTGAAATAGTCATAACTTGCTCATTTTAAGTCGGAATGAGCTCTTTTTTGGACAGGAGGTACTTTATACAATATATTTCCATGTTCGAAAAAGCCGAAATTTTTCTCACAAATTAACTGGCCGAAAATTCCCTTTTAAATTTCTAGGCAGTAGCTTTTTCATATTTTGCAGCTTTTGACTCCTTTGCTAAAATCAGTTCACACAATAATCTACAACACCTTTTCTAGTTATTCCACCTGGATAAGTTAGAAAACTCATAGATCTAACTCTAGAACTTGACCACACTCAAAAATTCAAAATATAATAGGAGGTATGGTCAATTGAATTTTATATTCCATTTTCACCAAAATCTAATTTTCAACCCTTTGTGATTTCTAAGGAACTTTCATGTTTTCACATAATAACCAACATAACTTATCATAACACTTACTAATACTACATATACCCATGATTTTCATCAGGTCCAATGCTTTCATTATGACTTTCATCATAATCAATAAATTAATGCTTATATTATGACTTTCATCATAATCCACGTAAACAGATCATTTCTATAATTTAATAAGAAATGAATATAAAGGATCATTCACCATGCATGTGGTAATCCACATATACACGTTATTCCAATAGAATAATAAATAATGGAATAACAACAAAATTCACCATGCATGCGATAGACCGCACAGACAGGTTATTCTCAATAGAATAATAAAGAACGGAACCAGGTCAGGCGTAATTCGCACCGAGAGGATATTCCAACATAATAATAAATAATGGAATAACAACAGAAATCACCATGCATGCGATAGACCACACAGACAGGTTATTCTAACAGAATAATAAATAATGGAACCAGGTCATACGTAAATGCACAGATAGGATATTCCGATAGAATAATAAAGAATGGAATAATAGAATAATTTCACCATGTATGCGGTACTTCGCATAGACAGGTTATTCCAACATAATAATAAAGAATGGAATAACAAAAGTTGTCTTCATGAATACAAAAGAAATAATACCCCTTACGGTATAATAGATAATATCCCTTACCTTATAAAGAAGAGTACTCCGATGGGTAGGGCGGGGATATACTTAAAGAAAACTTGCACAACGCTCAAAGCTTTCTTAAACTCTAAAGAAATACACTCAAGATTATAGAAGAAGAATTTTCTCTACAGTTTCTCTCTCTAGAGTTTCAGTGAATTCGTAAGAAATAATGAAGGAATGAGCTTCTATTTATAGGAGAATGGACTGAATAGTAACTAATTCCTGAACGGTCCAGATTGATTTACTTTTAAACGGACGGTCTAGATTGGTTTACTATAAAATATTCAAATAAAACAAAATCTTTTAAATAAAATATAATATATTCTATTTATAATCTAATAAAACGAATAACTTTATAAAAGTATTCTGGTTTTATATAAAAAGATTTTACTATGCAAACACTATGCATGCACTATGCAAACACTATGCATTCTAAAATATAATATATTCTAATTATTGTCTAATAAAATAAATAACTTTATAAAAGTATTTTGTTTTATATAAAAAAATTTTACTATGCAAAACACTATGCATAATAGAATATAATATATTCTATTTATAGTCTAATAAAATGAATAACTTTATAAAAGTATTATGTTTTATATAAAAAACTTTTTTGTTTTATTACGTTAATAATACTAATAAAACAAAACTTCATCATCATTATTATAATTCACACTATTAATCGACCAGGTCGTTCTCAGGAAAGAGGGGGCTTTCCAATAAGGATTTCTCCCTATTGGCGCACAATGAGGTGACCAAACCTCTCATTGGCAGAACTTCTAGACATCGTTAATATTGCAAATAATAATAGTAATAACTTTTTTATCTCAATTATTGATTTAATAATATATAAAATATCGACAATAATTGAATCAAAGTGAGTGACTTCTCACATAAGCATTAATAATCAATACTGTATGCTACTATGCAACCACGTGTATTTTACCACCGATTATTTTATAATAACTAGTTTACTTTGAAAAATTTTCAAATGTCACCCTTAACTTTAAACTTTTATCAATTTAACTATTCACCAAAATAAAAAAAAAATTGAATACTTTTATTTCATAAAATTAAGGGGTCTCACATAAACTAATCGTTCATCTTCGTCTTGCCTTTATCCTGGTCAGATCCCTCGGTTCGTTCGATCCTAGCTGCATTCATATGGTTCAAGCTAGAGTGAACATAACAAGCTCAACAAGTACAACAATTTCTTTTAAACAAAATGCTTGAAACATAGGAATCGTATATATTCAATAACTGGATAATAGTTATGAAGTACTATCAATAATTCAAAATAGCATTTCTTTTCCTTTAAAATGTTTTACAATAACAATATTCAGTAAAATACTAACTCTGGCTCAAGACCATGAGCATTTCATATTTTCTTTGAAAAGGACAACCCGACACTAAGTCCATAAGTCTGCTATATCTTACGAGCACTTCTGGGTGATCAACCCATAGTACTCTGTGTTGATCAACACTACATCCATTAAACGTGTGTACGTTTAAGTTTTAGCAACTTCGCGTGCCCATCGAATAATCGATGAAAATATATTTGTTTACTCATAATTATGCTTACCTTGAATCCGTACCAAACAATTGGCGTAGAATAGCGTTAACAATTCTATATTGAAAGAGTTGTAAATAAATCAATCAATCTTCAAGATTAGTCTAGCCGAGTTAAAACTGGCATCGACATTTTCGTAAAACAATTCATGCATCTCATAACATGAATTACAGAAAACTTGGCTAACACGAAGGTTAGACAAGCGTTTAAGAAAAACATGCCTTCAGCGTCTGCTATAGTATAATAACGTTTCCTTTCAGTCTTTAAAGTCTCTACAACACATAACCACATAACATACCACATTAGGTCATGAATGAACATACATGGTTCCTAATGAATCTTACCCTTCTTCTCAATCTAATCCTGTATTAGATTTGTTATTTATTGGTTTCGGCTTATCGTTATAACTAACATCATTCTTACCAACTTCTTTCTCTTCTATGTCTTACTTGTATTTACTTTATTAATACAACTCATTTCGAGTTAATCATCCTTCCTCACGGCTTACTAACTTTCTTACGTTATTAATCAAAACTTGATCGCCATTGGTTAAGTACACTTACTGCATATCGTTCACGTTCAATTACTTATCTTCAACCCTAAGTGATCATACTTAACGTTTAAGAATATTTTAATAATGCCACCTTATGTTTGTTAAGGTTGCGTTACTTCATTTGTCTTTCCTTTTATCTTCATAATCATATATCTCTGCGCAATCCCTAAAGCTAGCGCTGCAGCATCGGAATTTCTTCTTTATGTCACGCCACGGCGTGACTTAGCAGTGTGCATGCTCCGGACTCGACGCTGCGACGCGAGTCTCCTTTATTATGGCCGTACTGCGGCGCCAATTAGCAATATACCTTGTCTCGGCCTCGCGCTGCGGTGCGGGCCTTTGTGCCTGGAGTCGCGTTGCGGCGCGGACTCTGTGCCTCAGAAAAATTTGACAGTTTTTTATTTTTGTGAGATTCCCGAACGCATAACTTCTTCGTTATAAGTCCAAATTGGCTCGTTCAATAGCCTACGGTTCACAAATTATATACTCTACGCGTTCATCCAAGAATTTTATCTATTTGACTTTGTTTGCTAAAAATTCACCTATTAGTCCATTTATAACGAAAACGGTAAACGTTCGTGAACGTTCAATGCTCGTTTCTTCGTTCTAAGTCAGAATTCGGTCATTCTCGAGTCCGCAACTCTAAAATGCCATATAAGACTTGTCTCCATTGAAAACCAATGTTTCTAAGATCAATATCAAAATTCGACTTCTATTTCGAGAATTTCACGAATTGGACGATTATCGTCCAAACTTGTAAATTTTGCCTTAACTTCTTTTCTTATGATTTGTTCATCGTTTTAAATGGATTCAATCCATCTTATTAACATCTTAACATACATACTTCATTAACTTATAAACATGATAAGTTATTACTTGTTCTTCATTAGTCTATAACTTATAAAAGTATGAACTACTTATGGATTCACTTTGCATGACTTATCATAGCTTAAATCTTTTAACCATCATCTTTACTTCTTATTACCATACAACCTTATTATTTCAACATAAAACAAGTTCCTACAAGTTCTTCCTTGTTTTATAACTTATATGATTACGAATAGCTTATTCATGACTTATACGGCTTATTAAGACTTAAGCTCTTTGATTACTCATTCCTATCATTCCCTAGCATACATGTTCTACCACTACCCATCTCCCTACCAATGGGAGAGAAAGAGATTCATGGTTTAAGTTCTTACCCTTGAATATCACTTGACTAAGCTTTAATCTCCTTCTTTCTTCTTGAAAATCTTATAATGGAAGTTTGACTTATAAGTGCTTATTCTCTCTAACCAATAAGGTACTTAACTTGAGAGGAGTTGAGAGAAATATTAATCAAGCCATCAAATGAATTGAGAGCTCTCTATTTATAGGCAACCCAAAGTGAGGGCATTTTAGTCTAAAGCCAATCCCACCTCTTTAATCACCACCTTACTATTCCTAGCTTAAGTACTAAGTTAACTTGGCCACCACACTCTTTGCTTGGCCATCACAATATCTATCCAATACTTGGGCATCACATATACTTAACCATTAAGTATACTTGTTAATCACATAACTTAGCCTTTAAGTTTACTTGTTAATCACCTTACTTATCCTTTGCTTATTGATCACAACTTTTACTTGTTCCCGACACATAAGCACTTTACTTGCTTATCACATTAATTACATGTTCATTACTTTGGATCACCCATGGGTTTAAACCATCCAATAACCCATAAGTTCATACTTTGGGCTTTTAGCTTAACTTATACTTGGGCTTGCATTAATAATTCTTTGGGCTTTACCATTAGCTTGCATTGGGCTTACACATTAATTTCTATTGGACTTGCCCATTTCTACACTTGGGCCTTATCAATTCTCATTGGACTTTATAATGTTCTACACAATCCTATAAATTAAATTCATTAAATTTAAAACCTTATAACGTATAATTTACGTATTAATCTTGTATTCTAACTCGTATACTTATTTAATATACGACATTCCATCATTCTTACACACTCGTATTCTACCTCGTATTATACTCGTATTCATTACCTCGTACAATACTTACGTATTATACAATCATTGCTTTAATTCATTATACGTATTTAAATTCCTTTTCAGAATTCATTTTCCCTAATCGTTAGATTTTAAGTCCGCAGGCGAAAAACTACGTTTGCCATAACTGAAATATTATTGGATATTCTATCTCACCTCGATATTCTATCATTACGTATTTCTCGGAAGTTCAAAAATAATTCCCGAGCAGAAATGCGTGAATAGTATTTTTCAAAAAAAATCTCGGAATACTTTTATTTTCGTCTTAGAAATTCAAACACTTTAATTCTACCACGTAACCAAAATACTACGACATTCCAATAAGTCTAGTTCATAGAACGACCTTGAAATAGCTTACTCCCATAATTTATTAAGTAAATTCATTTAATCCATATAATCGAATAAAAATTTAATTCTCAAAAATCTGATTTTTTCCTGGGGCGTTACAATAACTCATATGACTTGGTTAGGTTTGAACAATAATTCATAACCTTTGAATAACATAATTCATAAACACTATGTATTACCAAATCATAACTGATAAATATCAAATTTTCATTTAATAAAATAATTTAAATGAAATTGGCATTTGAAATATGATGTTCACACAAAGTGCCAAAAAACTTGTATGTATCGTCGACTATTGCTACACAGTCTATTTAACTTCGTATGAAGACCTAATATTAATAATATTGATCTCCAAGTTAGAATAATATCATCACAATATAATACTTTGAATTACTGCTATAAAATAACCTAAACACGTTATCACGTAATTCTATTGGTTCACACAATAACTAAGACTCGGTATCAAGTCAAACTATTTCAGTTCGAGTTGAAACCAACACAATTTCGTTATCCCGACGACCTAGTCGGACAATTATCGAGCCTATTATGAATAAGACTACTTAAAAGCTTAATTATTATCTTAGATAATTTATTTATTAGACAAAATATTTTTTTATAGCTCACAAAAATTTTAAAATAATTATTATCATTTAATAGTATTTTATTCATTATCTAATATTATTAATCATTTAATAATATTTTACTTGTTTCATAAATAATAAATGTCTCAAACATTTTAAGATATAAATATTTTACATCTTGAAGCTTAAATATTTTATATTCCTTTTAGAAATATCTTTTACCTTTACTTGCAAATTTGAGGTTTACACACAGCTAATACATAGCTTTCATATTAAAACTCAACTTAATATATTATTTTTTAATTTAAATAATTTTTTTTTATTATTTTGACCACTCATGAGTCAACACAGAACTGCTTTTCTCATATATACATATTTTATTCTACTAGCACATATATATATATATATATATTCGCATTTTTGCTTTATATATATATATATATATATATATATATATATATATATATATATATATATATATATTCTGTTACATAAATCTCAAATCAAAAACCTCCTTTTGAACCCCGAAACCACAAAATATCATTTTATTATTAATACAATTTTTAAAAGGTTTTACGTTCTTCGTTAGACCATAAAATAATTTTATAGGCAATTGTCATTTTTATTTTACTTAAATATGTAATTTATATTTATTACATATTTTTATTACTTTATTTATGCCTGAAAAGAAGTTTATCGACGTAAAATATCATTTATAGCCAAATCTCGTCCCGTAGAACTTTATTAGATTTCTTAATACTTATTATTTCATTTAACGCGATTCGAATCTAATGAACGTCAAAGTCGCCGACGCATACGCTTCGGCGTTAAGCTCAAATTTTAGTTCTGACATGCCTATTCGCCCATTTTTAATTCTTAAATCATGAGTCATATAACAGCGAAAATTCGGGCGTATTATATACATCATGGCATTGTATTTTAGAGATTTTACACCGCAAAAATGGATCACGGGAACTAATCAAAATAGTGCACGAAAAGAACGTCGAACCACAGTACAGCACGGCGCCGCGCGGCTGGGCATGGTATACCAAATTATTTTTAAAAAATATCACCCAGTAATTTCGGACTTTTTAGGCAGTCTAAAACACTCCCTAAAAATGTCCACTCGCAACAATTTTCATCTTTTTCCCAGATTTACCCTCTTTCGCTAAAGCAGTCATAACTTTTTCGTTTTAAAACATTTTTAGGTGATTCTTGAGCCCGCGTGAAGCTAACTTCTGGGACAACAACTCTTCCCTCTGATACTTTTCCAGATTCCGAACATATCAGCTAAGAAATTCCATTCAAGTGGACTGCACCGCACTTGTTGGACAGTTTTGACACTACTACTTTGAAAAGTCATAACTCTCTCCTCCGAAGTCGGATTTAGTCCGTTCCAGAGTCTATGGAAATCTTATTGAGTGTTCTATAACATACCAAAAGCCCAGAATTTTTAGGACATTCTAGCTATCCCCGAAATATCTGTTTAGGGGCAGCAGACATCAATTTTTTTCCAAGTTATAAAAAAAAACTATTTTGGTTCTTCTTTCTTTATATCAAACTTTTAACACCTAAAATGTCTTGATCTACACATAACACACCATATAACATGTAGATCTAAGATTTTTAAAGTTCAAAATCATAACTCAAGATTTGATTTAAACAACTAAAAATAACTTTGATAAAAGGTGTTTATACCTTTGACTTGTGGCTATACTTCCTTGATCTTTCAAAGTGGATGATGATTTTGGGTAGAAGGAAGATCAAAACCCCCTCCCTTCCCTTCCCTTCCTTGCTCCAGCCGATATGGCCCTCCCTCTCTCTCTCTCTCTCTCTCTCTCTCTCTCTCTCTCTCTCTCTCTCTTTATTTTCCTTTCTTAGCTTTTATGGAAGAAAATGAGAAGAAAGTTTGTGTATTAATGTGATGAAGGCTATATATTATTAGTAAAAGTATATACATACAATTATTCCATGTATATATTATCTCCCAACTTAGCTTGCTTTTGTCTCTCACTTATCATCTAAGTGTTGCTTGCACATTTGGTTAAAAGAAGTGGCTTCACCCAAATGGTAACTCACAAGATTTGGCAAAATCTTTTACTTAAAAGTTAAGTAAAAGGGCATTTTGATAATTTCCATATTATCCATAGGTTATTTTAGTCATTTCACATTCACTAAGGATAATTTGGCCTTTTCCCCTCTAATTTGAAGGGCATTTTAGACATTTCGCATTTATCCCATAACATTTAACACTTAGGCTTTTAAACTTAAATTTTGAGCTCGCGAAATAGGGTTTGTTGTTTCTCACTTGATTTCTCTGCTAAATTTTATATGTAATCTAGATCCACATACTTATGATAATATTTAGTTTCATAAACTCTTCGTGTTACCCCTAATTAGGGTTAGGGTTTTTTATCAGGGTTTAGGGTTCCTGAATTGAAAATTTAGATTTCCCAGCATTCGATTAGGGTTTCAAATCCCTTATTAGGGTTTACTAAGTTTATACCCTATCTGATCAATCATTGATCATCAATTCTATATCGTATAAACACATATTCATCAATACAATTATTGTAACTGTATTTTCTACCGAATCCCTATCCGAACTTAGGATTTGGGTTTCTATTTCCTGTTAATCACAACTCTACTCATATTTCTTAGTCATTACATAAATTGACCACTTCTCTAGACTTGTATCACCGATACTTATCACTATATTGATAATCAATATAAATATATAATAATAATAAAAAAAATTATTCGTAAAATTTCGGATCCTCACATTATCCCCTCCTTATAAGGATTCCGTCCACGGAATCATCCTCACTGTATACTTACATTTAGGTCTATCATTCGACATTTATTCCACTTTTAATTCCCTTTTAGGAATAAAAACAATTTCTGGGCTCAGCCTAAGTTTTATTTTAACTTATCTTGACCCATAATTTCCTTAGGAAACATAGTCTCATATCCATAAATTTAACGCAAATTTAAGATTTTGAATTAATGTATTATCCCGTCCTTATCAGATTTGATCTTACGAATCTTAATACATTCTTTATTCACAAGTTCATAAAAATTGAATCTACACATTTAAATAAAATCGATAAACACATATAATATTATCTATCCATTTTTTTTATACCCTTGGTATTTTAACCAAGATGTGACCTTTATGGTTCAACCATAACATCTCACAATTATACCTATCAGTTTGGAACCAACAACTTAACGTCCCTACGGAAAATCTGGCTTTAATGCCTTCTCTTTTTCTAATTTGTTTTCAAATTCTGTCTTTATATCTTATCACCTTGTCTCTATTTGTCATCTTATTCAAGATGTATCCTCCTTCTCGTGACCTTTTCCAATAACTAACCCTTCTGGATAGAGTTAGCTGAAACTCTTATCTCAATCTTAAATTTATTAAAATCTTTTATCAGTACCTCGTTGTTTTATTTAACTTTTAATATTATTGTTAAATGTTTCTTCCTTAATATATCTAATATAGAATAACCTTAATTACCTTTACCTCCTTTCCTACTGACTATTCCTCACAAATTTCTTTTTGACCCAAAGAATACTATCACTAACATCATCTTTTATTATTAAGACTAAAATTTTATTTAATTCTTTTATAGTATCATTCAAAATACGTTTTAAACTTATCATTAACTCATGCTCTACCATAATTCTTCATATTTGATGCATAATTCTCTCCTTTATACCCAACAAATTTTTACACTTTGTAAATACCTTCCCAATTAAAATATAATATATATCAACAAGTTTCACAAATTACACATCAGTTCACCTTACCACTACTATTACATAATGTACATATCCCTAAATCATAGACCAAAAGATAAAATCTATTATCTTTACAGAACTTATACAAAAGTTATAATCTCTACCGTACATATAGATGTATTTACATATACTATTCAAAATATTATTCTAACATTCTTACTATTTCAAATATTCCCAAAATCTAACTTTTATCTTGGACGTCTCCACTTCCTTCACCCGTTGGTTTGAATTTGAGGCTTTGGTTCCCCCTTAGGTTGAGATTTCTGGTTTTTGGACAAAATTTTGCTATGTGTCCCTCCATCCCACAATTGAAACACCTCTTATTATTCCTATTATACTCCTATTGGGGGCAACCATTTGAATAATACCCAATGTTTCCACAAGTAAAACATTGAGTCCTTCGAAATATATATATCCCTCTGTGCTTCTTCTTACAAATACGACAACCTTCATCCCTTTGACTGGTGCTACTATTTCCCTTTTCCCTAGAGTTATTTGAAAAATTAGCATTCCTCTTTCTTTTACGATCTCCCTTCGTTTAACATTGTCTTAACACCTCATTTCCTGATTCCCTAGTCCTCTTCAATTTTGATGGTCCTACTAATTTAAAATCCAAGGTAATCCTTAAAGTATTAGGTTCAACTTCTGGTGGATCCTCCGACTTCCATCGGGAAGCATCTAGTAACACATTTACCAACTGTTGAGTTGGATTTATCTCTAACTGGTTTCCATCAGTTCCTGCTGGTGATTTCCCTTGTGATGTCATTTATCTAAAAATAACAATTAACTATACATAAGCATAATATTCAATTAATTTGACAAACAAGGTGTATATATTCAATTAAATTATTTATATATTCCAAGAAAATTTACCAACTAATGATTTATATATATACACTAGTTTTCTCCAAACGAATTCTTACACTAAGAACACTATACAATTACAAACTATAACTCCTATACTACCCTCTATTCTCCTTAGCCTCTTCTGCTTTTCATTTCCTTCTCTTAACTTAACCTTGATACTATCGATTATCCCTCTTGTGGATATTCAAAATTTTTCCAGAGTCTACTTAAAATCTATATAAGTTATTCTTTTCTTAATGTTACTCCAATTTCTTTTCTTTTGTCTACTGTTGTCCCTTCTTCTGACTCTATATGTGTCTCAAATCTCCCTTTTTCACTTAAGTCCAACTTCGGTACTCTTCATGAGCATTCTCTAAATCTACCACAGATTTGTCCTTTATAGCTTCAACTTCTTAGTTGTAAACTACTTCCCTTGATACTTCCTCCAACTTCGGCTAATGAATTTCCTTAATTCATCTCCTACAAACTTATCATTAGTTAATCTCTTTATTACTGCTTTCTCCCTGATATTAAGTCTCTTATTTTCTTCACAATAGTATATAAACTCCTTGCCATATCCAACTCCAAATCTCACTCTTCCAGGTCACTTCCTAGACCTATCACCATCTTATTTCTTACAACCTTAAATATCTTCATATATTACAAAGACCTTTTATCTCCATACCTCCTCATTTCTTACAACTTCCCTTTGTCTATTCTAGACATGCCTAATATCTCGAAAATATTTCCCTGTAATGAGTATTTAAACTCATTCCCTATTTATAAGTTTATCTCCTTATTACCTTCACTACAATCTCTCAGGTCATATCCTAAGGTATTCCTACCCTAGTTCTATAACCTACTGCTCTGATATTGTGATGCCCCCAAATTCTCTACATTCACTGTAGCCAATTTGGTGCTCACCTAAATATTCTATAAGATAATAATTCCTATAAATCCAAGATTCAAAGTACTCATAGTAAATAGTAGTTCTCGTCAGAACAATCAATGTAACTGAGTACCTTCACTTGGATGTACAGGTTCAGTATCTTATAGATATTTCTTCCATATCTATAATTCTTATATATATATGACCTCCATAGTATTAATGTTAGACTTCTTGAAACTGAGTGAAGCGCTACCTCAGTGCATTAGAGACCAATGTCTGTTAATGCTATCATTAGGATATATATAATTCATATAGACACTGTACACTTTTCTAATTCCATTAGAATGACAACTAAATACTGCAAACTAATATTACATTAAACAAATAATATACCATTACTATTACTTTATAGTTTTCAACAAATATCCATGTCTTAAGCCTTTTATCCACAATATTGGAACTTCTGGAATATATTCTTTCTATCTGCAAATGAAGAAAATATTTGCAGGGATGAGCTACAGAAAGCTCATCAAGTTTTGAACAATAAACGAATGTTATACATAAATCAATTCTAAAATAAATGAACGTAAAGTTAAGAGTAGTGCCATAAATATATACTGAGGTTTATCTGCCAAACCCTGCACATTACGAGTTACTGTCAGTCCTATAGACTTAGCAACCCAGGTTAATTCTCTCAACCAAACAAAACTAGGAGTATGCATATCATCCTCTATGTACCGTCCGATCATTGCTATAAATGTCGGAAACAGTTTACTACCGATCATTGCTATAAATGTCAGAGACAGCTCCTCACTGCCAAGGACAACCATAATTGTCCACCGACAGCTCCTCACTGGTAATTCTAATAGTGTCATTATATATATCGGCACCAAACAAAATTTCTTTTTCACAAACTGTTCTTTTATACATTTGTACCAAACAAAATTGGTTTCTCACAAACTATGCTTTTATACATTGGTACCAAACAAAATTGGTTTCTCACAAACTATGCTTTGATATCAAATCAAACGTAATTTTCCATAATAATAACTCATATGACTTGGTTATGTTTGAACAATAATTCCTAACCTTTGAATAACAAAATTCATAAACACTATATATTACCAGATCATAACTGATAAATATCAAATTTTCATTTAATAAAATAATTTAAATGAAATTGGCATTTGAAATATGAGGTTCGCACAAAGTGCATAAAAACTTGCCTGTATCGTCGACTATTGCTACACAGTCTATTTAACTTCGTTTGAACCTAATATTAATAATATTGATCTCCAAGTTAGAATAATATCATCACAATATATCATTGTGAATTACTGCTATAAAATAACCTAAACACATTATCACGTAATCTTATTGGTTCACACACTAACTAAGACTCGGTATCAAGTCAAACTATTTCAGTTCGATTTGAAACCAACACAATTTCGTTATCCCGACGACCTAGTCAAACAATTATCGAGCCTATTATCAATAAGACTCTACTTAAAAGCTTAATTATTATCTTAGATAATTTATTTATTATACAAAATATTTTTCAATAGCTCACAAAAATTGTCAATTCATTATTATCATTTAATAGTATTTTATTCATTATCTAATATTATTAATCATTTAATAATATTTTTCTTGTTTCATAAATAATAAAGGTCTCACACATTTTAAGATATAAATATTTTACATCTTGAAACTTAAATCTTTTATATTCTTTTTAGAAATATTTTTACCTTTACTTACAAATTTGAGGTTTAAACAAACTAATACATAGCTTTTATATTAAAACTCAACTTAATATATTATTTCTTTAATTTAAATAATTTTTTTATTATTTTGACCACTCATGAGTCAACACGCACTGCTTTTCTCATATATATATATTTTTTATTACGCTAGCACATTCGCTTTATTTTCGTTTCACAATTATTCGCATTTCTTCTTTATATATATATATATATATATATATATATATATATATATATATATCCTTACGTAAATCTCAAATTTCAAAACCTCTTTTTGAACCCCGAAAACCTCAAAATATCATTTTTATGATAAATACAATTTTTTAAAAGATTTTACGTTCTTCGTTACACCATAAAATAATTTTATAGGCACTTGTAGTTTTTATTTCACTTAAATACGTATTTATATTTATTACAAATTTTTATTACTTTATTTTTGCCTGGAAAAAAGTTTATCTGCGTAAAATAACATTTATAGCCAAATCTCGTCTCGTGGAACTTTATTAGATTTATTAATACTTATTATTTTGCTGGAACGTGATTCGGAATGACGAACGTCAAAGTCGCTCGACGCACCGATGCTCGACGTTCGCTCAAATTTTAGTTCTGACAAGCCTGTTCGTCCATTTTTAATTCTTAAATCATAAGTCATATAACAGCAAAAATTCAGGCGTATTATATACCTCATGGCATAGTATTTTAGACAAATTTTACACCGCAAAAATGGATCATGAAAACTAATCAAAACAGTGCTTGAAAAGAACGTCGAACCACAAAGACAAAGATGGCGCATGCCATTTGAGGCGGCAGTCTTGTGGTATTTGCACAGCCTCTTACGCCTGGCGCTTTTTATCAACCGAAACTACTTAGCGATTTTCTCACGCCTTGCTCGTTTATCGAATATTTCAACTTTGGATATGTTATACATGGTATACCAAATTATTTTAAAAAATATCACCCAATAATTTCGGACTTTTTAGGCAGTCTAAAACAGGCCCCAGAAATGTCCACTCGCAACAATTTTCATCTTTTTCCCAGATTTACCCTCTTTCGCGAAAACAGTCATAACTTTTCCGTTTTAAAACATTATTAGACGATTCTCAAGCCCTGGTGAAGCTAACTTCCGGGACTACAACTCTTCCCTACTGATATGTTTCCAGATTCTGAACACATTAGCTTAGAAATTTCGTTCAAGCGGACTGCACCGCACTTGTTAGACAGTTTTGACACTACTACTTTGAAATGTCATAACTCTCTCCTCCGAAGTCGGATTTAGTCCATTCTAGAGTCTATGGAAAGCTTATTAAGTTTAATATAGTATACCAAAAGCCCAGAATTTTTAGGCCATTCTAGATAACCCCGAAATTTCTGTTTAGGGGCAGCAGTCACCAATATTTTTCTAAGTTAAAAAAACTCTTTTGGTTCTTCTTTCTTTATATCAAACTTTTAACAACTAAAATATCTTGATCTACACATAACACACCATATAACATGTAGATCTAAGATTTTTAAAGTTCAAAATCATAACTCAAGATTTGATTTAAACAACTAAAAATAACTTTGATAAAATGTGTTTATACCTTTGACTTGTGGCTATACTTCCTTGATCTTTCAAAGTGGATGATGATTTTGGGTAGATGGAAGATCAAATCCCCCCCCCCCCACCGCCCTTCCTTTCCCTTCCCTTCCTTGCTCCAGCCGAAATGGCCCTCCCCACTCTCTCTCTCTCTTTATTTTCCTTTCTTAGCTTTTATGGAAGAAAATGAGAAGAAAGCTTGTGTATTAATTTGATGAAGGCTATATATTATTAGTAAAAGTATATACATACAATTATTACGTGTATATATTATCTCCCAACTTAGCTTGCTTCTCTCTCTCACTTATCATTTAAATGTTGCTTGCACACTTGGTTAAAAGAAGTGGCTTCACCCAAATGGTCACTCACAAGATTTGGCAAAATCTTTTACTTAAAAGTTAAGTAAAAGGGCATTTTGGTAATTTCTATATCATCCATAGGTTATTTTAGTCATTTCACATTCACTAAGGGCAATTTGGTCTTTTCCCTTTTAATTTGAAGGGCATTTTAGACATTTCTCATATATCCCATAACATTTAACACTTAGGCTTTTAAACTTAACTTTTGAGCTCCCGAAATAAGGTTTGCTGTTTCTCACTTGATTTCCCTGATAAATTTTATATGTAATCTACATCCACATACTTATGATAATATTTAGTTTGAGAAACTCTTCGTGTTACCCCTAATCAGGGTTTAGGGTTCCTGAATTAAAAATTAAGGTTTCCTGACATTCGATTAGGGTTTCAAATCCCTTATTAGGGTTTACTTAGTTTATACCCTACCTGATCAATCATTGATCATCAATTCTATATCGTACAAACACATATTCGTCAATACAATTGTTGTAACATTATTTTCTACTGAATCCCTATCCGAACTTAGGATTAGGGTTTCTATTTCCCATTAATCATAACTCTACTCATTTTTCTTAGTCAATACACAAATTGACCACTTCTCTTGACTTGTATCACAGATACTTAACACTATATTGATAATCAATATAAATATATATTAATAAAAATAATAATATAAATTATTCGTAAAATTCTGGATCCTCACAGAAATTTGGCTGTTGCTTTTGAGGCACAAAGCAATACATGGCGCTGCGGCATAGTCATCGAGTGCTACTGACATGAGACTTGTCTTGAGAGGTCATATTGCTATGGCCAATAACTCTGATCCCCACGACCAACTTCGGCAACAACATAAACAAAGCCAATTTTGGCCTACAAGCTACTTTCTAACAACTGAATTAACAGGTAATACATATATAGACTACACAGAAACATAATTTAAGGCCTCTTAACATGATTTAACCATACAAAAATATAAACAACGAATTTAAAACCTCTAATTTCACTGTTTTTGCTAAAACTTCACTTTTGGACATTTTTAGTGAAAATCATCACTGTGATTTTGTTTTTTCAACCAAAATAGTTATTTCAAAATACTTTGTTTTAGTTTCTTCATCTTCTTTCAAAAATCAATAGTCAATTGACATGTTATACAAAGAATTAAACCTCATATTCATACATTTTCCTTTAACTAAGCTATATTCATATATTTTCCTACCAATTCAACATAATATGGTTTTATTCACAAATAATTACATAACATGAATTAATTCATCTATAAACATATGAAAACAACTTTTAACCACCAATTTATCATATAAAACTATATATAACAAATAATTCAACCTCTACAAAGATTTTACAGAGTATTTTGTAAGAGAATAAAATTATAACATTTAAAAAAATAATAGAGTAAGATGATACTTAAGTTTTAAAAGATAATGGTTATTCTTTGAATTCTTTCTCTTCCCCAATTTCTCTCTCAAATTGTCTAGCCTTCTCCCAACTCTCTCTCAATTTTCTATCTATGCAACTTTTTCTTTTCTTCTTTTTCTTCTTCTAAGTTCTTCCTATCTAACATTAACTTATGTACTAACAAATATAACGTATAGGTAATAATATAGGTATTAATTATATAATATAATTATATGTATAATTGATATCAGTTATCTTATTTTTAAAAACCAAAAGCCATAAGGCTTGTTTGGCTAACTACCTTAAAATTAACCAATTAATCATTATGCCTTGTTTGGTAAAACATATTTAAATTAAAGACTTAATATGCATTAAGCCTTGTTTGGTAAAAAGCTGAATTAAACTCCTTTAATTTATTTTAATAACTCATTTGTAGCATAATTTATTGTCTCAATTTTATTACCAAATAAAATTAAAAATATTATAATAGTCCATTTAATCCCTATCAACTCTCTAACTTTATTGAATTAGAATATTATCTCATAATAATTAATTTCCTTAACTCATTAATTATTTATTCAACAAATAAATAATCAAATCAAATCAAATTAAACAAATATTTATTCTATAATAAACACATCAATTAAATATTTATATATTTCAATAAATATTTAAAATTACAATTTAAATCTTTGGATTGTTACATCCTTCCCTCCTTACAAGGATTCTGTCCCCAAAATCACAACTCAAGCAAATAATTCGTCACTTTTTTCCCTCCTTACAAAGATCTTATCCCCAAAATCGAAGACACAAATTAAACAAATAACTCAGGGTAATTCTTCATCATTTCTGCTTTGAGTTCCCACGTAGCCTCTTCGACATTGTGGTTCCTCCATATTACCTTCACAGAAGGTATCACCTTATTTCTGAGCACTTGTTCTTTCCTGTCGACTATCTGAATAGGGACCTCTTCATAAGACAAGTCTTTATCGAACTGTAAAGGTTCGTATTCTTTAACATGCTTGTAATCGGGTTTATACGGTCGTAATACCGAAACATGAAAAACATTATGAACGTGTTCAAACTCTGGACGTAGAGCTACCTCATAAGCCACTTCTCCTACTTTTCGCAGCACCTCGAAAGGTCCAATAAATCTCGGTCCAATTTTGTGTTTTAAGAACACAAAATTTCCTACATTGAATTAACGATCTTATCTGTGTTGATCATCATACATCTTATATCTATCTTAAGCAGCTACAAATCATGTCTTGATGAGTTTAACAACCTCAACAGTTTGTTGTATTAGCTCTGGTCCTAATAGTTGACATTCACCGACTTCATCCCAGCATAGTGGAGTTCTGCACTTTCTGTCGTATAATGCTTCGTAAGGTGGCATGCCAATGCTTGCGTGGTAACTGTTATTGTAGGCAAATTCCACCAATGGTAAATGTTCATCCAAGCTCCCTTTGAAATTCATGATGCATGCTCTAAGAATATCTTCCAACATCTGGATTGTTCGTTCACTTTGGCCATCTGTTTGCGGATGATATGCCGTACTCATTCTCAACTGTGTTCTCCTGCATTCTTGTAGTTTCTTCTAGAAGTTTGATGTGAACCTCAGATATCTGTCTGATACAATTGATATTGGAACTCCATGTCTCAAAACGATTTCTTTAACGTACAACTTTTCCAACTGATCAAGATTGAATCTAATCTTTATTGGCAAAAAGTCTACTGATTTTGTTACTCTATCCACTATCACCCAAATCGCATCGTATCCTTTCTGAGTAGTTGGAAGACCCACCACAAAATCCATTGTGATGTGTTCCCACTTCCATTCCAGTATTTCCAATGGTTGAAGTAATCCGCTTGGTCTCTGATGCTCGGTCTTGACTCTTTAACATGTCAAGCATTTCACAACACATTTTTTGACATCTCTTTTCATGTTTGGCCACCAAAAGTGTCATCGTAAATCTTTATACATCTTCGTACTTCCCAGGTGTATCGAATATCTTGAGCTATGAGCTTTGGTCAAGACTTCTTCTTTAATAACTGGTACTATTGGAACCTAAATTCTTCCCTCGAATCTTAGCAATCCTTCAGTATCAACCTTATACTTCACCACTTTACCCTCGACCACACTTTCATTTATTTTTCTGCATTCTTCGTCCTGTAGTTGAGCATTCTTCACCTTGTCCACCAATGTTGAACTAGCTTCTATCTGAAATAGTCGTTCATCGGATTCCTTTGGAAATTTTATTTCCAACTCCAGCTTTGTCATTGCTGAAATAAGCTCCTCCTAAGTGGTTATCAACATCAACTTTTTCCGACCTTTCCTACTTAAAGCATCTGCAACCACATTCGCTTTGCCTGGATGATAAAAGATCTCATAATCGTAATCATTTATCAATTCCATCCATCTTCTTTGACGCATGTTCAGGTCCTTTTGAGTGAAAATATACTTCAGACTCTTATTTTTCGTGTAGATCTCAAATTTTTCTCAATAGAGATAGTGTCTCCATATCTTTAGAACAAATACCACCGCAGCCAACTCTAAATCATGAGTAGGATGTCCTTTTTCATAATTCTTTAGTTGTCTTGATGCATATGCAATAACTTTGCCATTATGTATAAGAACACAACCCAATCTTTTATGTGAGGCATCACTATACACCAAAAAATTTCCTGTATTATCTGGTAATGACAACACAGGTGCCACACTTAAATTCTTTTTCAATTCTTGAAAACTTTCTTCACACTTCTCCGTCCAAACAAATTTTATAGCTTTCATTGTCAAATTTGTTAACGGAGTAGCAATCTTAGAAAAGTCCTGAATAAACTGTCTATAATAGCCGGCCAGTCCCAAGAAACTCCTCACCTCCGAATGTGTTCTAAATTATTCAAAGTTGATTATAGCTTCAACTTTTAATGGATCCACTGAAATCCCATCTTTGTCAATCACATGCCCAAGAAATTGTACGCGTTCTAGCCAAAACTCACACTTAGAAAATTTCGTGTATATCTTTTATTTTCTTAGCATCTCTAGTGTTAGACGCAAATGTTCCACGTGCTCTTCTTGAGATTTAGAATACACCAAAATATCATCAATAAATACCACCAAAAACTTGTCTAAAAAATGGTTTAAACACTATGTTCACCAAATCCATGAATGCTGCAGGGGCGTTGGTCAAACCGAAAGACATCACCAAAAATTTGTAATGTCCATACCGAGTTCTGAATGTCGTCTTCGGTACATCCTCCTTTTTAATTTCAATTGGTGATACCCGCTTATCAAATCTATTTTTGAGAAATATCTAGCACCCTTCAATTGGTCAAACAAGTCATCTATTCTTGGCAATGGATATTTATTCTTAATAGTGAATTTATTTAATTCCCTATAATCAATGCAAATACGCATTGACCCATCCTTCTTCTTCACGAATAACACTAGTGCTCCCCACGGTGACACACTCGGCTGAATGTACTTCTTATCTAACAACTCCTACAATTGTACCATCAGTTCCTTCATCTCTACCCGAGCCATTCTATACGGGGCCTTCGATATTGGAGTGGTTCCTGGCGCTAAGTCGATCACGGACTCAATCTCTCGGTCAGGCGGAAGTCCTGGAAAATCCTCCGAAAATACATCTACAAATTCCCTAACCATTAGTATCTCTTCCAGTTTCACTCCCTTCCTCTGAGTATCAACTATGTCAGCTAAATAACCCACACAGCCTTGACTCAACAACTTTTTGGCCTGCATAATCGTAAGACATCTCGCTGTTGGGTAAAATCTAGTTACGCACAACATGCAAGTATACATGGTCAACAAGTAATAAATTGATAAGTTGAGTATCGTTCTCACAAAGAATTAGTTAACACGAATTACCAAGTACTAACATATAACCAATTTAATCTTATTTAAACGAATGATTTCATAATTTAATTTAAAATAGATAAATAAACTATTACTAACTATCCCTAGAATGAAACAAGATGTGGAAGACTTGAGATTATAATTTCACTTATTGTTTCATTTAAGTTAACACACTTCCTGTTAAGCTAAGTTATCAATACTGGATTGTTAATCAAGAACACGAATGTAGTATTAACCACCTCTCGATGCACTAATACTGTATTAACGTCAATCCACACTCAAGATAGAAATCCGTTAAACACCTTAATTAACTAACCCACTATATCTCTATGTGAATTAGAATTGAAGAAGGTTTAAGAATAAGTTCTCTATCCGATTACATGCGATGTCAAGCATATCTCTACCTTAACATTCATCAAGATTAAGCTATTCACAAAATCATGAACACATGCTATCATAATCAGATCTAAATCTATACTTCATCTCTCGAGTTCATATAGATTATCACGGTAATTGTTAGCTAGGAAATTAAGCAATTAAGTACAAATCATAATAGACAATCCAAAGATAACTAATAAGACTAACAAAGAAGCATATCAAAGTAAACTACAAAATAAGATCCATAGTAACCTCAAACAAAGAATTAGTTCATGATTATTGAATTAAAACTAAGAATCCACAATTGAATACACATTAAACGACAAAGATAGAAGAAGATGAGAAGATATAATCTATTGTCTGTAGATTTGATGCTCTCTCCTTGCTCCTACTTTGAATCTTCAATGGTCTCCAAGTTGCTTCAATCTCCAAATCTCATAATAACTAGGGTTTTTTCCCAATCTACTCTAATAAAATATAATGGAATTATTCCTCTAACTTTTTCTAATCCTTATCATTATCCTCCTTTTATATGTCTCTTTATATGTATTTAAGTCCTCTTGGAAGTCCTTGAATCAAACAGCTCGAACCAATCCTAACCGGACTCAAATTCGAACAAAATCTACTCTTTTTGCGCATACCCAAGCCCCAGCTTACTATTTGCCTTGTAAATAGAAAGCCCCGTCTTGCTATGCTACTGATTTCGGACCCAGGACCCCAAGCTCCGACTTGGGTATAAGGCATAAAAGAGCAATCCTCGGCTTGGGTGCAAGCTGCTAATTATTTTTTATGCTGCAGTATGCTCTGGTAAAATGGCCATAACGTTTGATTCGGGATGAGTTACGGGGCCTGCCACCTATCAAATCAAAGCTATCGACGAGCTCCACAACTTCAATTCTTAGAGTTTTGAGAAATAAGGAATGCATGAAGTTCAAAATTGGACTGGAAGTTACAACTATGCAAATGACCACCAAAATAGTGAAAATCAATATCCGTTGGTACAAATGTCATAACTCTTGCATCCGAACTCCGATTAGAATGATTCAAGATGTTTCGAAAAGCTAAGAAGAAGCTCTACAGTATAGTCTAAGTTCCAAGCCAAGAACATGAAATGAACATGAAAGCCCAAACGATGTCCAAATTGCTTTTCTTTGTATTTTCTTACCAATTCTTTGCGATTTCCTTGCTTTTCCTTATCAATAGTCGCTCACACCGCTCCCAAACATATAACCTACAAAATGAACATAAAATGCATGAAAATTAACTAAGACACATGAATATAAGCAACTAATTTAAGTAAAAGATATCGGATAAGTATATATAAAATCCACTTATCACTTGCATGTCTAGGAGATCTATTACCAAAGAAAACTACCTTTGACGGAGTCAAAAGGTTTACACATTTCTTTTGGTAATCAATTATCGCTCCGTAATTGAACAACCAATCCATTCCCAAAATAACATCAAACTCTCCAAGTTTTATTGGAATTAAATCTACATTTCCCTTAATGTTCACCCTACAATTCTTGTATTCGAACCTAACAAAAATCACTTCCCTATTTGTATTTTCTATGTTTAAAGTGAAATTCAATTCTTCACTAGGTAATCCCAACCTCTTAGCTAATTCATAAGATATAAATGAGAAAGTAGCACCCGAATCAAATAATACATAAGCATCAATATCACTGATTAGGATAATACATGACACAACATCTTTTGATTGCACTACATCCTACACTGTCATGTTAAAGGTTCTGGCTGTGGGTCTGTTTGATAACGTTGGTCCCACAATGGTCAATGTGCCTCCACTACTACCTCCCTTGTTTCTCGTCATCTCTTCAGCTTTCTTCTTAGGGCACTCACAAGCAAAATGATCCTTTGACCCGCACATGTAGCAAACATTCTTCTTGGGTTAACTGCAATTTGGGGCGATGTGAACCTCTTGGCCATAGTTAAAGCATACACATTTCCCCCTTAAGAACACATCTGCGTGAAACTTCCCATACATAGCGCATGCTTCGAACTTCTTCTTCTGCTGATTATCCTGTTGGTTTCCTGAACCAACATTTCAATTCCATTTTCTCTTTAGGTTATTGTTACCATTTCCTCCACTACCACCACCATTCTTACCTTCACCCTCATTCTTATTCTTTCTTTGTTCTTGATTAAACTTTGTCATAGCCTCGCCTCTACCCTCAATGATAATTTCCTTCTCAAGCACCGTTGTGAATGTCTTTACCTGGAATAGGGAGAACCTACTGTACAACCTGGGTTTCAGTACCTGCTCAAACATCCTAGCCTTGCTCTCATCTGTGTTGACTTGATATGGTGCAAAACTCACCAATTCATTAAATTTTATGGCATACTCCGATACCGTAATTGTTCCCTGCTTCAGTTCCAAAAACTTCACCTCTATCTGATTCTTCGAACTGTAACGCCCCAGAAAATTTGGATTTTTGAGAATTAAATTTTTATTTTGATTTGTGGATTAAATGAATTTAATTAATTATTTATGGGAGTAAGCTAATTGAAGGTCATTCTATGATCTAGATATGTTGGAACGTCGTAGTATTTTGGCTACATGATAGAATTAAATTGTTTGAATTTCTAAGATGAAAATAAAAACTTTTTGAGAAATTTTTTGAAAAACACTATTCACGCATTTCTACTCGGGAATTATTTTTGAACTTCTGAGAAATACGTAATGATAGAATATTGAGGTGAGATGAAATATCTAATATTATTTCAATTATGGCAAACGCAGTTTTTTGCCTGCGGACTTAAAACCTAACGATTAGGGAAAATGAATTCCGAGAAGGAATTTAAATGCGTATAATGAATTAAAGCAAGGATTGTACAATACGTAAGTATTATACGAGGTAATGGATATAAGTATAATACGAGGTATTATACGAGCATGTATGAATGATGGAATGTCGTATATTAAATAAGTATATGAGTTAAAATACGAGATTAATACATAAATTATACATTATAAGGCTTTAAGCCAAATGTAATGGACTTGTAGGATTGAGTAAGAAATTGTAAAGTACAATGAGATATTGATAAGACCCAAGTGTAGAAATGTGTAAGCCCAATGCAAGCTAATGATAAAGCCCAAAGAATTGTTAATGCAAGCCCAATTTATAAGTTAGGATTAATTAAACCTTAATCCCAAAGTAAGAATCCAATGGATTAGGACGATCCATGGGGCAACCAATGATCATATGGGTGAATTGGTGATCAAGAAATTTGTGTGATGAGCAAGTAGACTTAAGGATTAATCAAAGGATAAGTTAGGAATACTTAATGGCTAAGCAAGAGATAAGTTATGTAATGACCAAGCAAACTTAAAAGCTAAGTAAAGTGCTTATGTGATGAGCAAACAAATAAGGTGGTGGCCAAGTTAACTTAATGGCTAAGTGTTGTGGTGACCAAGTAATTTAAGTGAGGAGCAAGTTAACTTAATGTCTAGGTAATGAATAGTAAGGAGGTGATTAACGATGTGGGTAGGATTAATGACATTTATGCCCTAACCTAGCAACTTCTATAAATAGCAAGCTTGGTTTTCATTTTGTTGGTTGTTCATTTTATCTAACAAGTTGAGAACTTAATTGCTAGAGAGAATAAGTGAGAATAAGTTAAAAAAGCTAGATAGTTAGTCTTTCATATTTCAAGAAGCAAGAAGGAGATTAAAGCTTAGTCAAGTGATTATCAAGGGTAAGAACTTTAACCATGAATCTCTTTCTCTTCCATTGTTAGAGAGGTGGGTAGTGGTAGAACATGTATGCTAAGGAATGAGTAATCAAAGAGCTTAAGTCTTAATAAGCCGTTTAAGTCATGAATAAGCTATTCATAATTATATAAGTTATGAAACATGGAAGAACTTGTAGGAACTTGTTTTATGTTGAAATAATAAAGTTGTATTGTAATAAGAAGTAAGGATGATGGTTAAAATATTTAAGTTATGATAAGTCATGCAAAGTGAATTCATAAGTAGTTCATACTTTTATAAGTTATAAACTCACAAGGAACAAGTAATAACTTATCATGTTTATAAGTTAATGAAGTATGTATGTCAAGATGTTAGTATGATGGATTAAATCCATTTGAAACGATGAACAAATCATAAGAAATGAAGTTAAGGCGAAATTCACGAGTTTGGACGATAATTGTCGAATTCGTGAAAATCTCGAAATGGAAGTCGAATTTTGATATTGAGTTTGGAAACATTAGTTTTCAATGGAGACAAGTCTTATTTGGCATTATAGAGTTGCGGACTCGAGAATGACCAAATTTTGACTTAGAATGAAGAAACGAGCGTTGAACTTTCACGAACGTTTACCTTTTTCGTTAAAAATGAACTAATAGGTGAATATTTAGGAAACAAAGTCAAATAGATAAAATTCTTGAATGAACGCGAAGAATATGTAATTTGTGAGCAGTAGGCTTTTGAACGAGCCAATTCGGACTTATAACGAAGAAGTTATGTGTCTAGAATTTATGAAAGTTGGAAAAGCGTCAAAAAATTTTCTAAAACCTGAGTTGGCGTCATGGCGCCAACCCAAGGCAAATGGTGTACCTTGCAGTAGCACACACGATGTCATTACCTCTCTCGAAACTCACGTCGTGGCACGAGAAGGAGAGCTATGTGTGGCGTCGCGGCACCAGTCCAAGGGTTTGGGCAAGGAAGAAAGTTTACAAGTATGAATGAATGGTAACTCATTAGTAATGAACTAAAGTTTAATTATAACATTGTTAAGACATGTTTAAACCTTAATTATGATCATTTAGGGTTGAAGTAAATCTATTGAATATGAACGTGAATGGTATGCAATATGCGTACTTAACCAAATAATGATCGAGTAATGATTTAATAACGTAAGGATGGAAGTAAGCCGTGAAGAAGGATAATTAACTCAAAATGAGTTGTATTACTGAAATAATTTCAGTTAAGTTATAGTAGAGAAAGTAGTTAGTAAGAATGATGTAAAAGATAATGGCAAGCAGGAATGAATAATAACAAATCTAATACAGGATTAGATTGAGAAGAAGGGTAAGATTCATTAGGAACCATGTATAATCATTTATGACCTAATGTGGTATGTTATGTGGTTATGTGTTGTAGAGACTGTAAAGACTCAAAGGAAAAGTAATTTTACTGTAGCGGACGTTGAAGGCAAGTTTTTCTTAAATGCTTGTCTAACCTTCATGTTAGGTAAGTTTTCTATGATTCATGTTATGAGATGCATGAACTATTTTACTAAAGGGTCGATGCCAGTTTTATCTCGGCTAGACTAATCTTGAAGAGTTGATTGATTTATTTACAAGTCTTTCAATATAGAATTGTTAACACTATCCTAAGCCAATAGTTTGGTACGGATTCAAGGTAAGCCTAAGTATGAATAAACAAATGTATTTTTCATCGATTATTCGATGGGCACGCGAGGTTGCCAAAACTTAAACGTACATATATTTAACAGGATGTAGTGTTGATCAACATAGAGTACTATGGGCTGATCACCCAGAAGTGCTCGTAAGATATGTCGGACTTACGGACTTAGTACTGGGTTGTCCTTTTCAAAGAAATTATGAAACGCTCATGGTCTTGAGCCAGAATTGATGTTTTACTGAATATTGTTATTGTAAAACGTTTTGAAGGAAAAGAAATGCTATTTTAAATTATTGATAGTACTTCATAACTATTATCCGGTTATTGAAGATATACTATTCCTATGTTTCAAGCATGTCGTTTTTAAAAAAAAAATTATTGTACTTGTTGAGCGTGTTATGCTCACTCTTGCTTGAACCATATGAATGCAGCTAGGACCGAACGAATCGAGGGATCTGACAAGGATAAAGGCAAGACGAAGATGAGCGATTAGTTTACCATGTAATAAACTAGTAAGTTGTGTATATCATAGTATGACGAACAAATAATGTAATGGTTTTATAACCTGGGAACGGGATGTAAGATTATTAATGTAATAAGAATATCGTTGATTCACACATTTTGATGACATTTCAATAGAATGAATGTACAGTTATGAGTACCGTGCACCATCTGTTGGGTTGGAAGATACCCAGATTTGTGGGCATCACAGGTTGGTATCAAAGCATTAGGTTATAAAACTTAAGGGGGGAAGAACCTTAGGCTAATAACCTCGTTAAGGAAGAAAAGTCTGAAGGAAGTAAACTCGAGCTTTACTTAAGTTGAATGAGTTAATAAGGTATTGAGTAAACTCAGTACCGAAAGATTTAAAAGATGGAAAGTAACCCTAAGTAAATTAAATGTGATATGTGTTTATACTATTGTGTGTTATATACTAATCAACATATATGTTATTGTAGGATGTCGATCGATAGCTTGATGTATAGGGATATACACGCGGTGAGCGAAGAAATTATGAATAGGGTAGAGCTTGTGACGCCCCCAAATCTGGGTATCTTTCAACCCGACATATGGTGCTACACGGTACTACCATTCATTCATTCATTCAATTGAAGAGTCTCAAAAGGCCTAATATAACTTCTATATATTCAAAATAATATTACATTTCCCAGGTTCTTTATAACCCATTCCCTCGTTCTTGTCATAATATTCAATATATTACAAACAAACACCTATACTATTACATAGGTAAGCTAAGGGTTCGTCTTCGCCTTGCCTTTGTCTTTACCAGAGCCTTCGGTCCATTCGATCTTAGCTGTGTTCATATGGTTCAAGCAAGAGTGAGCATCACTAGCACATCAAGTACTACATTTCTAATAAACAACATACTTGAAACATAGAACTCATATATCTTCAGTAACTAAACAATAGTTACGAAGTACTATCGATAATTCAAAATAACACTTCTTTTCATTCAAAACGTTTTATAAAAATAATATTCAGTAAAACATCAGTTCTGGTCCAAGACCATGAGCATCTCATAAGTTCTTTTGAAAAGGATGTCCCGGCACTAAGTCCGTAAGTCCGACATTACTTACAAGCACTTCTAGGTGATCAGCCCATAGTACTCTATGTTGATCAACGCTACATTCATTAAACGTGTATATGTTTAAGTTGTGGCAACCTCACGTGCCTATCGTTAAACGACAAAAACATTTTAGCATACTCAGTCTTCGATTGAAAACCACACCCATATAACTTGGTAAATATTAAACATGCTTGATAGAATCATAACATAAGTCTAGCCAAAAGAATTGGCTTTGACTTCCTCATATAAAACTTCATGCGAAAGGATACATGAATTACAAATATTGTCCAGACTGAACTGGAACAAGGGTTAGAATCTTTGCCTTCAGCGTTTGCTTACTGATTATCACACGTACTCTTTAAGTCTCTAAGTCTCTATAATACATGATCATATAACATAACACATTAGGTCTTATATAATCAAGTAAGTATATTATTATCTCTTACCCTTCATCTCAATCTAAACCCTGACTTAGATATGTTATTATGCGTTTCGGCTTTTCATTACGTCATTCACATTACGTTCACTTTTAATAGATTATTAACCTTAATCATCATACATTAAGTTCCTAATAATGCCTTAACAATGTTATGTTAATACCTTAGTTCATTACTAATGAGTTCTCTTTCAATTTATATCAAAAAGCATTCATTACAGTCCATATCCCAGGGTTAGCACTGTGGCGCCACCCATTGCTCTTCAAGCCGCGATGCGGCGCGAGTTAATAGTAGGAAAGTCTCGGACTCGTGACGTGGCGCGAGTCCTTACTACTATAAAGGTCGTATTTGCGGTGATGCGAGTTTACATTATCTTTCGACACCAGACTGCTGAAATGACTGGCGCCACACTCATTTATTTTTAGGGTTGGCACCGTGGCGCCAACTCTGTGCTTCAGACAGTTTGCAAAGTTTGAAAATTTTACGAAACTCCCGAACTCATAACTTCTTCATTATAAGTCCGAATTGGCTCATTCAAAAGCCTACGGTTCACAAATTTCATACTTTATGCGTTCATATAAGAATTTTATCTATTTGACTTCATTTGCTAAAATTTCACCTATTAGTTCCTTTCTAACGAATACGATAAACGTTCGTGAACGTTCAATGCCCGTTACTTCGTTCTAAGTCGGAATTCGGTCATTCTCGAGTTCGCAACTCTATAATGCCAAATATGACTTATCTCCATCGAAAAACCAAAGTTTTCGACATCAAACACAAAATATGTCTTCCATTCCGAGAATTTCACGAATTCAATGATAATCGTCCAATCGTGTGAATTCCAGCAAAGCTTCATAACTAAACATTCTAAATGGATTTTAACCTACACATTACCATTTCAAGTTACTTATTACACCAACTTATTGACAAAGTAGGTTTTGACTTATTCTCATAAGTCAATGACTTATTTAACTTATGAACTACAAATTCTCATGCTTATGACTTACTATGAATTTAAGTCCATCAATCAATGTTCTCATACTATATTCAACATACTAACATCATATGACAAACATATGACAAGTTCTTCACAAGTTATCAACTTATTTAGGTTCAAGTTGTTTATTCAACTTATTCGGCTTATGTTCATTCATCAATGACTTCTTATATGTTCTTTAGCAAACAATCCTACTTCTCTATCAATCCTATCATAGAAGAGATGAAGATAATAGATATGAGTCTTACCCTTGAAGACTTTTACTTCACTTCACTTTGGAAAATCTAGCAAAGGATAAAGTGGCTTATAAGTGCTTATGTGGCTTATTCTTTCTAACAATTAAGTTGCTTATCTTGAGAGGAGTTGAGAGAAATTTTATCAAACAACAAATGGAGTGAGGCTTCTCTATTTATAGGCAATCCTAAGTTAGTGCACTTTAGTCATTTGGACATTCCACCTCCTTAATAAACCTCCTTACTATTCATTGCTTATCAACTAAGTTAACTTGTCTAGCACTTTCCTTTCTTGCTCATCACAACACTTGGTCACCACACAAAATTTTTGCCCATCAAGTCTATCCACTTACACTTGGATTGCTCCATGGATCATGTCCAATTCACATTGGGCTTGCTAATTAATCTAGCTAATTCCTTATTGGGCTTTCATTACAAAAGTTTGGACTTATGATTTATCAAACACTTGGGCTTGAGTATCACATTCTATTGGACTCCTCCCAATAGGCTAATAATCTTACAAGTCCATTACCTTTCATTAATAACTTAACATATATACACCACGTATAATTCTCGTATGCTAGCTCGTATATTAATTCGTAATATACGTTATTTCATTCTCTATTCTTAATAGTATAATACGTCGTATTATACTTACGTTCATTACCTAGTACAATGCATACACATCATATGATTACAACTTTCTTTCCTTAACGCTTAATAAACCTAACGTTCCCAAATTAAGTCCGCATGCGAAATATTACGTTTTCAATACTTAGATTATTAGTACATAATCCATCTCATATTGATATTATAACATTACTCATTTCTCAAAAATTCAAAAATAATTCCCGAGCATAAATCGATGAATAGTGTTTTTTGTAAAATTTCTCGAAAAGCTTTTATTTTCGTCTTAGAAATTCAAACACTTTAATTCTCCCATGTAGTTAAAATCCTATGACGTTTCGGGGTTTCTAGGTTATAGAACGACATTCATCTTACGAATACATAATAATAATAAATAATATTATTTTATTCATTATTAAAAGTATTTACAAAGGTTCTATTTTCTGGGGCGTTACAGAGCATGTACCTATGCCGGTGGCGGAGGTACCATTAATGATTCTAGAGGAGTTGGAGACAGTGGAGTACTTTTCTAAGGAGGACTACTCCAAGGGAGACCTAGATATAGAGTCATATCTTAATATGATGGTCTATGAGGAGGAGGAAATAGAGGTAACATCGGTTAATATACGGTGGTACCTACACTAGAGTCAATACCTCTAGATGCAATAAGAGTATTGTATCTGGCAGTACTTGACCGGAATGTGCAACTAAGTACAGTTGTGCAGAATCAGAGTGAAGAGATTAATTAACTCCATGAAGCTAAGGTGTCTGCAGAAGTAGATTTTGAGTCAGAGCATGATAGGCAGGTTCTTATGACAGAGCAGGCTAAGGTCTATAAGGAAGAGATCGATGAGCTTCGTACGAAACTGATTCAGAAAGACCGAAAGATAACACGGATGTCTTACATCCATAAGAGTGCTCATAAGGATTTCAAGCCTAAAGTTGCTTGTTATTCTATAGAGTCGGGGCAGACTCGACATATTATTAGTCGGGATACTGTAGCGAAGATTGCGAATGAGAAACACGAGGACGTTATTATGCATTATTAGAAAGCTAGAGTTATAAATATGTGTGTAGTGATGTAAAACCCTCTTCTGTATAAAAGGGTAGTCTTTTTTTTAAATCCCAACTTTTGAGAAGTTCAATTGCGGGATAGAAATGTAATAGCCTTGGGCTATGTAAGTAAATTGTAAATAGTTTTGACTATAAAGAAGCATATGAATATAATAAAGTTTTCATTTAATATGCTTTGTTTTGGTATGAGTTGTTATGAGACGAATAATAACGAAGTAAGTAAATAGATAATAATGAAATTATATTTAATTAGAAAATGCCGCCAAGAAGAAGACAATGTAATCAGGAAGCGGAATCACGTAATGAAAATCAAGCGGGTCAAAACAACCCTATGCAATTGTTTGTTAATTTATTAACGGCTGCATTTAACTAAATTGAGGGTAGAGTACCCGCCGAACCTAGGTTAGCCAGAATGACTACCTTTAAAGAATTTAAAAGCATAGGTCCGCCGGAGTTAAAAGGAACGACGGACCCATTAGAAGCCCAGTCATGGGTAATAAAATCTAGAGAAGGCGTTTGTTATTACAAAATGTAGGTGAGGCGCAAAAGACTTCTTTTGTGACTTACATGATAAAAGGGGATGCTAACTTTTGGTGGGAGGCTCACCAGGGTGGGGCTAGAACAGTTGTGGTAACATGGGAACAGTTCAAGAAGGTTTTCTTTGAGTATTATTTCCCTATAAGTATGCAGTGGAAGAGAGGAAGGCTCGTAGGTTTGAGCAGAACCTGAAACCCTAGCTCGATAGTAGTATTCCGGTGTTCCAGAGTGTTTCCTACGGGATCATTCTGGAGAAGGTGATTATAGCCGAGTGTGGTAGTGAGGCGTTGACTTAATACCACAAAGAGAGGAAGAATAAGAGCAAGGGAGAGGGAGGAACCAAGGCAGAGAGTGCCAGTAGTAGTGATAGTATGCCAAAAAAAGGAGTTCTAATTCTAGGAATATTGGAGGGGGAACAAGGGGATCCTAAGTGTAGGATCGAGGTATGTAAGAGAAGTGGAAAGACTCATTTAGTAGTCTATCTGAAAGGGAAATCAGTTTATTATAACTGTGGACAGGAGGATCATATATTAACCAATTGTCCTAAATTTAAAAAAAACCATGGTTGTTTTGTATGTGGGTCGTTGGACCACATGGCAAGAAATTGCCCAAAGAAGGGGTCGGAGAAAGGTAAAGGTGTTAGTAGTGGTAAGTTAGTCATGTGGTTGCATCAGCGGATTTAGTACCAAGTATCATTCCGGTCAATACAATGATTGCTTATGTGTTGTTTGATTGGAGTGCTACTTTTCTTTTATAGCATGAGAGTTTGCTAAGAGATTAAGTTCATTCTCAAAAGGGATTATAAATACCTTTATACGTTAAGGTAGAGAATGGGGAAATAACTTTCGTTAATTATATTCGTGGAAATGGCTTTATGAATAAGGAATGTAAGCAATTATCGGTAAATAAGTAACAATAAAAGTTGAGAGAATTTGAAGTAATTCTCGATTTGAATGAGTTGATTAACCATAGAACTTTAATAAATTGTTAGAATAAAAGTATGAATCTTCGGTTTTCTAAGTAACCCAAGGTAGTATTTTATGGTAATAAAACGCCGAGATGCTCTTGTTGTCTAACTATGACGTAACTTAGGAGGATGTTAAGAAAGGGAATGAGTCGTTATATTTACGTATCAACTTCCATGAGTGGGGTAAATTAGTGGTTGAGAGTAAATACCCAGTGCCCAAGATCGATGATCTATTTGATCAGTTGAAGAGGGCAAAGAATTTTTCTAAGATAGACTTGCATACAGGGTATAGTCGGATGAAAGTAAGGAAGAAGGAGGAGTTACCTAAGACGACATTCAGGACTTGTTAGGATTATTACGAGTTTTTAGTTATGTCATTTGGGTTAACTAATGTGCGGAAGTTAGACTTTCCATAATGGGTGCCTAGCAAGTCGGTGGAAAATTGATAGGTACTCTTGTGAGGTGCTATAGTTGAAAGTACCATGAGCGTCATAGAGTGTTCAAATAATATTTGGATGAGGGTGTCGTAATGATCGTTGGTGATATTCTAGTCTAATTTAAGTCATCAGAAGATCACGTTGAACATTTGGAGATAGTGTGAGAAACACTACGTATGGAGAAGTTGGATACGGAATTCACTACGTGTGAATTATAGCTTAAAGAGATAGACAAAATTGTTATTGAGAAGTATGTTGGGAATGAAAAGAGAGAAAATAGTTTTCAGAAGCTAAAAGGGAGGTTAAGTGAGGCATCTGTTGTAACGCCCCCAAAATAGGTATACATCACCCATCTTGAGTCGCCAAATACATGGTACAAAATTTAAATACAATTTAATTATACAATAGTCATGTAAAATACGATAAAATATATGCTGTGAGTTTTAATACAAATACTGTCATCTAGACAATATCCATACTCAATTGAGTCCTCAATACATTTATTATCACACTATTTAACAGAATAGTGAGGACTACTAATGCTATTATCTGGACCGTCACTCCGTTCCCCGACTAGTCCCTGCTACATTTTTATTTCCTGAAGAGAACAATAAAAGTAAAAGGGTGAGCTCAACTAGCCTAGTAAGAAATATTATGACTAAGATAATATAGAATAAATTATCGTTAGCTTCCAACAGTGTTAAACAGATACAATATAACAAACATCAAGTTTAACTACAGCGGAACAAGCAATCCATTAAAAGAGTCAAGTAGAGACTAAAATCTACTATCTTTTATGATTTAAAAGGTTTTTCATCACTTTTATCATGCGACTCGACAATAAATAATCCACATCATCCACCTTTTTTCTGATGAAGGATATTCATTAATATCACAACCACAAATTATCCATGCACTACAAGCCAATGAGGACTTTCACAACAACATTTATAACATTACGGTCATGATTATACCGATTAATCCCTGGTCATAATCATACCAAGTCCATCTATGCACTACAGGCCACAGATTACTTTTAACATAAAATAAACATGAGGATGATGACAATGATATAAGAATCCAATTAAACAAGTTCAAGAATTAATTATCTAGAATTCAATAACGTACAAATTGTCAGCATGATACTACTTTGTAGAGTAAAATTCAAGAATGCTCAGAAGAATATTTCCATGAAAATATACTGGATGAAGCGCAAATATCAGGAATATTCCACTAATTTCATGGAGTATAGAAGTCAAAACTTTAACCAACTGAATACAATAGAATATATGAAACTGCGAATGGATTTTCGCCCGCCATGCGGTAATCCACGTATATAGATCATTTCCACAATTTAATAAGGAATGAATACAAAGGATCATTCACCATGCATGTGGTAATCCACATAGACAGGTTATTCCAACAAAATAATAAAGAATGGAATAAGAAAAGGATTCACCATACGTGCGATAGACTGCACAGACTGGTTATTTCCAACAGAATAATAAAGAATGTATGAATGAATGATGGAGTGTCGTATATTAAATAAGTATATGAGTTAGAATACGAGATTAATACGTAAATTATACATTATAAGGCTTTAAGCCAAATGTAATGGACTTTCAGGATTGAGTAAGAAATTGTAAAGTACAATGAGATATTGATAAGGCCCAAGTGTAGAGATGTGTAAGCCCAATGTAAGCTAATGATAAAGCCCAAAGAATTGTTAATGCAAGCCTAATGTATAAGTTAGGATTAATTAAACCTTAAGCTCAAAGTAAGAATCCAATGGATTAGGAGGATCCATGGGGCAACCCATGATCATATGGGTGAATTGGTGATCAAGAACTTTGTGTGATGAACAAGTAGACTTAAGGGTTAAGCAAAGGATAAGTTAGGTAGACTTAATGGCTAAGCAAGAGATAAGTTATGTAATGACCAAGCAAACTTAAAAGCTAAGTAAAGTGCTTATGTGATGAACAAGCAAATAAGGTGGTGGCCAAGTTAACTTAATGGCTAAGTGTTGTGGTGACCAAGTAATTCAAGTGAGGAGCAAGTTAACTTAATGTCTAGGTAATGAATAGTAAGTAGGTGATTAAAGAGGTGGGTTGGATTAATGACATTTATGCCCTAACCTAGCAACTCCTATAAATAGCAAGCTTGGTTTTCATTTTGTTGGTTGTTCATTTCATCTAACTAGTTGAGAGCTTAATTGCTAGAGAGAATAAGTAAGAATAAGTTAGAAAAGCTAGAAAGTTAGTCTTTCATATTTTAAGAAGCAAGAATGAGATTAAAGCTTAGTCAAGTGATTATCAAGGGTAAGAACTTTAATCATGCATCTCTTTCTCTTCCATTGTTAGAGAGGTGGGTAGTGGTAGAACATCTATGCTAAGGAATGAGTAATCAAAGATCGTAAGTCTTAATAAGCCGTATAAGTCATGAATAAGCTATTCATAATCATATAATTTATGAAACAAGGAATAACTTGTAGGAACTTGTTTTATGTTGGAATAATAAGGTTGTATGATAATAAGAAGTAAGTATGATGGTTAAAAGATTTAAGCTATGATAAGTCATGCAAAGTGAATTCATAAGTAGTTCATACTTTTATAAGTTATAAACTCACAAGGAACAAGTAATACCTTATCATGTTTATAAGTTAATAAAGTATATATGTCAAGATGTTAGTATGATGGATTGAATCCATTTAAAACAATGAACAAATCATAAAAAATGAAGTTAAGGCGGAATTCACGAGTTTGGACGATAATCGTCGAATTCGTGAAAATCTTGGAATGGAAGTCAAATTTTGATATGTAGCTTAGAAACATTAGTTTTCAATGGAGACAAGTCTTATTTGGCATTATAGATTTGCGGACATGAGAATGACCGAATTCCGACTTAGAATGAAGAAACGAGCATTGAACGTTCTCGAACGTTTACCGTTTTCGTTAAAAATGGACTAATAGGTGAATTTTTAGCAAACAAAGTCAAATAGATAAAATTCTTGAATGAACGCATAGAATATATAATTTGTGAGTCGTAGGCTTTTGAACGAGCCAATTCGGACTTATAACGAATAAGTTATGAATCCAAAAATTTTGCAAAGTTGGAAAACTGTCAAAAATGGTGGTATTGTGCACTAGAGACGCGATATCATTACCTACTACAACAGCAACGCATGCATGACGCGAGAAAGAGAGCTATGTGTGGCGCCGCGGCGCCAGTCCTAGGGTTTGGGCAGAGAAGAAAGTTTACAAGTATGAATGAATGGTAACTCATTAGTAATGAACTAAAGTTTAATTATAACATTGTTAAGACATGTTTAAACCTTAATTAGTATCATTTAGGGTTGAAGTAAATCTATTGAATGTGAACATGAATGGTATGCAATATGCGTACTTAACCAAATGACGATCGAGTAATGATTTAATAACGTAAGGACGGTAGTAAGCCGTGAGGAAGGATGATTAACTCAAAATGAGTTGTATTACTGAAATAATTTTAGTTAAGTTATAGAAGAGAAAGAAGTTGGTAAGAATGATGTAAAAGATAATGGCAAGCCGGAACCAATAATAACAAATCTAATACAGGATTAGATTGAGAAGAAGGGTAAGATTCATTAGGAACCATGTATGATCATTCATGACCTAATGTGGTATGTTATGTGGTTATGTGTTGTAGAGACTGTAAAGACTCAAAGGAAAAGTAATTTTCTTTATAATGAATATTTGAAGGATAGTTTTTCTTAAAAGCTTGTCTAACCTTCGTGTTAGCCAAGTTTTCTGTGATTAATGTTATGAGATGCATGAACTATTTTACTAAAGGGTCGATGCCAGTTTTATCTCGGCTAGACTAATCTTGAAGAGTTGATTCATTTATTTACAAGTCTTTCAATATAGAATTATTAACGCTATCCTAAACCAATTGTTTGGAACGGATTCTAGGTAAGCCTAAGTATGAATAAACAAATGTATTTTTCATCGATTATTCGATGGGCATGCGAGGTTGCCAAAACTTAAACGTACATACGTTTAACAGGACATAGTTTTAATCAACATAAAGTACTATGGGCTGATTAACCAGAAGTGCTCATAAGATATGTCAGACATACGGAATTAGTGTCGGGTTATCCTTTTCAAAGAAATTATTAAACACTCATGGTCTTGAGCCAGAATTGATGTTTTACTAAATATTGTTATTATAAAACGTTTTGAAGGAAAAAAAGTGCTATTTTAAATTATTGATAGTACTTCATAACTATTATCCAGTTATTGAAGATATATGATTCCTATGTTTCAAGCGTGTTATGCTCACTCTTGCCTTAACCATATGAATGCAGCTAGGACCGAACGAATCGAGTGATCTGACAAGGATAAAGGCAAGACGAAGATGAGCGATTAGTTTATCTTGTAATAAACTAGTAAGTTGTGTATACCATAGTATGATGAACAAAGAATGTAATGGTTTTAGAACCTGTGAACGAGATGTAATATTATTAATGTAATAAGAATGTCGTTGATTCACACATTTTGATGACGTTTCAATAGAATGAATGTACAATTATGAGTATCGTGTAGCACCATCTGTCGGGTTAGAAGATACCCGGATTTGGGGGCGTCACACGAACTCTCTGGGAAATAGGTCTCAAAGAATATCTCCTTAAACATATCCCATGTCATCACCCCTTATCCTCATTGAGTTTTATTAGCTTGCCACCAATAACTAGCCTCTGCTTTCAACATGAATATTGCAAAAGCAGTCTTCTGATTCTCACCAACCCCAGCTACCTCGAACATTTTCTCTGTCTCCATGATCTAGGTCTGTGCGTGAACTGGAATCATGGACCCACAGAATTCTGGTGGTCCAACCGCCTTGAAGTCCTTAAATGTCACAGCTTGATTTTGCGGTTGATTCTATAATGTGCCCGTCAATAACGTCACTAGCTGCTGAACCGGATTAGCATCAACATTGTTGTTATTGGTAGATCTCTCAGCGATTCTTTGTCGGGGTTGACGTCTTAGAGGCATTTTTTGTTAAAATATACTCATTATATTATTACTCAATTCTTTTAAGTATTTTCTACTTAACTTTCACCCTATAAAAGAAATCATCACATAATACATAACACTTTGAATAAAATAAAATAATTTCTTTTATTCATTCATAATCTTTTAGGAAACATAAGAACAATAACATCACTGCTATTTACATTACTTTCCTGAACTTCTAAAGTTCCAGGATAACATCATCATTATATCCCATATGTTACATAACACTTGGGATTTACATTTTATTTATCATATCATTAATCGCATATTAGGTACATTTCCTACGATGTCCTACCAAGATACTGCGTAGCCTTACGACGCTCTTCCTCCATAATTCGGAACATTGTTCGGCGATCTAATATGTACAATGGCAGCATCTCGAACTGAATCGGATAACCCATGACCCGATCTTGAGCTCGATTAATCACGGTGTTGAATACCTTATTCATCTCTTCCATCTTGGTCATCTTTGCTTATGCCTCTCTCTCTGCTATTTCAGCTCGTTGATAAGCTTCCTCGTATGCGTCTTTGGCTCTTACCCTCTTAGTAGATTCTTCTTTCAACTTGTTCTTCAGCTTTGCAATCTCCTCTGTCATTTGTTCATTCTCTCCTCCAGTGTGGACTAGCTTCCCTTCAACATTATTCAGACGTTCATCTCGATCTTGGATCTCATTATCCTTCTGCGCTATTGAGGTTTGTTGTTCAATTACTATCTCTCTAAACTCCTCGACGATTTCTTGAAGTTCCACATTGCGGTTGTATACTTCATCGTACATACAGGCGGCGATCGAGTTAAGTGGAAGCTCTTCTTCCTCGTCATCCTCATCCTCATCCGACTGTGGCAGCTCAATGGGGTCCTCCTCGTTTGTCTCTATCTCATCTTCCTCATCAGGTAAACCCTCCTGATCAACCACTGTGACCGACGGAGATATTTCCCGTGGAAGTAGTTGTTCCTAAATAACCTGAATATCTCGAGGCTCCTCCTCTCTAGGCATATGGGATCCTTCCTTCCTAGCCTGACTGGATTCTCCTACATTAGCCATCCTGACAACAAAATTTTAAATTTTAATTACTAATCATTACTACTTGATAAGTAGGTTTTAGACCTACTTATCCGATATCTATTACTTAAATTAGTTGGTTAAACCTATGTTTCTTAGTTACTTTTCATACATTTTATGTTTATTTGTAGGTTATAACATAAAATTAGCATGAAGAAACAAGGAAAAGCAATTCCAACATCTTTTGGACTAAAATATGCAACCAAATACAAGATGGGGAGATTACAGGGCTTTTAACACCAAGTTGGATGCATTTTCTTTGCTTGGAACTTGAATTATACTGTAGAGCTTATTCTTAACTTTTTGGAACATCTTGAATCATCCCAATCGGAGTTCGGATGCGAGAGTTATGGCATTTTTATCAACGAAGATCAAAGCTAAGAGTTCTCATGTTTGCAATTTACACAACATCTCCTTCAAGCTCGATTTCAATCTTGTTTCGTACATAATTTCTCAATTCTTAAAAAATGAAAGTTGTAGAGCTCGTCGATAGCTTCGATTTGATAGGTGGAAGACCCTATAATTCCTCCTAGACCAAACGTTATGGCCATTTTACCAGAGGACACTACGACAGGAAAAGGATCCCCGTCGGGGCGGGCTTTCCCTTCACAAAACCCTGCCGGGCTGACGGACAAGTCAGCAAAGCAGTAGGGACCCCCATCAGGGGCGGGCCCTTTGTATATACCCCATTTGGAGTGGGCGTGTCACATGAAAAAGTTATTTTTTGTCCGAATTTAAGTTCACGATGGATTGGTTCGATCCGATTGACTCAAGGACTTCCAAGAGGACTTAAAGACATATAAAAAGGCATATAAAAGGAGGAGAGAATACATGGATTAGGAGAGGGAGAGAGGATTCCATTAGATTAGATTAGAGTAGAATAGGAGAAAACACTAGTTTTTATGAGATTTGGAGATTGAAGCACTTGGAAGCCATTGGAGATCAAGATCAAGTGCAAAGAGACAGGAGGGCTAATTTGCAACAATGATTCACTTCTTTTCCTTAATCTTATTCTTATCTTTTAATGTGTATTCAAGTGTGGATTCTTAGTTTTAATTCAATGAATTAATTCTTTGTTTGAGATTATAACGGATCTTATTGTGTAGTTTATTTTAATATGATTCGCTATCAATTATTATATTTATTGTGGGGATTGTTTATTGTGATTTGGACTTAATTATTTATTTGATTGGTCATCAATTACCGTGATAATCTATATGAATTCGAGAGATAAAGTTTAGATTTAGATCTGATCATAATAGCATGTGTTTGTGATTTCTGCATAGATGAAATTCATGATTCGTGTTTAGGATAGAGATATGCCTTTACGCCATATATAATCTTATAGAGAACTTGTGCTTTAAATCTTTTTAATTGTAATTCATATAGAGATATAGTGGATTAGTTAATTAGGGTGTCTTGCTTAATTCTATCATCTGTGGATTTAAGTGAGTATGAGTATTATGTATCGAGAAGTGGTAAGATAGATCAAATGACCAAAGCCGTAAGCAACCTTCCTCCAAACACTTGGCTTTATGACGTGGTTGATGAAATTGACGGAGAAGCCGAACCAAATCTGCGACTGGATGAGCCATAAGATATCGGAAGTGTGGAGACAATTGGGGATAATGAAATAGAGGTCGACGACGATCTAAATGGGTCTCCACCGAAGATCAAAGAGTCAGTAAAATTTACAAAATCATGCCTACTTGGTAGTCATGTCATCGACAAAGCTCTTGATGACATAAGAGCGAGTACAATTTTGAATCCATGATGGGACGAGAAAGAGAAGATAGACGAAGAGCCCATTGTGTGTGACAAGCTTCCATTCCCCAAAGTGATCACATACACAATGGTGAAAACACCTAGTTGTGGGACGTTCTTGATTTAGATCATACGAAATCAGAGCATGCTAGGTGACTTTGATGCATTAGCCATCATAAATGGGAACCTACCAAAAGCTATATTATTTTCGATGGATGGAGGGTTCCTCAATTATCGAAGATGAATTGGATAGCGTTGTCCAGACAAAGTCAGGTTGAAAGACGGTAATTCAAGCGCTAACTGGGAGGCAACCCAGTAATTTTTATATTTATATGCTTTACTAGTTTATTTAGTAGATAAGAATTAATTTGCTTATTATGTTCTCTTACCAATCCAAGTGTTATTCTAATCCATGTTGTCTCACTTAATTGCAGGTATTGGAGGTTCAATGGATAGGCGAAAGATTATGAAATGGTTATTCAAGTCCAATTCAACTGTGGTGCCCTATTTGTTCCATGTGCCTAATCTATTCTCCAAACTTAGCGGACAAAGAGGAGGATTGCTATATTTTCAGGGAAGTCCTCTACTTTACTTTTTTCTATTTCAGCCATTGAGGACAATGTCTAGTTTAAGTTTGGGGGAATTTTAGTGTCGTATTGCATATAGTTAATTATTTACATTGTTGTTCGTATAGTTAGATTTAGTTTTTGCATTCAATTTTTTAAAATAAAAAAATTAAAAAAAAATTAAAAATTGAAAATTTTAAAAAATAGTAGTTAGTTTACTATGTTTATATAGCATTTAGTGCATCTTGCATGAGTCCAGCTATTTGATATTTACAGTTTGTTTTCGCCAATGATGAGATTGGAATTGGGTAGACAAGTATAGTACTGACTATTAGAGCTTTGCTGTAATTTCTTGTTAGGAATTGAGTCTTTTTCTGTTTGAAGAAGAAAAAAAATATATGAATAAACACCGTGGCGTGTTGTCTGGTTTTGTGGCCTTTGTTACTTGAGTAAGTAAGCCCGAGGGGATTTGTAACGACCTAAAAATTCGAATTTTCCAGAATTTAAGTTTAAAGAATTAGTTATTAATAAAATGAATTTTATTAATAATATTATATGCTATGTGTTTATTAATCGTTCTAGAACCTAGGATGATTATAAGTCGGGAGGATTCTGGCTACAAGTTATATTGAACGAGTAAGAATTTTTAAGACAAAAATAAAAATTTTCCGGGAACAAAAATATTTTCGGGGAAAAAGACAAAATAGGTACTATTCACCCAATGAAACATAAGGATTAGGGTTTGAATAACCTAAGCCGTTCTGAGAGTTCGGTATGTCGAAATGACATTCCATCGAAAGATTTGCCGATAATATGTCATGAAAAGTTAAGTAAGCCGATAAAAGTTTTTCTCAAAAAACATGCAGAAATCGAACAAAATAAAAACGACGAGAATTATTGCTGTGTACTTTTCACTCTTTTAATTATGTTAGGGTAAAACGTGAAGGAAAATGCTTAATGCCAAAAAGAGTTTTTCAGATTTTTGGAAATCCGAAGAATACGTAAAAGTGAATCGGTAAAAGAAAGACGAAATATCCAAAAATATTTGGATTCCGAGAATTGCAGTTTTTAAAACTGTCGGACGAAACCCGAAAGACGGAACCACGAAGCTTCCAAGGGAAGCTGTGACAACCCGATTTTTTATGAGTTATTAAAATAGGAATTTAATAATTAAAATTCTTATTATGAGATGTTTTGAGTTTGAGTATGTATATATACGTACTATATATTTTTTGAAATGTGTGATCTGGTGTGAAGAGAAATATATATTCATATATTGAAAAAGTGAGGTTCAATAGTTAAGTTAACTATTAAAGAAATTAAATGAATTTGGTATAAATAAATATTCGATGAAATTGTTGTGTAATAATTTAGTTAAGAGTTTATATTAACTAAATTAATGTATAATAATTTTATGGATTGAAGATTTAATTTTATGAAATAATCAAATTAAATTAATTGTTTAAAAATTATAATATCGTGTAATGGTGTTTTTTTAATTTATTTGATTAATGGAATTAAGAAATGATTAATTTAGAAGGTTAATATTTATTAAATAAATATTAAGAATTATGTTGGCTAAGTAAATATTATGTGGATAATTAAAGATTATGATTTGAATTTAATAAGTGTGACATTTGTATACTATATAATAACCAAAACATGAAAATAAATTAAAAGGAGGTTGGAGAGGGTTTTGCCAAACATGGTCTTGTGACCTTTGGCATAATTTAACTGATGAAGCCATATAATTGTATGCTTAATGTTATATCAGTTTTATGTTACATGTTTTATCAGTTTAGTTTTATATATATATTTTCCTAAGTCAAAGCAAGAAAGAAGTATACAGAGAATAGAGAAATTGAGGGAATTGAGAGACAAGGTTGAGAATCAAAGAAAGAGAAGAAGAAGGGTAATCATCTTGTTAATCATCTATTCCAAGAATCAAAGAGGTAATAACCTATTCTACAAACTTTAGTATATGTGTTCTTAGAGTTTTCTTTTGAACCTTATATTTTATTGGATGATGTGATATAAATAGACATTATATATATGTTGGAAGATGATTATAATCTATATATGTTGTCTAGGAAGGATTTTTAGAAATCAAAATCCATGGAAACATGTTTAGGATGAAAAACTTAGTTATGTGATAATATATATATTTTGTCTTACTTTGAGACCAAAATTAGTGGTTGAATCATGTGTTAATCTATAAATTGGCAATGGTTAATGTTAATACATTCAAAAAAAAAATAACGTAAGTTGAATGAATCAATTTTGTTATGAAACAAATTCGAAGTGAATGAATTCGCTAAACATGTTAAAATATGAAAATTTAGTATAAACAAGAGGTTTAAGTCAAGATTTGGGTTAGTTAATGTTCTTGTAAATTATTAATTCTTTGGTATGTTGTAGTTCTATGAATTACGAATCCATAGAATCGAAAACAGACTAATTTGGATGTATATAACTCAAGTTATTAAGATTAGTAGGAGAAAATGTCAAAAAAATTGCAAAAGTACTGTAATCTGGGCGTAGCCAAGCGCGACTGCGCGTCTCAGGAGCGTCAGCGCGCAGCTGGGCCCCATGTCTGCTAACTGTGGCTGCTTTAACCTAGTTTAGTAAAACGGCCATAACGTTTCATACGAACTCCGATTAAGGCGATTCAAGATGATCCGGAATGAGGACGAATATACCTACAACTTTTGTTCTTTAAGGTTTTTAGTTTGAGGTTTTAGGAAGGGTCAAAGCGGTCATCTTTAGGCCTATTGTGTTTTCAGAGGCAATCGGAGGGCGTCGGGCATGCACGTAAGCAAGTGTAGTACTCTTGATGATAATAGATGTTGTTCTAAGTTATAGAACATGAATATTATAAAGTATATTGATGCCTAACATTAATAAATGATATATTAGATAAGTTGAATATGCATACTAAACACACACAAGAGAGATAAGTTGGGCATGTCATGAATAAACGTCGAAACGCCGTGACAAGTGTTAATGAACGTAAAAAGTGTTTTAACTAAAATGAAATGAACATTATAAGGTTTGAAATGGCTTTAATATAAAACCAATAATGATTCCTGGAAAGACATAAACACTTGAATGAACTTCGAATATGAAATACATTGAGATATAAGTTGAAAGTTAACAAAATAAAATTGAACATTGTGTATGTATAATAGGAAGGGTTATGAGATGTAAAGTAAAGTTTACATTACAACTACTATGCATTGCTATGTGACTAATAGTTGATGTGCATGATTATATAATGTGTAGGGCACGTGAAGTGCAGATAACTGTAAGCTGTTAAACTGTTATTAGTAAACAACGATCAAGGCAAGTCTTTCAGTTCATATTTGCTATATAAATTTGATTGTTTTAAATCTTTATTGTAAAGAGCATGATGTATTATATATATGTTGAATGTATGAAATGTTAAAGTCAACTTATGACTACGTTGATTGAGTAAAGCATGCTGATTGAGTAAGGAACTCAATCTTTATACTTGTTATATAAACTGTAACATGTATGTTATGTGAGTCTAATGTTTATGAGATATATGTTGAGCATATTATTATGTGCTATGTGATGCATGAAAACTGTTAGATTTTACTGGGCTATCGAGCTCAACCTTGCAAATAACCACTTTTACATGTTAAAGATTCAAGGTAGAGTTATGTGCTACTTGAAAGACATGAATCAGATGTGATACTTGAAGATTTTGACTGAATTATTATTATTTGAACCATGTTTAGGGTTCCGGATATTGTATGATGTTTAATAGATGTTGAATTATAAAGTTTAAGTTTTTATCAGTTGTATAAACGGTATTGAACCTGGATGTAAGTTTTATTTATTAACTCTGATAAAGTGAGTAATAAACTGAGTATGGTTCAAAGGTAGGTAAAGATAAAGGTTTTGAGAAATGTACTTGATAAATCACAATAAGTATGTAAAGTTTTAGTTATCTGATATGCAATGGTTATCAGATTAAAATTTAAAATTTTATATGATAACAGTGATAAAGTGAATCATAAAATAATATTGATTCAAAAAAATGTAGATGATAAAGGTTTTGATTCAGGAAATTGAAGTAAAAAGACATAAAAGTTTAAATTATTCCGCATTTTATAAAGTCTAACATCGAATAATGATGTAAAATCAGAAGGTAGATGTGTTAACTACCGAGGTTGAGAATTAAATTGTATGAATTTTGAGGACGTTACAGTTGGTATCAAAGCTGTAGGTTATAAACCATAGGTAGGAGTACCATAGGCTATAACCTTAGAGAAGGAAGGTGAAGATAATGAAAGAATAAGCTCAAGTAGAGTTTGAATAATAAGAAGTAATTTAAGAAATTTATAAAGGAGGGATTAAAACATTCGTGAAAAGATTCAAAGAGAGTCTCGCAGAGTTATAAGTAATATGAATGTGGGGTTACCCAACTCCAATAATAAGGATGTAAGGTGATAATAAATAGACTATGTCTATAAGAAGAGAGTGATAAAGAAGTTAAGAATCAAAAAGTTATATCTAAGTGTGGTACAATAGTACTCTTTAATAGTTAATGTATGGTATTTGGGCTAAACGATTCCTTTATAGAGCGGAGGTATATACGAACTAGCAACTCGAAACCTAGTTTGTTGGTTGTTTATGGGAAACCACTCAGCATACTATATTGAAACTGTTAGAGACTCGATGTGTACCAAGTATAGAAAGTTGATACGTATGATGAAAATGTAGAACTTGAATGAAATGTTGAGCAATGTAAATGAAGATAGAAATTCTTAAAGGAAGAATTGTTTTATAAACAAGAAAATTCAAAGAAGAATCTTGAAGAGATATAAAGATAAGAAATGGGAGTTACCCTAACTCCAATAGCCAAGATAACGAATAATGTAGTAAATGATGAAAAAGGAAAGAAAAGAGATCATAAAACAAAATGATCACAATTTAAGAAAAGACTTTTAAGGGAGATGATTCTAGAATAAGATCACGACGTGATCTGTTTAAGTTAGAAAGGAAAGATGGTCTGTAATGTTTGAATAATTATATCTTGATGCTATGAAGATGATGTACTATGAAATAGTACGAGATAACTCACGAGGAGTTATAGATGATGTGATACGAGGAATTCGTATCGAGCAAAGAGCAAGTTATGAGTAAGATAGGGTTAGGTGGGATTTCAATTGAGGACTCGTGTTATTGTTGAGTTGTACAAATCTTTGTATGGGTGAGTGTTTTGTTCATGCACTCAGTTTATCACATTGATAATCATTGGAATGTTGGTGTCGCGCTATTAATATATATGTGGCGAAAAGGTGATTCTTTTCTCATGTGTATATTTGATAGTTAGAAACTATTAAGATTAGTCAGATATTATTAGGATTAGGTGCGGTTCTTTAAACTAATGCATATGGTAAGTTCGTGACTCATAATAATATGGTATGTTTTGAACCCCTCAGCGAATGGACGCCTATGGTCTGACTAGGACAAGTTCTTTGTGACGCCTGCAAAATAGGTATACAACACCCATTCTAAGTCGCCAAAATACATGGTACAGAAACAACTACAACTTTATTAATACAATTATTGTGCAAAATACGACAACTCATAAACTGTGAGTTTAAATACAAATATTCTCATCTAGAAAATATCCACACTCAAATAAGTCCTCATTACAATTATTGATACACTATTTTACAAAATAGTGAGAGCTACTAAGACAACTTCTAGAACCATCATTCCATTCCCCGACTAGTACTCGCTACATTCTCGCCTCCTAAGAAGAATAATGGAACAAAAAGGAAAAGGGTGAGCTCAACTAGCCCAGTAAAGAATATTATGACTAAGATAATATAGAACAAATTATCGCTAGTCTTCAACAGGGAAAAATCTAAGAGAATATAATAGACAACAAGTTTCAGATCAATATTCGTAGCGGAATTAATAATTCATAGAATAGTTACGTAGAGAATGAAAATTTACTATTATCTATGAATTTAAAAGTCCATCATCAATAATTATCCCTGTAACATCAATCAATATATATATTGAATCAAATATTCATCTTTGCACTACAGGCCAAAGATATTCATAAGTTGGTCTTGTTCATCTCAACACCTGTTCATCTTTGCACTACGGGCCAAAGATATTCATCAGAAAATCATTCATCTTTGCACTACAGGCCAAAGATATTCAATAATATAATCATTTAGGACTAAGGATGATGAAAAATATTTTGAAGAAAATGAATCTAGTGAAACAAAAGAATAAATATTAAGGATTCGTGTACTTTAAATAATCCTAGTTCAAAAATACTTCATAAATAACCATAGTGAAGTAAAATTCAAAAATGATCAAAACATGGATACAATCAAAGATAGTATCCATAATAGATATCTTGGACAAAAAAAAATAAAAATTTAATTTTTCTGTGAATAGTGTCGTATTCGTAAATAGTGTCATATACGTGAATAGTGTCGTATACATGAATAGTACCCCCGACACTAAAAGACAAGAATTTTACAAGAAAAATATTACCAATATTCCGGCATAATGATATTGAAAGAAATAATATCATTTTTAAAAAAATTAATATCCCTTATCTCGAAAAGACAGTACTTCTGACTGGAATACTAGATATAGTGTTGAAGGAACTTGTATCGTATAGCAACACTCAAAGTATCAAAATACTCACAAGAATACGCTTAATAATATATAGAGAAAAATCTTTAGTTTCTGGTGTGATTTTCAATTCTAACCCAAACACCCTATTTATAGGAAAATGCTTAGAACACCAAAGCAGAAAATTTAATATAATAATAATATCATTTTTCTTAACTTCCTACGCACACCACCAACCCACAACATCAGCCACCCACCCACAATAAATAAGAAAAACGTTTTTCTTAAATAAAACAATTAAAACTTCAAAAATCAATTATTCAGAAACTTCGGAACTTTAATAATTCATAATAAATAGCCTTTTTATCAGAAAAATTCGAATCTTATATCCAATCCATAGGAAATTTAATTATCTACAACTTTGCAGAAGAAAGTTTTTCTAAATTCCAAGTCGAAGTTGACCGAAATCCACATACGGACGATTTTATAGGCTATAATCAAATTTCAGTCAAGAAATGGGGTCCACAAACATGAAAAGCATGTTTTAAATATTTTTAATAACAAAAATACTCTTCCTCCTCATTTATTCATATATCCCACATTCATTGTAAAAATATCACCATTATTATATTATTAAAATATACTAATATATTTAAATGAATTATTTTATCAAAAAAAATAAAATATCAATTTTCAACAATTGTCACAATAAAAAATTTTCTCCATCTATATCCTCATAAAATGAATAATTTCCTTATCATATAAATCAATAATTAATTATTCACAAATAATATTACGAATCACAATATCGATAAATGCGACTGCTCCCAAGAAAGAGGGGGATTTCCAATAAGGATTTCTCCTTACTGGCGTGCAATTAGGTGACCAAACCTCTCCTTAGACAGAAATTTCTAGACATTGGCAATAATGTTAGCTAATAATATTATTCAAATAATATGAATTATTGCTCCGATAATGGAAAATACTGTGTAGTGACAATTAATAAAATAACAATAATATAAAATATCAACGTAGCAATTATTGAATCAATAAAATAAAATATTGAACAGTAATTACTGTAACAATTATTGAGTAGTGTCGTAAGAATCAATAATTGGTGCAATACCGTGTGCTACTGTGTTTTAACCATCGAGTATTTTAACAGTATTAACGGTAACAACTACGCCGTTATTTATAAACAACTTATACTTGTCTTTTTCTTCATCCAATCGCTTTCCGTTATGAGGCCCACACAAGGCTGCGCCGTCGTACGAATATTCCCCGACAGCAAGAATATTCCACGACCAAATGAATATTCCTCGACAACAATGAATATTTTATAACCACTTGCTTATTTAAAATATTTGCGCATGTTACCCATAACTAACCATATTAATCAAATCAAACCTTACTATTTCAAAATAATAAATAGAGGAAATTAAATTTCATTTATAATAAGTTGGGCTCTTACATTCTTAAACTCATATTATTGTGGCAAGTTCCTGAACTTCCAATGTGCGGTAAGTTTGATGAACTATACTGGGGATATAGGAGGATTATAAGTTGAAATACAAGAATATTTGGTGTAAAGATTGAAATTGATGGAGAAAATTAGGTATTCCAAATCATCTAGCTTTGCTAGATTTTTGAAATTTATTGACTTCGTGCCGATGGTTATACTTTTGATTTTTGGAAAAAAAATGTTGGGTCGCACTAGTGAACCAAAGAATTTTTTAAAAAATAGTGCTATTATTCGTATGTCTATGCTAATTTCTTTGGCTAGACAAAACTGATTTGAAATATATCAAAATATTTTTTTTTTATATATCATCAATGCATCATGTAACCTGGTCCAGAAATGATAAAAATGATGGAGTCATGAATACAATATTACTTAGTGTTGGATGTGATCTAAGGATTATCAACCCACTACAGTATGATGTAGTATGATAAAATCACCAAATGACGGAATCCTCAAACGGACTATAAATACAGTGCGGTATCATGACGTCATAAAAAGATATTTGAGATTTCTTTAAGATATGAGAATATATATATGTATATGTGTATTTTGATTGATGTCCGAATTATTATAGAAGTCTGCTATTTGATTCAGCTAGATGGATATTGAAAGATGTTCATGAAATTCAAGCGTTTATTGAAAAGTTATGCCAAACCAAATTGTTTTGGTGTGGATTCAGATGTTGAAAAGCTGAGGTGAACAACCCTATAAGGGGACATGTTTTCGGGGACAATGGTTCCGAGCGTAACGCATATAGTTGTTACAAAACACTACGTTGCGGCCCAACGTAGTGGTACAATGGGCTGGTAACCTAGTGTACGTGTGGAGGGTGTTTTCAGTCTTTGTGATTGAGAAACACTCTAGTTTGCAGTGTGAAGAACTGAGTTGAAGCACTGGTAAACTGAGAATAGAATTCACGGTCTTGTGACCCCTCAGCATGATTTGGAATCTTTGAAAGTCCTGTTATTCATATCGCTTCCCAATTATTGAGCAATTGTGGAAGATTCTTATTATTCTGAAAGGTGAAAGTGGAAAGGATGAGAAAATTAAGCAAAACATAATAATTTCAAGAAGGAATTAAAACTCCAGAAAGAGGAGAAATGTGAAAATCTTAGAAGAAGAAAAGGTGAGGAATATGATGGTCTTAGAAAGATCCTTAGAGAGAGAATTTGGTTGCAGAACCTAATGAATAAATAGATTTTAACATAAAATCTATTTTGATAAATGGAATGAATGAAAATTAGTAAGTCAAAAATTTCGAGGACGAAATTCTTAGAAGAAGGGGTGAATGTAATGTCTTGAGAGTTTGAGAATATAGTATTTGATAATGATCCTTAGGGAAAGATAACGAACGGGTCAAAGAATATGTAATACACAAATATAATTGAATCTAAGTAAAGGTTATGAAATAAAACTTACAAGAATTTATTATCAAAAATGGTGGGAATAGGAAATATAATACCTATATTAAGGTAATGTGTTGAAGTTATTCAGCGAAAAGATTTGGTGAAAACCTGAGTAAGGTAGGGTTTCGGTGATTCTGAGGACGGAATCCTTATAAGGAGGGAAAGATGTGACAACCCGAATTTTTATAAGTTATTAAAATAGGAATTTAATAATTAAAATTCTTATTCTGAGAGTATGTATATATACGTACTATATATATTTTGAAATGTGTGATCTGGTGTGAAGAGAAATATATATTCATATATTGGAAAAGTGAGGTTCAATAGTTAAGTTAACTATTGAAGAAATTAAATGAATTTGGTATAAATAAATATTCGATGAAATTGTTGTGTAATAATTTAGTTAAGTGTTTATATTAACTAAATTAATGTATAAATAATTTTATGGATTGAAGATTTAATTTTATGAAATAATCAAATTAAATTAATTGTTTAATAATTATAATATCGTGTAATGGTGTTATTTTAATTTAATTGATTAATAGAATTAAGGAATGATTAATTTAGTGAATTATATTTATTAAATAAATATTATGAATTATGTTGGCTAAGTAAATATTATGTGGATAATTAAAGATTATGATTTAAATTTAATAAGTGTGACGTTTGTATTCTATATAATAAGCAAAACATGAAAATAAATTAAAATGAGGTTGGAGAGGGTTTTGCCAAACATGGTCTTGTGAACTTTGGCATAATTTAACTGATGAAGCCATATAATTGTACGCTTAATGTTATATCTGTTTTATGTTACGTGTTTTATCAGTTTAGTTTTATACATATGTTTTCCTAAGTCTAAAAGCAAGAAATAAGTATACAAAGAAGAGAGAAATTGAGGGAATTGAGAGACAAGGTTGAGAATCAAAGAAAGAGAAGAAGAAGGGTAATCATCTTGTTAATCATCTAGTCCAAGAATCAAAGAAGTAATAACCAATTCTACAAACTTTAGTATATGTGTTCTTAGAGTTTTCTTTTGAAACTTATATTTTATTGGATGATATAATAAAAATAGATATTATATATATGTTGGTAGATGATTATAATATGTATATGTTGTCTAGGAATGATTTTTAGAAATCAAAATCCATGGAAACATGTTTAGGATGAAGAACTTGGTTATGTGATAATATATATTTTGGCTTACTTTGAGACCAAAATTAGTGGTTGAATCATGTGTTAATCTGTAAATTGGCAATGGTTTGTGTTAATACATTCAAAAACAAAAATAATGCACCTTGAATGAATCAATTTTGTTAAGAAACGAATTTGAAGGGAATGAATTCGCTAAACATGTTAAAATATGAAAATTTAGTATAAACATGAGTTTTAAGTCATGATTTGGGTTAGTAAATGTTCTTGTAAATTGTTAATTCTTTGGTATGTTGTAGTTCTATGAATTACAAATCAATAGAATCAAAAACAGACTAATTTGGATGTATATAACTCAAGTTACGAAGATTAGTAGGAGAAAATTTAAAAAATCGCAAAAACACTGTAATCTGGGTGTAGCCAAGCGTGGCCGCACATCCCAGGAGCGCGGGCGCGTAGCTGGGCGCTGCTAGGTCGCACGGGCGTGACGAAAAGGAGAGCGGCCACGCCCCATGTCTGCTAATTGTGACTACTTTGACCTAGTTTGGTAAAACTATCATAACATTTTCATACGAACTCCGATTAAGGCGATTCAAGATGATCCAAAACGAGGACGAATAGACCTACAACTTTTGTTCTTTAAGGTTTTTAGTTTGAGGTCTTTAGGAAGGGTAAAAATGGTAATCTTTAGGACTATTGTGTTTTCGGAGGCAATCAGAAGGCGTCGGGCATGCACGTATGCAAATGTAGTGCTTTTGACGATAATAGATGTTGTTCTAAGTTATAGAACATGAATATTATGAAGTATAATGATGCTTAATATTAATAAATGATATATTAGATAAGTTGAAGCCACATACTAAACACACACAAGAGAGACAAATTGGACATGAACACTTGAATGAACTTCGAATATGAAATACAGTGAGATATAAGTTGAAACTTAACACAATAAAATTGAACATTGTGTATGTATAATAGGAAAGGTTATGAGATGTAAAGTATAGTTAACATTACAACCACTATGCGTTGCTATGTGACTAATAGTTGATGTGCATGATTATATAATGTGTAGGGTACGTGAAGTACAGATAACTATATGTTGTTAAACTATTATTGGTAAACAACGATCAAGGCAAGTCTTTCAGTTCCTATTTGCTATGTGAATTTGATTATTTTAAATCTTTATTGTAAAGAGCATGATGTGTTATATATATGTTGAATGTATGAAATGTTAAAGTCAACTTATGACTACGTTGATTGAGTAAAGCATGCTGATTGAGTAAGGAACTCAATCTTTATACTTGTTATATGAATTGTAACATTTATGTTATGTGAGTCCAATGTTTAAGAGATATATGTTGAGCATGTTATTTTATGCTATGTGATGCATGAAAACTGTAAGATTTTGCTAGGCTGTCGAGCTCAACCTTGTAAACTGTAAGACATGAATTAGATGTGATACTTGAAGATTTTGGCTGAATTATTATTATTTGAACCAAGTTTAGGGTTCTGAATATTGTATGATGTTTAATAGATGTTGAATTATAAAGTTTAAGTATTTATCAGTTGTATAAAGGGTATTGAACCTGGATCTAAGTTTTATTTATTAACTCTGATAAAGTGAGTAATAAACTGAGTATGGTTCAAAGGTAGGTAAAGATAAAGGTTTTGAGAAATGTACTTGATAAATCACAATAAGTATGTAAAGTTTTAGTTATCTGATATGCAATGGTTATCAAATTAAAATTTAAAATTTTATATAATAACAGTGATAAAGTGAATCATAAAATAAGATTGATTCAAAAACATGTAGATGATAAAGGTTTTGATTTCGCAAATTAAAGTAAAAAGACATAAAAGTTTAAATTATTCTGCATTTTATAAAGTCTAACATTGAATAATGATGTAAAATCAGAAGGTAGACGTGTTATTAATGACCGAGGTTGAGAATTAAATTGTATGAATTTTGGGGTCAATATAGAAGCTATGTGAATAGTAAGGAGGTGTATTGAGGAGGTGGGAATAGTATGGAGGTGTGAATAGTAAGGAGGTTCGGGTGGCAAAATGACTAAAACACTACTAGCCTTGGTTTTCTATAAATAGTAAGCTTGATTCATTTAAATGGGATTTTGAAAATCCTGCAACTAGAGAGAGAGGGTTCGGATGAAGAGGGAGAAGGAAGTGCATGAGCATGAATGATCGGATCGAAAGTGTTCGTGAAATAGAAAAGCTTCCGAATCGCCGGCTTTGTCTAGCGGAAGAAAAATAAAGAAGAGAGGTAACTTAAAACCTAGTCGAATTTAAATTATCTTTAATTCCTATATGTTTAAAAAAATAAATTAATAAGAATAAGAAATAGATGAGGTTATGAATGATTTCATATGGTTGAAATCATTAGAAATAATGAAAATAAGAATTTGAAGTTTAGTGAATAAATTTCTTAAGGAAGTATAAGATTTGTAATGAATTAAAACGATCCGAGTGGATTATATAAATAATTAGGTGAAATAAGTAAGGAATAATGTTCTATAACATCAAATTCCAATAAAAAGTGAAATCGTAATCCAAAATATCGATTAAAATGAAGAACGAACGAAGAACACGAAGAACACACGAAGAACACGAAGAACGTTGTTGATGGACAAATTTAAAACCATCGTAGGATAATTGTTGTTGATGGACAAGTTTAAAACCATCACGTATAAGTTAGGTGCTTGATGCTTGGTTAGGAACAGTAGAAACGTTCATGATGAATGGATTAAAATTATAACGAAGTTATGGCGAAAAATTCATAAAAGACGAATGATAATTAGAAATTTAGTAAATGAACCCGATCGTGTAGGGTTTTATAATAAAGTAAGAGAACGTATAAAACTTGAGTCATGGACTCAAGAACGATTGAGTTCCGAGTTCGGATGAACGAATTAAGGACGAGTGAACGAAAAGCGTTAAAAATATAAAACGAACGAAGGGTGAAGATTAAGCCAATTAAATGGCACGTTAACGGATTCAGAATGAATTTCTGTTTAACGGGGATTGAAGTACGTAAGATAAGAAAGAGAATGGATTTGGAACGACCTCGTTCTGAGTTATGACGAATAATTTATGAAAGTGGGAAGTAAGCATTTAAAATTTGAGAAATTGATTTAACGAACATTAAGTTTAATGGTTCGGATAAGTTACGATAAGTTTAAGTTGTGGTACAATCGTTACCTTTGATGGTTGACATATGGGGGGTTGGGCTAAACAATTCCTTCAGAGAGCGAAGGTATATACGAAACTGGCAACCGATCTAACTCACTTTGATGTCAGTGTAGATGAGACAGGAACTTGTTTGTTGGTTGTTTGTGGGAAATAACTCAGAGTACCATATGGACTACTAGTAGAGAAGCGATGTGTGCTGAGTCCTAGATAAGTTATAAGAAGAAGATAAGAATGTAAAACATCAAAGACCATGAACGTATAAGTAAGACTTCTCCGTATGTCATGAAGCCATAAACTGGTAAAGGAAGTTAGTCGCGTAAACTTATATTGCAAGAACACGAACCCTAAGAAGTAAAGTTAAGTAAACTAATGCATAAGTAAGAGATGTATAACTAATTGGTGTATGTGTTGTTTTCTTATGTGTTATATAGGAATTGAAATGAACAATTCAGCGTAAGCTATAGCTGGGCGTAAGGCAAGTTTCTAAACTTCATTCATATTTTAATGAATGCTAATTTCTTAAACTTCTCAGATGTTGAACTTGAGAAGTTCTGTCTATGTGCGAATGTGTGATATTTGTACAAGGTAGTAGAACGTATGAGGCCTTGAGCCACAATGTGAACACTTTGTTGTTTCTATGATATGAACTGTTCTGTGATTGAGCTATTCAATACAAGTATGTTTTGTTTATATATGAACCGTTATTGTTAAGTCTGTGCTAATGATTCTAGCCAGACATGATGTGTATAAAAAAGGTAGAGGAATGAAAGTATTTCAAAGTGAAAATGACTGATGTTTTAAGATGATAGGAATCGAGACTATTCCTATTATTCAAGCTGCTTCATAACCTTTGTTCGGTTATCAAAGTTCTAAAGGAACGTTTAAACTCTTGAAGTTATGTGTTCAACTGTTATGACTTACTGGCCAATTGAATGCTCACACTTGCTTTAAATGATAAGCATTTCCAGTGGATGATGTTAGAAGAACTTAAGGATCTCGTAAAGATCAAGCTGACTGGTATCCAGATGTAGTGCCATTAAGTATGTGAATGAGCGTGAAGATCAAGTGAAGACTTGTAATGTGACGCCCCCAAAATAGGTATACATCACCCATTCTGAGCTGTCAATACATGGTACAGAAACAACTACAACTTTATTATTACAACAATAAAAGCGTGAGTTTAAATACAAATATTATCTTCTAGACAATATCTATACTCAAATAAATCCTCATCACATTTATTGATACATTATTTTACAAAATGGTGAGGACTACTAAACAACTCTCTCTAGAACCTTCATTCCATACCCAGACTAAGATTTCGCTTATATTCTCACCTCCCGAGAAAAATGGAACAAAAAGGAAAAGGGTGAGCTCAACTAGCTCAAGAAAAGAATATTATGACTAAGATAATATACAACAAATTACCGTTAGTCTTCAACAGGGAAAAATCTAATAGAATACAATAGACAAAGAATTTTAAATCAATATTCGCAGTGAAATAATAATTCATTAGAAGAGTTAAGTAGAGAATGCAAACTACTATCTTCCATGTATGAATTTAAAAGTTCATCGTCTATCTTTTATCCCTGTAACATCAATCAATATATATCTGTAATCACATATTCATCTTTGCACTACAGGCCAATGATATTCATCAGTTGGTCATGTTCATCTAAACACATGTTCATCTTTGCACTCTGAGGCCAAAGATATTCTTGAAATCATTCATCTTTGCCTTGCAGGCAAAGATATTCCATAATATCATCATTTAAGATCAAGATGATGAAAATATTTTTAAAGAAACGAATCCAAAGGGGAACAAAATGACAAGGATTAAGGATTAAGGATTAGTACTTTGTTTTATTCACGTCCAAAATACCTCAAAATAATCGCGGTGGTGTAAAATTCAAGAATGATCAAAACATGGATACAATCAAAGCTAGTATCCAAAATAGATATTTTGAACGAAAAGAAAAATTTTCATTTTTCGATGAATAGTCTTAATATTCGTGAATAATGTAGATATCGTGAATAGTGCCGTATATCGTGAATAGTAACTCAGACACCAAAAGTTCCAAATTTGATAAAACTTGGATCAATATTTCAACATAATGATATTGAAGAAATAATATCATTACTGAAAAAAATAATATCCCTTACCTCGAAAGATCAAGATTTCTAAATTTGAAACACAGGATATAGGCTATGACTTGAACTTGCCTTAGAATAGCAATACTCAAATTATACTCAAAATACTCACAAGAATACGCTCGATAATATAGAGAGAAAACTTCAATTTAAATTGTGATTTTCAATTCTAACCTAAGCACCTTATTTATAGGAAATTGCTTAGAACACCAAAGCAGAAAATTTAATATAATATTAATATATTATATATAAATTCCTACGCACACAATCTATGATCTGAATTCAGCCGTGCTTGACAACAAATAAGTCTACCAAACAAATCAAAAACGTTTTTATTATTTAAAATAATTAAAACTTCAAAAATCAATTATTCGTGAATTTGAACATCAATAATTCATAATAAATAGCCCTTTTATCAGAAAATTCGAATCTCGCGAGTTTTTATAGGAAATTCAATTCTCTACAACTTTGCAGAAGAAAGTTTTTCCAAATTCCAAACGAAATTTACCAAATCCATAAGCAAGGCGATTTTACAAGCTATAATCAAATTTCACCAATAAATGGGGTCCAATTAGCATTTTTAACATGTTTTAAACATTTATTGCAACAAAAATACTCTTCCTCCTCGTATACTCATATATCCCACATTCGTTGTAAAATATCACCATTATTATATTATTAAAATATAATAATACATTATCTTATCGAGAAAAAGATAAAATTTTAATTTTCAACAATTGTCACATTAAAATTTTTCTCCATCTATATCCACATAAAATCAATATTTTCCTCATCATATGAATCAATAATTAATTATTCACAAATAATATTACGTAATCACAATATTGACAACCAAAGCTATTCCCAGGAAAGAGGGGCTTTCCAATAAGAATTTCTCCTTCTTGGCCAAGCAATTAGGTGACCAAACCTCTCCTTAGACGTAACTTTCTAGACATTGCCAATAATGTTATCTAATAATATTATTCGGATAATATGAATTATTGCTTCGATAATGAAAAATATTGTGTAATGACAATTATTGAAACAACAACAATATAAAATATCAAAGCAAATTATTGAATCAATAAAATCTTGAATAAGAATTATCAGTAACCATTATTGAGTAGTGCCTTCTTACGTAAGAATCAATAATTGGTGCAATCCGCAAAGCATTCTTGTGTTTTAACCAAGAGTATTTTAACAATATTAATGGTAACAACTACTGCCAGTTATTTTTAACCAACTTATATTTGTCGTTTTCTTCATCTAATCGCTTTTAAGTATTGGGTCCCACACATGGTCATTTGCGTCAGCGTTTAATATTCCCGACACAGATCTGAATATTCCACGACCAAACGAATATTCCCAGACAACAATGAATATTTTATAACCACTTGCTTATTTTGAAATATTTGCGTATTTTACCCTAACTATCCACATTAATCACATCAACCCTTACTATTTCAAAATAATAAATAGAAAATTAAATTTCATTAATAATAAGTTGGGGTCTTACAACCTCCCTCCTTATGAAATTTCGTCCTCGAAATTGACGTCGTACTGGTGTTTCAAAAGGTGAGGATACCTCGCTTTCATTTCCGTTCCAATTCCCGTGTCATTTCCTCTATAGCATGATTCCTCCACAAAACTTTAACGTGTGGTATAACCTTTGCGCGTAGGACATGCTCCTTCCTATCCAAGATCTTGACAGGTACCTCCTCATACGTTAAGTCTTGGCTATTTCGTCCCGGTTCTAATTCTATAACGTGGTTCGGGTCTTTCACATATTTACGAAGTACAGATATGTGAAACACATTATGAACACGAGACATACTTGGAGGTAACGCAAGTCTATAGGCTACATTTCCTACTCGGTCAAGAATTTGAAATGGACCAATAAATTGTGGATTGAGCTTTCCTCTCTTCCCAAATCTTGTAACTCCCTTCCATGGAGCAACTCGCAACAATACATGATCCCCTACACTAAATTCCACGTCCTTTCGATGAAGATCCGCATAACTCTTTTATCGATCTTGTGCCGTTTGTATACGTTGTCGAATCATTTGAATCTTTTCGGTAGTCATACATACTAACTCGGGTCCTAACAATGTTGCTTCACCCACCTCATCCCAACATATTGGAGAACGACATTTTCATCCATATAATGCTTCGAATGGAGCCACACCTATACTTGCCTGATAACTGTTGTTGTAGGAGAATTCCACCAATGGTAAATACTTATCCCAATCGCCCTTGAAGTCTAGGACACGAGTCTTAATAAATCTTCAAGAGTTTGAATAGTCCTCTCGATTGTCCGTCTGTTTGGGGATGGTATGCGAACTAAATCGCAAATCCGCGCTTATAGCTTTTTGCAAGCTAACCCAAAATCTTGAAGTGAATCTTGGGTCACGATCCAAAACTATGGATACAGTGCATGCCATGCAACCTCACAATTTCATTCACGTACATACTACTAGCAAGACGCGTTCAAGGAATAAGTCTCCGTATCGGCAAGAAATGAGCGGAACTTGGTTAATCTATCAACAATAACCCAAATAGCATTGATGCCTTGAGAAACCGTAGGAAGACCGTGAATGAAATCCATGGTAATGTGTTCCCACTTCCATTTCGAAATCTCAAGTGGTTGCAACGGACCCTTAGGTACTAGATGCTTCGCCTTTACACGTTAGCAAGTTAAACACATCGAGATAAACTTTGTAATCTCTCTCTTCATATTGTTCCACCAAAATGTATGTCAAGATCACGATACATTTTAGTACTTCCGAGATGGATTGCAAATGGTGTATTGTGTGCCTCCATCATAATCTTGTACTTCAAATCGTAGTCGTTAGGAACACAAAGTCTAGAGTGGACTCAAGTATTCCTTCTTCATCAATTCTCACTTCCTAATAGCTCCTTCTTGTACTTTCTTCTTCATACGCATCATTCAAGATTGGTGGCTTGAGCAACCTTAACTTTTTCTATTAAAGTTGGCTCTATGCATATACTTGACATCATCACACTCGCTTCGCATATGATCTTCTACTCAACGCGTCGGCTACCACGTTCGCTTTTCGGGATGTTATTGAATAGTGTGGTCGTAGTCTTTCAATAGCTCGAGCCAACGTCATTGCCAGTATGTTGAGTTCTTTTTGAGTGAAGAAATATTTAAGGCTTTTATGGTCCGAATATATCTCCACTTCCTCCCCATATAGATAGTGCCTCCATATCTTTAAGCGGCAACGACGGTACCGCTAACTCTAGATCATGAGTAGGATAATTCCTCTCATACTCTTTAAGTTGTCGCGAGGCATAGGCTATGACTTTCCCACGCGTTGCATGAGAACACATCCTAACCCTTTGCACGAAGCATCATTTGAGATAACAAATCCATCCAAACCAGATGGTATTGTTAGAACAGTCTTGAAATAAGTCTCCTCTTAAGCTCTTGGAAACTCTTCTCGCATTCTTCACTCCAAACGAATTTTGTATCCTTCCGAGTTAGTTGGGTTAATGAAGTAGCGATTCGAGAAAATCCTTCCACGAATCTCCGATAATAACCAAATAAGCCCAAAAACTACGTACTTGATCCGACTTCTTGGTTGCTCCCAACTTTGTATTGCTTCAATCTTCGTCGGATCAACGGATACTCCATGTTTTGACACCACGTGCCCAAGAAATGCTACTTCTCAAGCGAAACTCGCATTTCTTCAATTTGGCATATAGTTGGTTTTCACGAAGCCTTTGGAGTACCGACTTCAAATGGTGCTCATGATCTTCACGGCTTTTGGAATATATGAGGATGTCATCAATAAAGACAACAACGAATTGATCCAAATATTCCTTGAATACTCGGTTCATCATATCCGTGAAAGCCATTGAGGAGCATTAGTTAGTCCGAAAGACACGACTAAGAATTCATAATGCCCATACCGAAGTTACAAGGCGCTTTGGAATATCCTCGCCTAATCTTCACCGATGATATCTAGAATGAAGATCAATTTTTGAAAAGAATTGTGCCCCTTGCAATCGGTCAAACAAGTCATCAATACGAGGTAGAGGATACCTATTCTTGATGGTGACATGGTTCAATTCCCAATAGTCAATACAAAAGTCGCATACTCCCGCTCTTTCTTCTTTATGAATAAAACAGAGCACCCCAAGGAGATGTACTAGATCGAATGAAATCGATGTCCAACAATTCCTCAGTAGTTGGACCTTTAACTCCGTGATCACCTCGTTTGGGTTTCTCGCATTTTGACCACACAACAAATGCTCTTCCTGTAATCGTTGACTTTGACTTTTATGGGACGGTCTTTTGAGTCACCGTCCCCATTGAACTAGGTTTCGCTCTGCACAATCTCGAGCGATATGTCCTTCCTTTCCACAATTATAGCATACCTTGAACTGTTGTGGGCGGTTTGACCGATATGTCCCTCTTTTCCGCATTTGTAACATACGACCGGTGGTCGTTCTCCTCCCTTAGAACTAGTTGCTTCCGACACTGTCGTCTTCACATGGTCGTTGTTAAATCTCCTCTTTTTAAAATCTCCTCCTGACTCGCTTTCTTCTATTTTCATGGCCATGATTACCACCGTGAGTGGTTACCATTTTTGTCCGTCTGCTTTTTTCTCGCCGGGTTATCATTATTCTGCTGACCGCTATCTCCAGTACGATCCTGGTTATGGTCCTTGGTTGAATATACTCGTTATCTCGCTCTAACAATTGAGCCCTCGTTAACAACATCTCGAATAGAGAGAAAATTTATGAGAAATGAGATATTGTCGTATATCGGGTTAAAACCTCTCGAAAACATCCACGTCATACGTTCCTCATTCTCCACCAAATGAGGTGCAAACTCGATAACTCTGCAAACTTTGCCTCGTCTTCGAGACACCGTCATGTTGTTTTGTTCCAATCGATGAACTCCACTTCCTTCATATAGACGAACACTTTCGGAAAGTATTTGTCATTAAATAGCTTCAAAACGTCTCCCAAGACATGCTTTGAAAGCGGTGGATGGGTACGCTTCACGAGACTCCCACCGATGAGTCTGCCTTTCGCCACGGAACATAAAGGTGGCGAATGGAACCTTCTGTTCCTCCGTGCATCCCAAGACATCGAATATCTTGGTAATTTGCTTGACCCATGTTTCCGCCATGATCGGATCTGGCTTTCCCTTAAATTTTGGTGGTCCCAACTCTTTGAACTGCTTGGCTGTGACAACCCGTGAATTGCTATCATTTCCTCCTGTATTTTGAACACGAGTCTCCTCGTTGCGATTTTGCATGAACTGCAAAAAACTTCTAAACATCCCCTCATTCATCATCTGCTTTCGATGTTGTTGTTCACGGGAGGAACATTGCCGACTGTTACGCTCTCCTCGTTGGTGAGTACAAAGGCGTCTCCACGGTCTCATTTCCATTGTTAATATTCTCAATTCGACATTCTCAAATACTATCATAAAACAAGGGTTAATTAAGAAATCAATATATCACATAATATCCCTATATCTTGACCAACTAACAAATAAGCTTAGGTAGGACACACTAGCGAAGGATTTACTCGTCTCTCCCCTCCTAGTTCTATTACCCGATCTCCGCCAGAGATCATATCCCTAAGCTCTGATACCAACTGTGACGCCCCCAAAATAGGTATACATCACCCATTCTGAGTTGTCAATACATGATACGAAACAACTACAACTTTATTATTACAACAAAGAAAAGCGTGAGTTTAAATACAAATATTATCTTCTAGACAATATCTATACTCAAATAAATCCTCATCACATTTATTGATACATTATTTTATAAAAATGGTGAGGACTACTAAACAACTCTCTCTAGAACCTTCATTCCATACCTCGACTCGTACTCGCTATATTCTCGCCTCCTGAGAAAAATGGAACAAAAAGGAAAAGGGTGAGCTCAACTAGCTCAGTAAAGAATATTATGAATAAGATAATATACAACAAATTACCGTTAGTCTTCAACAGGGAAAAATCTAATAGAATACAATAGACAACAAATTTTAAATCAATATTCGCAGCGGAAATAATAATTCATTAGAAGAGTTAAGTAGAGAATGCAAACTACTATCTTCTATGTATGAATTTAAAAGTTCATCGCTCATCTTTTTATCCTGTAACATCAATCAATATATATCTGTAATCACATATTCATCTTTGCACTACTGTGCCAAAGATATTCATCGATTAGTCATGTTCATCTAAACACTGCTCATCTTTACACTCTGGACCAAAGATATTCTTCAGAAATCATTCATCTTTTGCTACAGAGCCAAAGATATTCCATAATATCATCATTTAAGATCAAGATGATGAAAAATATTTTTAAAGAAACGAATCCAGTGGAACAAAATGACAAGGATTAAGGATTAAGGATTCGTACTTTGTTTTATTCACGTCCAAAAATACCTCAAAAATAATCGCAGTGGTGTAAAATTCAAGAATGATCAAAACATGGATACAATCAAAGCTAGTATCCAAAATAGATATTTTGAACGAAAAGAAAAATTTTCATTTTTCGATGAATAGTCTTAGTATTCTTGAATAATTATCGTCGTATCGTGAATAGTCTTAGTATCGTGAATAGTAACTCAGACACCAAAAGTTCCAAATTTGATAAAAACTTGAGATCAATATTTCAACATAATGATATTGAAGAAATAATATCATTACGAAAAAAATAATATCCCTTACCTCGAAAGATCGAGATTTCTTCAAATTTGAAACAGGATATAAAGGCTATGACTTGAACTTGCAATAGAATAGCAATACTCAAATTATACTCAAAATACTCACAAGAATACGCTCGATAATATAGAGAGAAAAACTTGGGTTTACGGTGTGATTTTCAATTCTAACCTAAGCACCTTATTTATAGGAAATTGCTTAGAACACCAAAAGCGAAAAATTTAATATAATATTAATATATTATATATAAATTCCTCGCACACAATCTATGATCTGAATTCAGCCATGCTTGACAACAAATAAGTCTACCAAACAAATCAAAAACGTTTTTATTATTTAAAATAATTAAAACTTCAAAAATCAATTATTCAGAATTTGAACATCAATAATTCATAATAAATAGCCCTTTTATCGAAAAATTCGAATCTCATGAGTTTTATAGGAAATTCAATTCTCTACAACTTTGCGGAAGAAAGTTTTTCCAAATTCCAAATGAAATTTACCAAATCCATAAGCAGGCGATTTTACAAGTTATAATCAAATTTCAATCGATAAATGGGTCCCATTTACATGTTTAACATGTTTTAAACATTTATTGCAACAAAAATACTCTTCCTCCTCGTATACTCATATATCCCACATTACGTTGTAAAATATCACCATTATTATATTATTAAAATATAATAATACATTATCTTATCAGAAAAAGATAAAATTTTAATTTTCAACAATTGTCACATTAAAATTTTTCTCCATCTATATCCACATAAAATCAATATTTTCCTCATCATATGAATCAATAATTAATTATTCACAAATAATATTACGTAATCACAATATTGACAACGGTGTAGTTCCTGGAAAGGGGGGCTTTCCAATAAGAATTTCTCCTTCTTCTTGGCAGCAATTAGGTGACCAAACCTCTCCTTAGATAGAACTTTCTAGACATTGCCAATAATGTTATCTAATAATATTATTCAGATAATATGAATTATTGCTTCGATAATGAAAAATATTGTGTAATGACAATTATTGAAACAACAGCAATATAAAATATCAACGCAGCAATTATTGAATCAATAAAATACTGAACAGTAATTACTGTAACCATTATTGAGTAGTGCCTTCTTACGTAAGAATCAATAATTGGTGCAATACCGGTAATACTCTGTGTTTTTACCACCTAGGTAGTATTTTAACAAGATTAATGGTAACAACTACGCCAAGTTATTTTTAACCAACTTATATTTGTGCTTTCTTCATCTAATCGCTTTTTTACATTATGGGGCCCACACATGGCTGCTACGTCGCATTTAATATTCCCAAGCAATACTGAATATTCCACGACCAAACGAATATTCCCCGACAACAATGAATATTTTATAACCACTTGCTTATTTTGAAATATTTGCGTATTTTACCCCTAACTATCCACAATAATCACATCAACCCTTACTATTTCAAAATAATAAATAGAGAAAATTAAATTTCATTAATAATATGTTGGGGTCTTACATGTAATATAAAATAAGTTAAATGAACTTTAGATTAGTTTAATGAATTTTTATGTATCCTTAGTGGCGGATGAAAGTCACTCGTGCAAGATGTAAAGAATAATGTAATTATCCATATTAGTAATGAAAGAGGCTTTAAGGTTTTAGAACCTGGGAATTGAGGATGTATGTTGTTATATTTAGCTATATAATGATGTATGTTTGGAAGAAGATGGGATCGTGACGTACAGAATCTGGATGAGAAAATAGACCAGATTTCGGGGCGTTACAAGATTGTCTTTACACCTAGTTCCCTAAGGTCTTAATATTCTGGGAGTCGTTGGTCAAAAGCTCGTTAAGGTAGCATTGAAAAGCCTAAGGGAATAAGACATTGCATAGCTATGTGTATATAAACCAAAAGAAAAAAAATGAATAAAATGGAAAAAAAGAGCAAAAAGCCCCCGTAGATGAAAAATAAAGCATAAGTATCCCATGTTGACCCTCGATATTGGTAATTGTTTGATTTTAGTTGGATCAAGCTTGTTTTTGGATTTCTTGAGTTTACACTATATGATGCCTTCGAAGAGACTTGTTATGTATTAAATTTGATTTTATATCAGTTGACATTATTTGGAGCACACACACTATATTAGTGATAACAGTCTAAGATTTGATGATTGATTAGGAAGTTACTGATGAGTTTTGATATGATGTATTATCATGTTTACTTGATTTCTCTAAGGCTAGTTGAATAGACTTATTTCTGTCATTACTGCTAGATTCGTAGGCATGCAGATTAGTTGCATTTCATAACATTGTTGTTTTGTGTTTTTGCTTGAGGATAAGCAATGGTGTAAGTTTGGGGGTATTTGATAAGTACGTTTTATGCCTACTTATCCGGTATTTATTACTTGAATTAGTTGCTTAAACATATGTTTCTTAGTTACTTTTCATACATTTTATGTTATTTTATAGGTTATGACATAAAATTGGCATGAAGAAGCAAAGAAAAGAAATTCGAACATCTTTTGGACTAAAATATGCAAGCAAATACAAGAAGGGGAGATTACAAGGCTTTTAACACCAAGTTGGATGCATGTTCTTAGCTTGGAACTTGGATTATACTGTAGAACTTCTTCTTAGTTTTCTGGAACATCTTGAATCATCCCACTCGGAGTTTGGATGCGAGAGTTATGGCCTTTTTATCAACGAAGATCAAAGGTAACAGTTCTCATGCTTGCAATTTACATAGCATCTACTTCAAGCTCGATTTCGATCTTGTTCCGTCCAGAATTTCTCAATTCTTAAAGAATGAAAGTTGTAGAGCTCGTCGATAGCTTCGATGATTTGACAGGTGGCAGGCCCCGTAATTCCTCCCGGATCAAAAGTTATGGCCATTTTACTAGAGGACATTGCGGCAGAAAAAGGACCCCAGTCGGGGCGGGCATACAAGCTACAAAATAGTAGGGTTTCCATTGAAGTGACCCTTTTAGTTTTATACCCCGTAGGAAGCGGGGTATCTTGCAAAAAGTTGATTTTTATCCGAATTTGAGTCCAAGAAGGATTGGTTCGATTTGATTGACTCAAGGACTTCCAAGAGGACTTAAAGACATATAAAAAGGCATATAAAGGGAAGAGAGAATACAAGGATTAGGAGAGGAATAGAAGATTCTATTAGATTAGATTCGAGTAGAATAGGAGAAAACACTAGTTTTTATTAGATTTGGAGATTAAAGCAGTTGGAAGCCATTTAAAGCAGTTGGAAGCCATTGGAGATCAAGAACAAAAGTGAGATGGAGATTGCCGATAACAAATTCACTTCTTTTCCTTAATCATATTCTTATCTTTTAATGTGTATTCAAGTGTGGATTCTTAGTTTTAATTCAATGAACTAATTCTTTGTTTGAGATTATAACGGATCTTATTGTGTAGTTTATTTTAATATGATTCGCTATCAATTATTATGTTCTATTGTGATGATTGTCTATTGTGATTTGGACTTAATTATTTATTTGATTGGTCATCAATTACCGTGATAATCTATATGAACTCGAGAGATAAAGTTTAGATTTAGATCTGATCATAATAGCATGTGTTTGTGATTTCTCTATAGATGGAATTCATGATTCGTGTTTAGGATAGAGATATGCCTTTACGCCATATGTAATCTTATAGAGAACTTGTGCTTTAAATCCTTTTTAATTGTAATTCACATAGAGATATAGTGGATTAGTTAATTAGGGTGTCTTGCTTAATTCTATCATTTGTGGATTTATGTTAGTATGGGTATTATGCTTCGAGAAGTGGTTTTATCTGCTTTAGTGTTCTTGATTAACAATTCAGGATAGAGAAAAATTGAAGAGAAGTGTGTTAACTTAAATAAAGCAATAAGTGAAGTTGTGATCTTAAATCTCTGTAATCTTAATTTAACTAATGGAATTTATTAGTAGTTTAATTATATAATTTGAAATTCATTCGTTTAAATAAGATTGAGTTGATTACGGGTTAGTACTTGGTGATTTTTATTAAATAATTCCTCGTGGGAACGATACTCTACTTTCACTTTATTACTTGTTGACCACGTATACTTGTTTGTTGTACGTAATTAGATTTTACCCAACACTACTCGACACTCACGAGCACATAGGTTGCAACCACATAAGCACATAAGTGTTTAATTATTTCTTTCCTTAAAATTCGATAAGAGTTTATCACCACTATCTTTTCAAAGGTTACTTCCTAAGGCTTTCCCCTCCTTAATGTTCATTACCTAAGGCTTTGATACCAACTTGTGATACCTCCAAATCTGGGTACTTCATTTCCACCAGATTTTGTGTTCACTTGATAAAAACATTCATATCTAACTACCCAAACATAATAAAATTTAATAATAAACCTTCTCATTAAAGGTTTACATCAATGAGTCCAATAAAAATCTCCCAGATTATCAAACCTTTAAATACAAACATCATATGCGGAAAATTAAATAGTTACATCACAATAACTAAAAACAAAGTCTGACACTATTAAAAGTCAATATGTTTACAAGTCTTCAATACTTGTTCATCTTTCCCTTTCCTTTACTAGTGCTAGGTACATCGACCTTCTCAACTTTAGCCGTAATAGTTATATAAGCAAGAGTGAGCCAACAATTCTCACTTGAAATGAAAATGAACAAAACTTTATAACAACTGCCAAATAATAGTCTCAATAGAACTGAACAATATGCTCTATCAATGATAATCAAAATCTGAAATATATATTTTAGGGTTGTTACCTCTTTTATAGTTCTAATAAAAGAGCTCTAACTCATGCAAGCATACATGGGTCAACAAGTAATACAGAGTAAGTAGAGTATCGATCCCACAGAGAAAGTTGTTAAATTCAAACTATCATGCATCAATTAACTCACCAAATTTATATGCCTAGACTAATGACTAAAAGTGTTGAATTAAACTAATTGTGAATAACAACTGAAAATAAGAATACAAATGGAATAAATATAATCTGGAAATAATGGGACCCTAACTTCATTTAATATTTCATCTAATCGCCACTATCATGCAAGAAGTGTACAAATATCACAGGAAAATAGCCAAGAGCACGAATAGAGTTATAACCATTTTTCAATGTAATATAACCTACTTACACAGCATCAACAGATGTTAGACTCTATGTAATCACCAATACAACCAAAATTACTATATGTCTATGTGAAATTGCAATTATATTAATTTTAAGGTCAAGCCCTTATTCTAGCTCATACGGTGAAACAGTATATGTCTATCTGGTTCACAAAATACGCAAGCCATATACAACAGCCCCATATTCGCATGCTATCATGATTACAATCCATACCTATATGTTCATTGTCAATTCCATACAAGTACTGAGACGAATGGTGATCAAGCATTCATACATGTAAAACAATCATGACAGATATTCCATATGATATGCAAAAAAATCCTAGCATTTAAATGTGCTACCAAACTATATATTAAAATCCGTTAGAATCCCATAATGGAATGTAGTTCATGGCTGAACCAAAAGCCATTAAGGGATCAACGCTAAACATGATCAATAAGCAAATAATTGAAATAAGAAAGATAGAACATTCAAATCCAATCGCTAAATAGAAATCAATGATCAACGTTTAAATCCTCATAGAAATCCAGTAAATAATAATAGAAATCCACAATGGAAGAGAATCCCAAGAAGAATTGGAGAAATAGACGTTAAGGCTTCGTTCTACGTTGGAATCTCTTCCAAGATGTAAACCCTAGTTACTATGATAAAAATACGATTAAAGTTATCAAGTTATTTGTCTGACACCCGTCAGAATCGTTTAAAAACCAATTATAATTCATTTAATTAAAAATTAAAATTAAAAAAAATTACAAACATCGAAGATCGCAGCGTTGGTACCGCCTCTCTCCAGCTTATGTCTCTCGCATGTAGCGAGACTTAAAAATGGTCGCCTGTCTAGCCAACCTCTCGCGCGGGCGCGCGTCTCCTGCACGCAGCCGCACAACTTGCAGTAAGTCATCATCGTCTGGCCGGGTACTCGCGCGGGCGCACGCTCCCCAAGCTGTTATGTCGCGCGGCTTGCTGCTTGCAAGTTCTGGTTCTGGTTTTTGGCTTCTACTGCTGCTATCTGCTCTTCTATGCTTGATCCTCTTGTTTGCTTGGTCTCCATGCTTCATTGTACCTCCATGACATGCATATCCCCCCTTGTGCCTCGTCTTCACGCATCTATTCACCACGTGCCTTCTAATACCACCAAAATTAAGCTGATTCCTGCACTTATTCACCAAAAGGAGTTTTAAGTACATGCAATGCAAAATAACGTGAAATGCAACTAAATCACAATAAAATGTACTTGAGAAGGGCACAATTCCCATGAATTGGTATTCAATAAGTAGGTAAAATTACCACTTATCAAGGGTCATAAGACCATGAACTATGTCCATAGTTGTAAGTAATCTTTCAACTTAAACTTTAACAGTCATAAGACTATAAGGACTCCTCGTACTTAGGGGGATCAGCCCTTCGTACAATGTATTGTGCACAAACATTTCCACGCTATGCGTAAATTATCCCCTTTAATAGGGTTGTTCATCTCAGTATTTAGAATACGAGTCTGCACAAAAGTAAGTTTGGTTTGGATAGGTTTCAAGGTAATTTAGAGTTTACGAACATCAAGTAAGGATTAGTTGAATAAAAATGTAATATCATTATGTTATAGCATAAATCATAAGTGAATCAACATTGTATACTAAGGTCATGCTTTAGGAATAATCTAAGAGCATAAGCATTGAATAACATAACCAACCTTGCTTGAACAATATTAAGCTAAGGTTATTTAGAATTGAAAATTGAGCATGCATAAAAAATAGTAAATTGAATGATAAAACTTGTTCAACATTAATATATTAGAATGTAGAAACTTGCATGCTAAAATAACAAGTTAAAGATTAGAGAAACTTGCTCAATCTCAAGAAGTAATGTCTTAAAAGCTTGCACAATATAAATAGAGTTTCAAAACTTGCTCAACGAAAGTTTAGAATTTGAAAACTTGCATAATCATAAACAAACTAGATACGAGAAACTTGCTCAATATAAGAATAAGGTTTAGGAAACTTGCCTTGCGTGTAAGCTAAATCGTAACAATTCGATTCACAATATCCTATACACATCATCATGACATAATCAATCATTACAAATACTCTATAAATAAATATCTATTTCATGTATGGTTCAATTTTTTAACTACACAGTCAAGTTACATTAGTAATAAAACTCGTTAATTATTAATAATATATTAATTCTTAGTATAGTAATATCAAAATTACATCTAACAGTCATATTATTTCACTTTATCAATTTTTTTTCAGATTTTGTATAACAAAAACACAAATCGACCATTCTCGCTAACTTCATATTCTGACGCCATTAGCTTACATTGTGGCGGCATTGTCATGGCCATGATGCTTAGCGCTATCTTCTTGTGAGCACATGCCAATACTTGGCATCATGGGCGTGGTCTTGGCAATCTGCTGGCGTGGTGCTAGTATCTTCTTGACATAGAGTGGCGTTACACGGCAGCGAGACACATATCTTAAAGAAATTTGCACTTCTGACGCTTAGAACTATAGTCCCAAACGACCAACTTGAAAATAACATAAACAAAGCCAATTTTGGCTCTACAAGCTACTTTCTAACAATCAAATTAATTGGTAATACATATATAGATTTCACACAAACATAATTTAAGGTCTCTTAACATGATTTACCCATATAATAATATAAACATCGAATTTAAAACCTCTAATTTTACTGTTTTTGCTAAAACTTTACTTTTTGACATTTTTAGTGAAAATCATCACTATGATTTTGTTTTTCAACCAAAACAGTTAATTCAAAATACTTTGTTTTAGTTTCTTCATCTTCTTTCAAAAATCTATAGTCAATTGATATGTTATACAAAGAATTAAACCTCAATTTTTCTTTAACTAAGCCATATTCATATATTTTCCTACCAATTCACTATAATATGGTTTTATTCACAAATAATAACATAACATGAATTAATTCATATATAAACTTCGCAAAACAACTTTTTAACCACCAATTTATAATATAAAACTATATATAACAAATAATTCAACATCTACAAAGATTTTACAGAGTATTTTGGAAGAAAATAAAATTATAACTTTTAAAAAAAATAAAAGAGTAAGATGATACCTTAGTTTTAGAAGATGACAACTATTCTTTGAAAGCGTTCTCTTTCCCAATTTCTCTCTCAAATTCTCTAGCCTTCTCCCAACTCTCTCTCAATTTTCTTTCTCTACAACTTTTTCTTTTCTTCTTTTTCTTCTTCTGAGTTCTTCCTATCTAACTCTAACTTACGTACTAACAAATATAATGTATACGTAATAATATAGGTATTAATTATATAATATAAATATATGTATAACTGATATCAGTTATCTTATTTTTAAAAATCAAAAGCCATAAGGCTTGTTTGGCTAACTATCTTAAAATTAACCAATTAATCCTTATGCCTTGTTTGGTAAAACATATTTAAATTAAAGTCTTAATATGCATTAAGCCTTGTTTGGTAAAAACTGAATTAAACTCCTTTAATTTATTTTAATAACTTATTTGTAGCATAGTTTATTGTCACACTTTTATTACCAAATTTAATTAAGAACATTATAATAATCCATTTAATCCCTATCAACTCTCTAGCTTAATTATTGAATTAGAATATTAACTCATAATAATTAATTTCCTTAACTCATTAATTATTTATTCAACAAATAAATAATCAAATCAAATAAAATTAAACAAATATTTATTCTGCAATAAACACATCAATTAAATATTTATATAATTTAATAAATATTTAAAATTACAATTTAAATCTTCGGATTGTTACATATATGGATCATAAAAACCTCAAATATTTCTTCACTCAAAAGGAACTCAACATGCGACAACGATGATGGCTTGAGCTGTTGAAAGATTACAGTCATACCATTCAATACCATCATGTAAAAGTGAACGTAGTAGCTGACGCATTGAGTACGTAAGAACCCGAATTTTTAGAAAATAATAAAATATGAATTTAGTAGATAAAATTTTTAAGGCATGTGAAGGGTTCAAATAAAAACTTATAATGCGTTGTGAGGTATGTGATGTGGTGTTGTATAGGGTAACATAAACTATGCAATAAATGAGGTTGTGTTGAATAAATATATATATCGTTAGTATATATTTATTATAAATTATAGAGATGAATTCATATGAGGATGGATAAAATTTATCTATTGATGTTAAATAATTTATGTGGAATTATTTTATAATAGTAAGTTGGTGACAATAAATATCTTTGATAATCACCAATTTCTTGGGTATATGTACGAGTGAGTATCAAGTCTAAGGTAGCGCAATCTTACTCTTTAATGGTTGACATATAGGAGTTGGGCTAAATGATTCCTTCAAAGAGCGGAGGTATATACAAACTAATAACTGATCTAACTCACTGTGAAAACAATGTAGACGAGACGGAAACTAATTTGTTAGTTGTTTATGGGAAATCACTCAGTGTACTATATTGAATACTATTAAAGTTCGACGTGTGCTAGGTTTAGACTTGTATGCGTGTATGTTGTTGACGAGAGGAGAAAATCGATATACCTTTAAAGTTGTTAGAGAATTATTGAGTAAATTGATACACGGCGAGAAGTGAATATTAAAGGAATGAATGTATATGTTATATTCGAGTTTCGTGTTATTGGTGGTATAAAACCGTAAAGGAGATGTATAGTTGGTTAAACTAATAAGGGAAATTAGAGTTATAGAACTGGAAGTGTGATCCTTAAATTGTTAAGGAAAATAGTCATCGATGATGTGAAACCAAATTGATGTTAGACGGGTTAACACTCAAGGAGGATGTGTAAAATATTTAGAAGCGTAAGGTTTCGATTACTCTTAATGCAAAATGTATATGCACTCGAAATTTGGTATGGCGCAATTTGCGCCATTTCAAATCTGTGACAGCCAGTATCATACTTGGCCTCAGATAGAAAATTCTGAGTAAGTTATGAACATTTGATTCCAAGAAATGGATACTAATAATTCTTATAAGGGTCATAAATGGTGACTATGTTGTCCATGAATGAAGTAGGATAGCCAAACGTGAATGGACTACATATTTATTATGGAAGTTTATTAACCTAGAAGTAATGTTGGTTAATCAAGTTATATTATAGAATATAACATTATAGAGCTTTGCGTAGTAGTGGCATGATATTAAATTGAATAGAAAGAGTTAATTCACTTACATAAGATGGTGAATTAATTTGTGTTAACATAAAGAAAATGGAATGAATATGTAAATTAAAAAAGATATTTCATATATTACATAATGTAATAATATTTGAAAAGATTTGATAGAAGAGATATGTTATGGATAATAAGTGTCTAATAGAAGAAGGGACCAATATATTTAAATATTAGTTAGAGATGTAATGTTAAGAATAATATTATTTTGTGAGATTACATTATAAGCTTGTGGACTATTAATTAGTTGATAAGATAAGTAATTTATTAATTTCTATGTCCATGTATGTGATATTAAAAGTATAACGATTAGTAGTTAACTATATATTATACGAAGTGTAAAGTGTGGTGTGACTATATTATATAGAGACCATATATTAAGATTTATTAAACTATATCACATGAAACATTGTGATTGGACATATTAAAACTATATGATATGAATACATCATGAAATGTGTATGTGGCAATGTAAATGTGTGAACATCAAAATAGTACATCACAAGTATATTGTAAAAATTTATTGATTAATAAAATTTAATAATAAAGGAGACAATGTAATGTGATAATACCCGATAGAATTATATCCGGTAGGATGAGGTATATATGGATGATATATGATACATTGTAATTAGAAATTACATTTGTAATTTATTTATAACCTAAGTTATATGGGAGGAATGGTATATACATATTATATAACTTAGTGTACTTATTATATGACTAATAGTTGGGCATAAATGATCTATACTTGCAAGTTGTTGAGGTTTGTTTGTCCCATATTAATTGTCCAATTGCTCTTCCTTTTCTCATTCACGTGAACTCTAGAGACTAGCCTACTATCCCCTCATTTTCATCAAAGTGTAGCAAATAATTTCAAAGGGAGTGGGCAAAATGATGGGATTCACCAACCACTCACCAACTCTTCCTTAACTATAATACAATTCTCATTCTCGTTGGTTTGAATTAGGGAGCAAAGCTATGGACTATGTTTTGGGTTTTCTATATATATAGCATTTCCCTTCTCCCTCATTACACTTGTTGAGATTCTATGTTGAGTTTGTATAAGTAAGTGAATTGGAGAGCTGAGAGCAATTGAAGGGTTGGAAAGCTATAGTAAGCAAATTGAGGTCATCAAGAGGTAATAATTCTAACCTATATGCTCCTGATTTCCTAAGTTTGCAATGTCTTAGAAATGTCATGACATAGTCACCTTTAAGTCCAAAAATTGATGGCTAAGGATTGTTGTAATCCATGAATTATTGCTAGATATTGTTAATATAGTTAGAAACAAAAAAAATAATAGTTAAACGGACTAATTTGGCTTAGAAACGAGTTCGTAACGAATGATTTTGCTAAATTGTCCAAATCATGAACATTTGCATGAACATGAGTTGTAAATTCATATTTGGGTTAGTTAATGTTTATGTTAGTTGATGGGTACTTGGTATGTTGTAGTTTTATGAGTTACAAACCCATAGAATCGAAAATGAGTTAATTTGGATGAGTATACCTCATGTTATGATGATGGGAAGGAGTAGGGGTCTGTAAAATCGTGAAGAATAGAGTCTGAGAAGTCATTCTGGTTCCCTGGGTAGACTGCTCTGACCTATTGTAGTAAATTAGGCATAACCTTTTCATACGATTGTGGTTATTCAAGATGATCCGGTACGAGAACGAATAGATCTACAACTTTTGTTCTTTAAGTGTTTCAATTTGAGGTCGTTTGGAAGGGTAAAACAATCATCTTTGTGACTATTACGTAATAAGAGGCGATCAGAGGGCGTCGAATGAGCACAAACGCAAGTATAGTGCTCCCGACGATGGAATATGTTATTCTAAGTGATATAACATGAAAATGTAAGATATTACACATGACATATAAGATTACAATACTCATAATGGAATATTTTAGCGTGACTTAGTGTGTGTTTTAAAAGGAAACATGAAGATTTCGAAAACAAACCTTGATGAACTTTAAGTCATTTGAGTTCTGACCTTATAGTGAGCATATGGTGGAGTCATGCGAGCATAAAATGTGATCTTAAGTTACTTTTTATATGATAACTTGTATAGCTTGGATAGTATGTGTTTTCAAAGAGAAATTCAAGTTTTGAAAACTAATAACCATGAGTATGGTGTCACCTACATTTCTACCTTGTAATAATGTGTAGAAATATGCACAAATGAATATGACATATGATTCAAAGTTGTCTTGCATGATTTGGTTGGCATGACATGGATTTGAGGAAAAGAAACTTAGATGTTTTGAAAACATTATTCGTGAGCAGTGTGTGGTCTAAACTTCTGAACTTATAGGATGGCACACTAGTATCTTTTTGGTCTTTAAACATGGCCTATAAGTCCAAACACATAGTTTGACACAATGTAAGTCATTGGAACATGATTTTATAAGAGTTTATAGTGATGGATGAAACTAGTTATGTATAAATGATATGAATACTTGTGAGCGTGCATTATATAACCCTCTCGTATGAATAGATGGATAATATAGTTAACCTCATAATTTCATGAACTTGGTTGGCTTTAACTTCGTAGAAATTTCCAACTATTGACATATTGTGTAAAAGTGGACTTGATATGACTTTAAGAAAGTCCAAGATCTCTTAAGATATATGTTTGCTATGTGTTAATATTCTTGTATACTAAAAAGAAGTGGAATGAAACCTATAATATAAAAGCTTAACTTTTGTGCGCTAGGGGACGACATATTTACGCATGATCCCAAGCCTAACCTCATCAAAGATATACCTACACAGAGACGATTTAATCTCGACATTTTATTTGCTTTCTGATTTTGGCAACTTACTTATAGTACTATCCTAAGCTATAGTACTTGACATGTATGATGTTTTAAGCCTAAGAGCATGTAATGGATATATAAAACCCAAATTTGTTAAAAGTTATTAAAGTTTGCAAAATGCAAGAACTATATGAAACATTCGTCTATGAGTTTAAAATGCGTAACAAACACATATCGAGTCACGTGTGTAATAGATTTATGAATGTTGATATTGAACATGTGTAGCTAAGGTATACTATACATACCTAGCTATTCTAAGCGTAAGATGAGAAAGTGAAGTGTAGGTTTTACGAACCTAGTTAAAGAATAATGCAACATTATTATTACATTGAGACTGTATGAATGTATGACTAATGGATATGAATCCATGATTATATAACTGTGTAGGAATACATGAAGTGCAGATAAGCTTTAAGCAGTTAAGTCATAGTTGATAAACTACGAATCAGGAAAGTCTTTCAGTTCCTATTTGATATATGAAATCGATAACTATTACCTTATCTATGTTATGCTATGCAAATGTTAATGTATATATATGAAATGCATATGAGATATTTATGAAATATGAAAGTTGATCTTTGATGATATGCTTGTGAAATAAATCTCTATTCCTGATATATGTGAAGTAACATGCGTAGTAAATATTAATTGATTATGAATGCATGAACTGAATATGATATTATATGATATGTGCTGCATGAAAACTGTTAGAATTGTTGGGCTGTCGAGCTCACCCTTGCAAATAACCACTTTTATAGGTTAAGGATACACAGTAAAGGTTACGTGCTACTTGATTGATAAAGTCCAATTGTATCAAAGGAGATTGATTTATTATTTAACTAGATGCTCTTGAACCATGTTTAGGTTCTAGTAGATGTACATGATAGTAGTTTATAATGTGTAATACCTGTTAAGTTGTACTATGTGATATATAGAGAAATTCGAATCTAGATGTAAAGATTTATACGGAAATTGAATAAAGTGAATCATAAAATAAATTGATTCAGGGATTTGTAATTGATTCGAGTTAAGATATCAATAAAAGGTTATTTTTCAAAGGAGATTAAAAAGTTTAAATTATTCCGCATATTTTTATATCATTGAATACGATGTAATACAGAAATGGTAAATGACGAAGATTTGAAACTTATAAAAGTTTGGGGTCATTACATAGATCCTGGAAATAGGAAGAATTTATATTCTAAGTTGTAATAAGTAAAGTTATATTCATTAAGTTATGAATAAAAGATATAAATAGTTTGACGATAGTAATATCGTGGTGGACCGGATCCGAGGCTCGAAGGGACCCGAATTTGGGGGCGTCATAGAGTAGAAGATCATATACGGGTACGAGTGCAATATTTTCAACGTAAAGGCCTATTTTTTATGACTTACAAAGGATGAAGATAGAGTTAAAGAATTCAGGGACCCATGTGATGATGGCTAATATACGAGTAGAACCGACTTTAATCGATAAAGTTAAAGCTGCTCAAGCTATAGACCTGGAGCTTATGCGTATGAGGAAGAAAGTGTAAGAAGATGCTATTCTGGAAGCAAGAATTGATGAAGAAGAAATACTTTGAGTCAACTCCAGACTTTGTGTTCCTAAAAATTCTGACTTGAAGTATAAAATCATGATGGAGGCGCACAACACACCATTTGCAATCCATCTTGGGAGTACCAAAATGTATCATGATGTTCGACATACATTTTGGTGGAGAACCATGAAGAGAGAGATAACTGGGTTTATCTTAAGGTGTCTAACTTGTCAATGAGTCAAGGAGGAGAATCAAGTGCCAAAAGGTCCATTGCAACCACTTGAAATTCTAGAATGGAAGTGGGAGCACATTACTATGGATTTCGTTACTAGTCTTCCCAAGGTTTCTCAAGGCATAAATGCGATTTGGGTCATTGTTGATAGATTGACCAAGTCTGCTCATTTCTTTTCGATACGAGAAACTTATACACTTGAACGTCTTGCTCGTATGTGCATAAAAGAGATTATAAGATTGCATGGCATGCCAATATCCATATTTTCTGATCGAGAGCCAAGATTCACTTCAAGATTTTGGGTTAGTTTGCAAAAGGATATGGGCACGGATTTACGATTTAGTTCGGCATATCATCCTCAAATGGACGGGCAGTCAGAGAGGACTATTCAAACTCTTGAATATTTATTAAGAATCTATGTCCTTGACTTCAAAAGAAGTTGGGACAAGTTCTTACCATTGGTGGAGTTTTCCTACAACAACAGTTATCAAGCAGTTATTGGCATGGCTCCATTTGGGGCGTTGTATGGAAGAAAGTGTCGTTCTCCAGTATGTTGGGATGAGGTAGGTGAAGCAACATTGTTGGGACTGGAGTTGGTACGTATGACTATGGAAAAGATTCAAATGATCTGACAACGTATAAAAACTTCACTAGATTGACAAAAGAGTTATGTTGATCTTCATCGAAAGGACGTGGAATTCAATATTAGAGATCAAGTGTTGTTATTTATCCTCCATGGAAAGGATTTACAAGATTTGGAAAGAGAGGAAAGCTCAATCCTCGATTAATTGGCCCATTTGTAATCCTCGATCGAGAAGGAACGGTGGCCTATAGACTCGTCTTACCGCCAAATATGTCTCGTGTTCAAAATGTTTTTTACATATATGTGTTACGTAAATATGTGAAAGACCCGAACCACATTATTGAATTTTAACTGGATGAGATAGCAGAAGATTTAACGTATGAAGAGGTACCTATTATGAAGAGGTTATACCTCGAGTCAAAGTTTTGTAGAGAAATCACGATGTGGAGGAAATGACCTGGGAGTTAGAATCTAAAATGAAGTCAAGGTATCTTCACCTCTTCGACATACCAGATACGTACCCTAATTTTGAGGGCGAAATTTCATAAGAAGGGGAGGTTGTAAGACCCAACTTTTATGAATAAAGAATAATTTTTCTCGAAATATATTTTTGAATATTATGGTGTGGATATGATATAATGTTATAGTTGTGGATAATATTTACAAATTTTGCAAAGTAAGCAAGTTGTTATAAAATATTCGATTGGTCGGGGAATATTCGTTCTAACAGGTAATATTTGTACGACGGCCAATCATTGGTGGACCCCACAACAGAAGTATTGTCGTAGTTAGAAAATGACAGAATTACCATTTTTATAAAAATAATGGTGAAAGTTTTACCGTTAAACTGTTGAACTACCTGGTGGTAAAAGTACAGTAATACGTGTGGTTGCATACTAGTACACGGTATTGATTATTGATTCTTACGTGAGAAGTCACTTAGTTATACTCAATTATTGCTACAGTAATTGTTGCATAATATCTCTCATATTATTGATTTAATTATTGTCACAGTATCAATATTTTATATTATTAAATCAATAATTGAGACGACAAAGTTATTCATATTATTATTTACAATATTGAATATGTCTAAAAAGTTATGTCAAGGAGATGTTTGGTCACCTAATTACGCGCCAATAGGGAGAAATCCTTATCGGAGAGCCCCCTCTTTTCTAGGAATGATCTAGTTGTTAAATATTTTGAGTTATAATATTAATGATGAATAAATTCGTGTTGATTAAAGATGAAATTGATAGTTTCATTGTGTTAGGATTATTAGTGTTGGTGGAAATCGACATCTATTTCGATAATAATTGATGTCTGGAGGATATATTAACCAATCGTGTAGTTAATCGAATAAATGAGCATTTAATTTCTATTAATTCACATGCTTATATCTATTTTTTCACATGTTTGTACTATTGATTCACATGCATATACTATTAGGGGAGGTGGTGCAAGATTGATAATACTTGCATAACTAAATTAAAAATGGAGGTATAGATGAAGGTACTATACTGTAACTATTTTTTCACATGTATAGAACTATTGATTCACATGAATGTAGTATTGATTCACATGATGTACTATTAGGGGAGGTGGTGCAAGTTTGATAATATTTGCATGACTAAATTAAAAATGAAAGAAAAGATGAAGGTATTATACTATAATATTTTGAGCCCCAAAATGTGCAATTGTTGAAACTATATTTTCCTATAAATAGAAGCTCATTCTTCTTTCATTCTCACCAATTCACTAAGACTCACAAGAGCAATTATAGAGAGAAAGAAGAAGAGAAGTCTGCTACCTCACTATTCTAGTATCTAGTCTTCTTCTAAGGTAAGGGATATTATTTTTGTTCAGTATTCATAAGGAATAATATTTTCTTCCATACTCTATAGTATACGAGTAATATTATTTCATCTCGTATTCCTAATTATATCCTAATTTTGTTAAAGTATTGCTTCTATACTCAGTGAAATTAGTAGAATATCCTTGAAATTTGCGCTTCATCAAGTATCATTTTACAAGGATATTTTCTGCACATTCTTGTTAAATTTTAAGTTTTTTATGTCGGAATACTTTCCATGAGTACTATTCATTTATACGGTACTATTCACAAAGTACTATTCACAAGTACTATTCACAAAATACTATTTATAAAGTACTATTCATGAAGTACTATTCATGAGTACTATTCACAAAGTACTATTCACGGGGTACTATTCCTGAAGTGCTATTTACGGAATACTATTCACTCAGGTACTATTCACCCAAAGTACTATTCATGACAAAAATTGATTCCTTTTTGGTCCAAATGATTTTTGATACAATATAATTCTTGAATTTTACTCCACAAAGCAGTGTCATGTTGGCAATTTGAACAGTATTAAATTCTGGATAAATTAAATTATAAATCTTTAAAATTTATCCTTTGCTTTATTTTAATTGAATTTTTATATCATTGTCATCATCCTCATGCTTATATTGTGATGAAAGGCATATGTGGCTTACGTGCATAGATGGACTATTGATTGGTATTATTATGACCAGGGATCATTCGGTATAATCATGACCCATAATGTTACAAATGATGTGTTAAAAGTCCTCATTGGCCCGTAGTGCATTGATGGACAGTTGTTGGTATGATTATAATGACCGAGGATTATTCGGTATAATCATGACCATTGATGATTACATGAATATCCTTGGCCCGTAGTACAGGGATGATTCGATGATGTGGTTTATTTATTAAGCTGAGTCTCAGCGATAAAGTTGATGAAAACTTTTAAAATCATAGAAGATAGTAGATATCATGCTCTACTTGACTCTTCTAATGGATTGCTTGTTCCGCTGCAGTTAAACAATATGTTTATTGTATTTTATTAGTTTAACACTGTTGAAGGCTAATGATAATTTATTCTGCATTATCTTGGTCATAATATTTCTTATTGGGCTAGTTGAGCTCACCCTTTTCCTTTCGTTGTTCTCTTATTGAAATGAGAACGTAAACGGGACTAGTTAGGGAACAGAGTGATGGTCCGAGATGGTGTTAAAGTAGTCCTCACTATTCTATAAAATATTGTGATAATAAATGCAATGAAAACTCCATTTGAGTTTTGATATTGTCTAGAAGATAATATTCGTGTAAAAACTCTCAACTCATGTTGTATAATTAAGTTTGTATTTGTACTCAGTACCATGTATTTGGCGACCCAAGATGGGTGATGTATACATATTTTGGGGGCGTCACACCCTTGCTTAAGTTCTAGGAACTTAATCTCCATTCTCCCCTGCGTGCTTGTAGGGAAATTGTTCTCGAAGAAAACCTTCTTAAACTGTTCCCACTATACCGCATCTGTTCTAGCCCCACCCTGGTGAGCCTCCCACCAAAAGTTGCCTTCTCCCTTCATCATATAGGTCGCAAAAGAAGTCTTTTGCACCTCCCCTATGTTTGTAATAATAAATGCCTTCTCATTTTCTTTACCCATGTCTGGGCCTTAATTGGGTTCGTAGTTCCTTTGAACTCCGGCGGACCTACACTTTTAAATTCCTTGAAGGTAGTTATTCCGGCTACCCTGGGGACTACATATGCTCTACCCCCGATTTGGTTAAATGCAGCTGTTAATAAATTAAAGAACTCTTGCATTGACACAATATCCCGACTAATAGTATATCGAGTTTGTCCCAACTCAATGGAATAACAAGCGATTTTCAGCTTAAAATCCTTATGAACACTCTTATGGATGTAAGACATCCGTGGTATTTTCTGGTCCTTCTCCCCCAGTTCTTTACGAAGCTCACCGGCCTCATTCTTACAATCCATCGCCTTATCCTTTATAAGCACCTTGTTGTTATGCTCAATCTCAAAATCCACTTCTCCAGACACCTTAGCTTCATGGAGATCACTAATCTCCTTCCTTTAGTCAAGCACTGCCAGATACAATGCCCTCATTACCTCTGGAGGTGTTGGCACTAGTGTAGGTACCACCGTATCAAACGATGTTACCTCTATCTCCCCATCCACATCGACCAACATATCCCTATACATAAAACTATCGATGGACATCTACAATAACACATAATATGTTGATTAGTACATAATACACAATAGTATAAGCACAAATTACATTTAATTTATTTAGGGTTAATTTCTATCTTTTAAATCTTTTAGTATTGAGTTTCCTCAATACCTTATTAACTCATTCGATTCGAGCTTACATCCTTCGAACTTTTCTTTTTCTAACTAGATTATTAGCCTAAGGTTCTTCCCCCTTTAATTTATATAACCTAATGCTTTGATACCAACCTGTGACGCCCCCAAATTCGGGTATCTTCCAACCCGACTGATGGTGCTACACGGTACTCATAACTATACATTCACTCCATTGAAACCACATCAAAATGAGTGTATTCCCAGGTTCTAAAACCGTTACATTCTTTGTTCATCATAATATAATTCATACAAACATACTAGTCTATTATAGGAGAAACTAATTATTCATCTTTTCCTTGCCTTTATCTTTACTAGAACCCTTGGTTCGCTCGACCTTAGCTGCAATCATATGATTCAAGCAAGTAGTGAGTATAACTAGCTCAGCAAGTCTAAAAATATATTATATAAATACCACTTCGAGAATCATACGATTATTCTTCAATAACTGAACAAGTAGTTATGAAGTACTATGAAACATTGAATAACACTTCTCATCTCATAGAACAATCCCGAAGTACATATAGTAACTTAGGAATTCTGAGTAGCTCAAAAGACCATGAACATTCTCTTTAGTTTTTATTCATGAAAAGGACAACCCGGTACTAAAACCGTAAATACAATATTTCTTACGAGCACTTCTAGGTGATCAGCCTATAGTACTCTATGTTGATCAACACTAATCCATTAAACGTATTTACGTTTAAGTTTTGGCAACCTCGCATGCCCATCGAATAATCGATGTAAAATACATTTGTTTATTCATACTCAGGCTTACCTTGAATCCGTACCAAACGATTGGCGTAGGACATCGTTATCAATTCTATATTGATTGACTTGTAAATAAATCAATCAATCTTTTAAGATTATTCTAGCCGAGTTAAAATTGGCATCGACCCTTTCTTTAAAATAATTCATGCATCTCATAACATGAATCACAGAACCTCAACTAACACGAAGGTTAGACAAGCGTTAAGAAAACATGTCTTAAAGCGTCTTCAAATAAATATTTAATAATTCTTGGTCTTTACAGTCTCTACAATACATAACCACATAACATACCACACTAGGTCATACACAATCATGTAAGGTTCCTAATGTATCTTACCCTTCTTCTCAACCTAGTTGTTGATTAGATTTATTAACATTGGTTACGGTTATCGCATTACATTATTCTTACGTTCACGTTCACGTAATCGTTAACAACTTTTAGTTGTAATTCTCAACGTTATAGTCACCATTGAGTATGTTACTTTAAGTTAATTAATTCATCATCAATTAATTATCTTTCTCTTTATATAACTTAACAAAATTTATTTCATTAATAAAACTCGTTTCAAGTATTTATCCGCCCTTACGACTTATTATCGTTCATCATTTCATTATTAATAACTTACGTTCAATTAATTTTTCACCAACCTTTAGTCGTTAACTTAAGGTTATAAACATCATTTAATGATGTTACTTGACGTTTATTAAGGATTTAATTCACCTTCAATCACAACTCTCTTTCATTTTTCATTCAAAAACTTTCCTTACTAGCTACCTCCTAGTGATGGCACTGTGGTGCCAGCTTCATGTATAAGACTCGCGCTGCGGCGTGGGTTTCCAGTACACAAACCCCAGACTTAGCGTTGCGGTGCAATTCTCAATTATTAGGTTGGCGTTGCAGTGCCACTTCTCAAGACCCCATCTTTCTACCTCATACACACCACCAAGCCATAACACTCTTGGTCGTACTGTATGCGCAGACCTCGAAACCTCACAAATATTTTATAGTTTCTTGTTTTGATGAACTTCCTAGGCTCATAAATTGTTCATTTTAAGTCTGAATTGGCTCGTTCAAAAGCTATTAACTCACAAATCACATGAACTAAGTGTTCATGTAAGAATTTTACATTTTTGAATCCGTTAACATGGAATTCACCTTTTAAGTAAGTTTTTACGAAAACGATAAATGTTCGTGAACGTTCATATCTCATTTCTTTGTTCTAAGTCGGATTTCGATGATTCTTGAATATGTTATGCTACATTATGCCATCGAAAACCAAGTTTTTTGAGTTACAAGACAACTTTCGACTACTAATACGAGATTTCTACATTTTTAATGTTTAACGCCTAATCTCGTAAATTTTACCATAACTTCGTTACTCGTGTTCTATACGACAAATCAAATTGAAAAACTCCACTGATTCATCATCTACCTCCTAACCAATCAAGATCCACATACCCTATGATGGTTTTCAATTTGTCCATCAACAACCAAATAAACGCTTATTAGTTTTCTTCGCTTACAACTTACTTAAACGCTTATGATTCTTAATTGTTCATGGCTTATCAATGTTTTAATTCACTAATAGCCATCCTTATTACTCCGAAAGAGACATGCTCCACCAATTCATACTTCTCTATAAAAAAAGAAATCGAATAAATTTGAAGACTTAGGTTTACATATATTACCTTAACGTTCTTCGCGTTCTTGACTAAAACTTGTATGTTTTGTTTTGGATTGCTCTTGATTATTTGTTAGAGCTCTTTTCTCTCTCTCAATATATTGGCTTAAGAGTTGGTGAATCAATTAATAAACCAACCCAAGCCTCTCTTATATAGGAAAATCTAATGGAGGGTAAAATGGTCATTAGGTCCACCTCCTTACTATTAACCTCCTTACTATTCATTTACTTAGCCACCAAGTAAATGTACTTTACTTGGCCGTCACTTTGGGTCACCCATGGGTTTTAACCATCCGGTAACCCATCGGTTCGATCCGCGGTTTGTTTTTGTTGGTTTGGGCCTTAGGATTAATTCTTATTGGGCTTAACTCTACTTAACATTGGGCTTGGCATAATCTAAGTCTAATTGGATTCTACAAAGTCCATTAACTCAAAGTCCAGTAAAACTAATCATATTCTACGCGTTAACTTCTCTTATTCTCTTCATATATAGTTCGTACGATAATCATATTATACGTCATAATAATCTTCGTACTATACTCATTTAATAACTAGTATCATACTCATATTCCTTACATATAATAACCCTAATCATTATACGCATTTCATTTCCTTCTCAAAATTCATTTTCCCTAACCCTTGGGTTTTATGTCCCCAAGTGAAAACTTTGTAACGCCCCCAAATTCAGGTACTTGAAACCCGAATTCAGTGTTTTACGATACCATTTCTATGAGCGGAAATAATAATAATAATAATAATACCAAACATAATTACATATATCAGAGTCTAATCCAAAGTACGCAACCTTTACTACAATACATTACATGATAGATAATAAACATCATGGTCTAAATATTGTCTAACTATTACAAAAGAAACAATTAAACTTATTCTATTTGTTTTCCTTTTTCCATTGTTCTTGGCCGAACCTTCTGGTTGTTCACACTTAGCTAAAAACATTTAAATTAAGCAAGGATGAGCATTTGAGTGCCCAGCAAGTAATAGCAATTATAAATATTAGCCGAAAGAAGTAAATGTTTTCTTTGTACGACATTTCTACAACGAATCAACAGTTGTGAAGTAAGTTGAACCAATAATAACAATATATTAATTCTATATCAATTTTTTTTGAAATTACGTACTGACTATAACTGGAGATTAGTCGACAGACTGTGAACATTGTTTTCTATTTTCGAAAAGGTTAAACAGAACTTCATCTGCAAACCGTCATAACTTACGGGCACGAGGGTGATCTGCTCAATGTGTCATGTATTGATCAATACTACATGCAAGAATGATATTATCGTTCATCTATCCGCCTTTGGCGCACAAAAGTTTTCCCATATACAGGATGTTCATCATTAGTCAGGAATCCGAACCAAAATAATTCGGTTGGATAATAATAAAGTTTTATCATGTTCAACTATATATCTAAATCTATGTCTAGCTGGGTCAAATAGCTTAGACGGCTTTTAATTAATGTATACATACTGAAGATTAATAGGTATATATCAACATGTGATTAAATACAATGATTATCCAAGTGGGGACACTTGTATAACCATATTTAGAAATTAACGAACATATTAAATATCTAAATTATACAATAATATTGTACTAATAAATAATGATCGGCTACATAATCGATAACAATACTGTTAATATTCTGGCACAATGATAATATAATTCTGAAACTTTCTTACTTATGTACATTGTATAAAGTAAATGCAAAGGTAGGATAGGTGCCTGGTCTGCTGCTTATAATTACACAACTTAGTTTTATCTTTTATACTGAAATATATCATTAATAAGATCATTCTATTGATTAGAATAACATATCATAACATATAGTATTGCTATTAATTGTAGTCATCACATAACCTAATCACATTGTCACATATGTTTAGCAGTCATTGGATCACAAACAGACACGTAGCTAATCAAATTATCTAAGTCTAGATCAATTTCTGAAACATGTCAGCATGCTGACATCTTTATCGGTAATTAACGAGTCTAAGACTCTATATCGAAGTTCAATAGATGTAAATATCAGTCATATGATTTTTCATAGCCATATAATAATTTTTAAATAATTATTATAATTTATCATGAATTTTCAAACACCGAAATCATTATTAAATGATTTAAATATCAAATAATTCTATTATCATTAATATTTAATTAATATTAAATTATTAATGAAACCATTATAAAATTATAAAGTTATTTATAATAACTTAAAATACTTTTAAAACATTAATATTACCCTTAAATTATTTTTAAAATATTTAAAATCATTTTTAAATAATTATCATTAATACTTAAATATTAATGCACTATTTATTGAAATATTAAAAGTCATTAATTATAACTTAAAATATTTTTAATTTATTTATATCTTTTAAAATGATAAATAAACCATTTTTAAACTATTTATTTAATACAACTATTAAAAATAAATCAAATATCATTTAATATTAAATAATTAATGAATTTTACCTTTAAATATTGAAAGTAATATTTTATAACTTATAATATTTTTAAACCTTAGTTTCATTTAAAATAATTTTTTATAATATTAAAATCATTTTAAACTAATTTATTTAATATAATTATTAAATAAATCTAATATCATTCATATTAAAATATTAATATTTTTCATGACAAAATATCAAAAGTTATATTTTATAACTTAAAATATTTTATAACCTTTAAATAATTTTATATAATTTTTAAATCATTAATTCTATTTTTCATAATTTATTTAATACATTTATTAAATAAATTAGTTATCATTAATGTTAATTTATTAATGAAATTCATCACAAAATATTAAAAGTCATTTAAAATATTTTCTTATACCATAATATAATTTTAAATGATTTTTCAAGTATTAAAATCATTTTAAATAATTTATTTAATATAATAAATAAATTAATTAATTACCATTAATATTCCAAAAATATTAAATATTTATGAAATATTTTCAAAATTATTAAAAACTAATTTTTAGGCTTTAAAATAATTTTTTGTAATTTATTTTGTATTTTTAATAATTAAAAACAAAAATTTTTAATTATTTAATAAAAATATAATTTTCAGAAATTATGTGTCGCTAAATGGCCCTATAGCGACGAAACTATCACTATAAGTGTTCTTGAGCTGTTCTTCATCAAACCCAAAAATGCATGTCAGTGTGTAGGGTGTCTGGTTTGACCATAATTTACTCCATGATCCTAAAGTATTCTGGCCAGCCTAAAGTGTTTAGATTGTAGTATAAGTGTAATACTACTATCATCAATCAAGTTCATGGCAAACACATATCTCATCTGAGAGATCTAAGCTCTCAAAAACATTGTCAGACATGTTCTTCAATTTCTGGGTTTTCCAGAATTGAAGAACAGTCTTAGGTGCCCACTTTCGATCCTTGTAACTTCCTCTACAGGTCTAGTTTGAATGATTTAAAGATTCTTAATTGTAGAATACATGTCCATGTACAATAACATATCATTCGATCATCATAATATCAACACATGCAAGAGATATTGGTCGGTCAAAGTAGTGCCCAAAAACTGCTTATGAAGATTTCTGGGTTACCCAGAAACTTCATCTGGCAGTTTCGTCTACACAACTTTGACTAGTGATTTCTATGATTCTGAGAAGATTCTAAAGATTCTAGAGGCATGGTCATGTAGCCTACATGTCAGACAACAACATTAAAACAGTAACATAGTCTAAAACATAAACAGAAGCAAGATCAAGGCCCTGCAAAAACCTTGTTAGACCTTTGGAAAAAATTTGGGTTACCCAGATTTGTAAAGTCATGGTCGGTCAACGACCATTGACCACTAATAGCTTGAAATCTATGCATGATCTGGTCCTGTTACAAGTTCGAGAACACAGATCTCACAGCATACTATAAGATCACATGTTTAAACAACAAAAACACATAACATACAAAGATCTATAAGGTCTGTTATTCATTGTCAGACCACTTTTTCAACCTTTTCCAGATTTTAAAAAACTTCAAATTTTGAATACCTAGATGTTATGGATCTACAAGATACCAACTCAGATCACTTATATACACTACATACTACACATTTAAACATAAAATCACAACATTTCATATATCAATCAAGATCAGAATATTATTAGGGTTTTTATACCTTTTTAAGAACTCACTTGAATTTGGGCTTCTAGATCTGTTATTGTGATAGTGGGGCATGATTTTGTGACTAATATAGCAAAAGTTTAATGCTAAGGTTTAGCACATTAAATTTATAGAATTTTCGATTTAGGGTTTGTAAAAATAAAAATTTAGTTTCAAAAATTATAAATTAGGGGTTTCTAAAATAGTTTAGGTTTCTAATTACTTTAAACTTGAAATTAGGTTTAATAGCTCACTAATTAGCATTAAGGCTTAAAATTAGCAATTAGGGTTACCCAATTAATAATTAGGGTTATTAATTTATAATTAGGGTTTTCTAACAATTAGAGTCTTCTTAATTATCATTAAATTCTATAATACTTAACCTTAATCATAATAACACAGTTACATAACATTATCAAACTCATAATTGAGTTTCAAATTAGGGTTTCCATTTAGCAATTAGCTAATTATTATTTAAGGTTTCTAATTTTAGAAATTAGGGTGTTAAATTACTAATTAGAGTTTTCCATAATTAGCGTTAAAACTTATAATACATATCATATACCACATAACATAGTAACTTAACAGATTTTAAAGTCTCATCTGACTTCGAAACTAGGGTTCATCAATAATACTAGGGTTTTGTCAAGTTATAATAAAACTGCTCCCCAGATTAACCTTACACACATAACATACATATCTATAGCACTGAAATATAATTAATATAATATTATTATTCTATTTCCTTATTCCAAATCCAGAATTAGGGTTTGGATTCCATATCTGATTTATCTTATATATATAACATTATTAATTAAGTTAAATAATTAACTTAATTAATCTAAACTAAAATTCATATTATAAAATAATAATTATAATAATTATAATAATTCCAATAATTATTTTATATATTATTAAAATAATATTATAATCATATTTTCATTGAAAATAATTAATAAAAACATTTTTAATATAAAATTAATTATTATAAGAATATTCTTTATAATGATCAATCATTCTAAAATATTATTTGTAATTATTCATGTAATAAATAAATTTTATATTCATCTCATAAATACATTCACATTACCTTGCATATATTCCCATCATTAAAATAATAAGAAAAAATTATACTTAAAAATTTCTCGATTTAATTATATAGAAAATATCAGGTTATTACAAACTTCGTTTACCATACGTGAATTATTATAACATTATCCATCTTCCCTTAATATTCTATCATTACGTATTTCTCGGAAGTTCAAAAATAATTCCCGAACAGAAATCGATGAATAGTGTTTTTCATAAAATTTTGTCGGAAAACTTTAATTTTTATCTTAGAAATTCAAATACTTTAATTCTACCACGTAGCCAGAATTGTAACAATCCAAGATTTTATTATTTATAATTTAAAATATTTATTAAAATTAAATAAGTATTTTATTGATGTGGTTGTTGTTAGTAAATATTTATGAATTAAATTTATTAGATAACATTCTAATTTAATTTAATTTAATAATTAGAAAGTTGTAAGATAATATGAAATGCTATATTACTGCTTTTAATTTAATAATTTAAAATGGTATGTTAATTTATTAAATAAAATTATAATGAGATTATAATTTTGTGATAATTGAATTAAGTGAAAAATTTATTTAGTGTATTTATTGGATATTGAAATCTAAATAAATAATATGTGATTGCAAATAGTATGTGATTATTGAAAGTAGTATGCACACAAGCCAATCATGTTTGATGATAAAGCATATACTTTGTAACAATCTTATTCATTTATTAATAAAAAGTATTAATTTATTAAAGGCTTTTAATTATCTACATGATCTTTGTTTTTATAATATGTGATAAACCCATAGTTTTAAGCAATGCTTTTAGAATAATGATGATGATCATTCTAATGAGATCTAAATTCTTAGAAAGCTTAAAACTAAAATAATTCCCAATCATTGGATTACTAAATTGCTCATTGGATGAGGATGATTGATCTCATGATCATTTGTGTGGAGACACTAAAGCAAGTATGTAGGTGCTTATTAAAGAATAAGTTCATTTGACGCGGGCTCGCTAAGGAATACCTAATGGAGTTTTACTTTTTCATTCAATAGGAATTCTGTAGTGATAGTAGTCTAAGTGATCCTTGGATTTGAGATCATCATAGTATCTTATGTATGATGAGTTATACTTTGACTTATTCCTTAAGACCCTTAGGGTATATCAAAGGGTATGCTTGGGTATAATAAGTTGTACATGGAGATAATGTATGATCAATAAAAAATCTACCACTTATTAAAAGAAGAGAATGTCCTATGTGATTCGATAAATGACAACCCAAAGAGTCCTTGGCAATAAATAATGAAATTAGAAAGGAGTTTCTAATTTGCATTATTTGAGTTGTGCATTTAAGGATCGAAATACATATAATTAAATAAAATAAGACTTGTGACAAGAATTCCATGTCTTATATATTTAATTGGGACATTGTATGGTGGAAGGATTGAATTGTACGGTAACTATTTACTCAAAGGTTCTTTAATGATTAATGTTAAAATCTATATTATCTAGAAAGTCGTTGATCGCTGTGGAGACTTATCCCTATTAGAGAATAAATATTATTTATTTAAATAAATTGTTTAATTTATTTATTTAAATAAGATTAGAATTATTCTAATTGATTTATTCACAACCTAGGTTTAATATGGAGAACCTAAAGGGTCACACCATAAAAGGAAGAATAATTATTTAAGAAGTTAATGGCATAATCGTAATAATATATTAAGTATATTTAATTTAATCTATAGTGATAGAATAAATTAAATAGCTTAATATTTATTATTTAATATTTTAGAAATATTAAATATAAATTAATAAGAGGAGACTTATTAATATTATTACAATTATTATTATTTTAATTTCTAAAAGAGTTTAGAAATTAATTTAATATAAGTACTCTCATTTATTCCTAATAGATTAGGAGGGAAAATTAATTAAAGGAGTTTAATTAATTATCCATAATAAGATTAGGGAGCCCAATTTAATTAAAAGAGTTTAATTAAAAATACCTTATTTTAATAGGGTTACTTGATATCTTTATAAGTGGAGTCTTATATCAGATATCAAAGATACGATAATTCCAAAAAGGTTGGAGAGTACGTTCTTTTCTATAGAGATAGTAAACTAGGGTTTGAGCCAAATACCCATCTTCTTAAATCCTTCTTCTTCCTTGGTGGATCACCTCTAGAGGCCAAACACTTGGGTGGCTAACGTTGATCAAAGGAAGGAACCAAACCCGGTGGATTCAAGTTGAACGTGAAAAAGGATTGGAGGTGAACTTGTACCTGAGGAAGCTCGATCTTCAAGGGTATGATTCTTATTCGTTATCTTTTTCGTTTAATTAATAATTGTGCATAAAGGGTGATCCGGGTATATGGTTTGTAAAATTTTAAACTCTGATTTTTACACGTTTTCGCTTTAATTTTGCAATTTGATTGCGTTCTAGAATATTACAAACCTAACAATTATAAATTATAAACTAAATTATTTATTAAAATAAGTTGAAGTAGTTTTAAAAGGGATTTACCCAAACATTGCTTAAAACATTAAGTCTTTATTTTAATTAGTTTTATCCAAACATAGCCTTATGGCTTTTAAATTTTTAATTTGAATTATAATATAAATTAAATATAAATTAAATTTTATAATTGATAACTTATTATTTTTTTTATTACAACGTCGATTATAGACGTTTGATTTTGTGTGTTAGTCTTAGTGTGTTTTACGTAAAAGAGGATTGGCCTAAGAAGAGAAAAGAAGAAAATTACAGAGAATTGAAAGAGATTTGGAGAGGGAGTTGAGAGAGAATTCTTGAGATCTTTAAACAAGTTCCTGTGTTTAGCAAGGATTGTTCGAGCAATTGAAGGTATTTTTATATAACCTTAATATATATATATATATATATATATATGTTTCACGGCATAATTTCTACGTTCTGTGAATTCAAAATTTTAAATTGTTGTTATACAACTGATTACTTGTGATTGTATGTGTTTGTGATGATTAGAACTAGTGTTTAGATAGGAATTGTTATGCTAATTACGGTTAAAAAGAGATAAAATTGTTTACAGTCCATGTTTATATATATGGCTTGTGAAAGTACTAAATTTGGTGGTTAATTTGTAAAGCAATCTGTAAATTGAGCCTTGAATATGTTAGTTCATTAAAAAACGAAGAGAACGTAGTTTGAATGAGTTAATTTGGACAAGAATTGTGATCACAGTGATGATTTTTGTAAATAATGTCCAAAATGGTGTTTTTGCATAAAACATGGAATTTAAAGGATTTAAATTAGTTGTAGTTGTTGTTTAATTGTTCTAAGTTAGTATATATGTGAGGAATCATTTTTGTATGAGTCCTATGTCAATTGGGTATGCTTAATTTACTGTTTTGTGGATAAAATTCGTGATAGTTGGCTTAGAACAGAGTCGAAACTCGTGTTCTGCAAAACTAGTATTGGTGCCGAGCGTGTGTAACGAATAAATTTTTCGAGTTGTGATTCTGGGGGGCAGAATCCTTTTAAGGAGGGAAGGATGTAACGATCGAGAAATTTGTAATTTAATTTAAATATTTATTGAATTAAATAAATATTTTAAATAATGTATTTATTGAGGAAATAAATAATTGATGAATTATGGTGAATTAATTTAGTAACTAAATTAATTAATGTTAATTGAGTTGAATAATGATAATTTTATTTGAAGGATTTAATTTAAGAAAATAATTAAATTAAACCAATTGCTTAATATTTAAGAAGATAATTAAATTAAGTGAATTGTTTAATATTAAATGAATTGTTTCTAATTTATTAATTAAAATTAGATATATATTTATTTATTTATTGTAAACATAATTATAATAAGAATATAATTCTTATAATTATAAATTATAAGCTATTAAAGTGGTTACATGTGTGATAAGTGTAACTATATGATATAAATATTATTTAAATAATTTAGTTACGGGATTTATGTGTTAGCCAAACAAGGCCTTGTGGCCTTTGGCTTATTTTAACTGGCGTCTTTTGTTTTCCTTAACTGAAAAAGAACGTGGGAATCAGTTTATAATTCCTACGCGTCTACTTTTCTAAGGCTTAGCTAGATTTCACAAAGTGTTGAGAGAGAGAGCTTGGAAGAAGAGAACACAGTGGTATTGGAGGGTTAGAGAAGAAGGGCTTTGGGAAAAGGATTTCTCTTAATTTGGCTATCATACCATCAAAGATTCAAGGTATAAACTATTCCTATTTTTATTTTTAGTTTTGGTAGTATATGTATATATATATATATATATATATATATATATTTGATATGATTTGGAAATCATGTGAATGGTGGTAGAGATATGTGCATATAGTTTTGCAAAATCTGTAATCGTCATAGTTGTTGATCAAATTCGCGAGGAATTGGCTTTTTAGGAAAGAAGTTGAAATAACAGTGTTTATATTTGAAAATAGCTTTAGAAAGTACCAAATTTCATGCTTAATGTGTATTAGAATCTGCAATTTGATGTTAGAATATGTTTGTATGTTAAAAACCGAAAATAATGAAGTTTAAATCATGTGAATTGATTAAGAAACGAGTTCGTGGCGATCAAATCTGTAAAAAGTGTCAAAAATGAAGAAATTTGGAAAAAATATAGTTTTGATTCTTCAAAATGATGTATATGTAATGTTTTGTTTATAGAATGGTGTTTAGCATGTGTAACTATAATATTACAAAGTTTTAGATGTTGAAATTGGGTGATATTCTGTAAAATTGGGATTTTTGGCCAAAGCAGAGTCTGATTTCGAGGTTCTGCAAAACTGGAACTGAGGCATCGCTCGGACGCACAGTCTGGCGCTCGGTTGTCGCACAAGCGCGCAACATTTGGGCAAGGGATGCGAAGGTCATCACGTGAGCGATAGCCCAAGATATTCTTGGCGCCGCACCATGAAATTGCCGATCTCGATACAGTGAGGTTTGCTTAATTGTAGGTCATGCGAAACAGACTTGGGTTAGATTAGCATGCATGTTAAGGATATTAAGACATAAAGTGGACTACAATAACAGATGGTAAGGTGTTGTAATACAAAATGTAAAAGAGTTTTAGGTGATTGTTAATTGAGTTATATAATGAAACTAAAAGTGATGTTTTCAAAAGTTAGAAATGAACGAGTAAGTTATGTTTGCTCGTAATGCAATTTCAGATTCGTTAAGTATGTTAACCTAAATGGTTAGGTGCTAGGTTAGGATTGTGACCTAAATGATGGTTTAATACTCATAGTGTTGACATTCATGCAACTAATTGTTATTGTGATTGTAATGATGTGTGTAGGGTAATTGAAAATTATTTTACACTTGTGTAGATTAGAAACAAGGCAAGTTTCTAAACCTTAACTCTTTACATTGAGCAAGCTTTCTAACTTCATTCTTTTCATATTGAATGCATGTTCCCATTCCTAAATCGTTATTGTGCAAGTTCCTAAAATTCATGTAAAGTTGAGCAAGCCTAGTTTATCTTGAGTATGTTTGTGCAAGCTCTTGTAACCTTAATTCGTTACATCGAGCAAGCTTTACTTTCCTAGTTATTATACAAAGCATATATTGTTCTAATATATTGATCCAAATGAGATTGTTCTAACTCTTTTAGATATAACACTTCGCATGTATATCATGTTTATTCAAGTATATATTGTTGATATTCGATCTTTGACTTTAATAACCTTGTTCAAAGATTTATCGTTATATTAAACTTTCCAGTAACAAGAAAACTCTTATTAGTTGAACTAGTCTATTATGGCATAGTGTTCTAAAATTCTAAAACCACTGATAAGCTAGTTTCAAACTATACTTTCTTTAGTGCGGAAATTCTAAATTCAAGCTGAGACGAATAACCCTAACATATGGGATTTTGTACGTGTAACGTTTAGATGTTTGTGCACAATACATGGTACAAAATGCTGATCCCCCTAAGTACGTTAAGAAGGGTCTGTATAGTCTAAAAGACTGTTAAGGTTGAGGTAATAATACCCAAATACTAGAGATATAGTTCGTGGTCTTAAGACCCTCAGACATTGATTTCGAACTTGTTTTCTATATTTGATTCGTAGAGCAAGTTCATTATTGTTCAGCATTCGTTGTTCACTCTCATGTTACTATCATTGTTATTCTCTATATCAGTGAGAAATTGTTTGCTCACTCTTGCCTTTAACACTGCAGCTTAAGTTGAGAAAGTCGATGAGCCGTCTACTAGCAAAGGAAAGGGCAAGATGTCCAAATGTTGAAGACTTATGAGAATTTTATTTTAATAAATTGTGTTAAAGACTTGTTTTAATATGTGATGTATTCCTCAAACTTATGTAATAATTTTAAGGTTAGATTACCTGGGATTGTTTTGAAAGGATGTAACCCTTTAATGGGGAAGATTATTGTTTAAGTCATTTAAATTATGTCTTTATCCTTGGATTATGGGTAGTTAGATGTAATAGTTTTTGATAAGTGAGCACCAATCCTGTGGGAATGAAGTACTTGGATTTAGGGGTGTCACGGGTTGGTATCAAAGCTTTAGATTATGAACCTTAGGTGGGGAAACCTTAGGAAGTAACCTTTAAGGAGACAGAGAATATAGAGGAGTTCAACTCTTATCGAGTTTTAAGGAATGGATTAAGGTATCCATTGAAGTTAAATAATAAAAGACATTATGTGCTATGTGTTAATAACTTATGTGCTCGCGAGTATCGAAAATAATAAGTAAAACTTAAAATATTTTGTTGCCAGGATGTCTAATGAAGGAGGATCCAGTCCAACTAGAGAGGTGATACCTCAAATACCTAGAGATGATGAGCCCCCGGGATATTCACGTAGTGCGGGAGCAATTGATCCAGGAGGATGTGCCTGTGACCGATCCCGAGGATGATAGTTTTGAGGAGGTAGAAGAGGATGATGAGGAAGAGGACCCTGAGGAGTTTCCACCAAACTCCATATCAGTCGAGATGTATGATGCTCTGTATGACCGTAACATAGAGTTACATGACAAAGTTGAGGAGCTGAAGGAGTTGGTTGAGATGCATCATGCTGCGGTAGAGGAGAAGGATGCGGAAATTCAGGAACTTGACTCAAAACATGGAAACACGGAGTGGGACTTAGTTCATACCAAGGGTCAGCATGAAGACCTGTTGGCGGTGAATGAGAAGATGAAGACTAAAATGGAGAAATTGAAAGATGATTTCAAAGAGGAGTCAGCTAAGCGTGCAAGAGTAGAGGATGCTTGGATGAAGGCGACTCAACGTGCAGACCGTGCTGAGGCTAAGGTCCAAGTGAAGAAAGCCAAAATGAAGGAGATGGATTATGCATTTAATTCTGCGATTGATAGGGCCCAGGATCGAGTCTACTATTACCCACCTCAGTTTGAGAATTCATCGTGGTTCGTGATGGATCGCAGAACAGCGTATCGTATCATGGACGAAGAGCGTTGGGAAGCCTTACGACGTCTTAATATTCCTAGATAGAATAAGAGTGATGATAATGTGTGGTTAATTATATGAATAAATAAATTGTGAATCCCTTATTTTGAGATGAATAAAGGGATAGTATGAGTATGTGATCCTAATACTTGTATAGTTCAGGAAAGTGAATGTTAATAGTGGTTATGCTATCTTTAACATGCTTTAAAATGTTATGAATAAATAAAATATTAAGGTTTATTTGAAATGTTATGTGATATAGTTTTAATCTTGGAATGCTTAAGTTAAAACTTCAAATACCCAAGAAGTTGAGTAATAAGCTAATAAGCATATATTTTATCAGAAAATGCCTCCTAGAAGAAGACAACCACATCAACAAGTACCTCCAGAGGGGTCTACTAATCATAACAACGAGGCCAATGCTAATCTGGTTCAGCAGTTAGTATCTCTCTTGACGGGTGCAATTGCGAATCAACCGGAAGCTCAAGTCACGACATTTAAGGAATTCAAAGCGGTTGGACCGCCAGAATTTCAAGGGTCTATGAATCCAGTGGAATCCCAAACCTGGATCATGAAAATGGAGAAGGTGTTCGACATTGCTAGAGTTAACGAGGATCAGAAAACTACGTTCGCAACGTTTATGCTGAAGTCTGAAGCTAGACACTGTTGGTCATTTTACCGATCAATATATGCGTGCAAGTATACACAGTTAATAAGTAATAAAGAGTAAATAAAGTATCGTTCCCATGGAGAATTAACTAATAAAGTTCACCAAGCACTAGCCCATAACCATTTCAGTTTTAATTAAATGAATGATTTGATATTTTATATTTAGACTGTGAAATTAAATGAATCTAACTATTCCTAGAGTTAGATTAGATAATTAAGACCTGAGATTACAATTTCATCTATTGAATAATTTAAATCAATGCACTCCCTTCTAAGCCAAATTACTTGCATTGGATTACTAGTCGAGAACACGAAAATAAATTACAACCATATCTCAATGTACTATACCCATATCAAATATAGTCCCCAGTTGAAAGAATACACATGAACACCCAAATTACCTAAACCACTATATGTCTATGTGATTTACAAATAATTAGGGTTTAAACCCAAGTTCTCAATTGACTACGAGTGGTGCTTCGGTATATGTCTATCCTAAGCACAAATCATACATCCCATCACAATGTAGAACATACAATCACAAGCTATCAAGATCAAATCTAAACCCATACTTCGTCTTTCAAGTTCATATGAATTATCACAATAATTGATGGCCAATCAACTAAGCAAATAAGCATTAATCTTAATAGACAATCTCATAACAATTAATAAGAGTAACAATGAAGTCTGTCAAAATAAACTAGGCAATAGATTCCAATGCAATCTCAAAATAGAGTTTAGCTCATCATAGAATCAAAATCCATAATCCACAAAGGATTATACATTAAGAAATAAAGATAGAAGTAAAGAGAAGTTAGGGAATTAGGAATGCAAATCTGATCTCTCTTGCTCCAATTCTGAATTTCTTATGTTCTCCAATTGCTTTAATCTTCAACTCTAATCTAATCTAGGGTTCTAATCTAATCTAAAAAGAAATAGAAGAAAAGAGCATATGTCATCTGGATTGATCCCCCCCAAGGTGGAATGTCTTCCATAATAAAAATACGTCTTATATATATGCCCCTAATGGACCCTAATTCTTACAATTAAAAATTAAAATAAAATAAACCAACAGCCTCAGATGTCGCGCTCGGGCGCACGTGTCTCCTTTGTAATCGTTGCGCGGGCATGCGAGTGTACATTCTGCTCAAGCAGGGTGATCGCGCGGGCGCGCGTGTTTAAGCCTATGTAGCCGCGTGGCTTCTGCAATTTGGATTCTGTGTTCTGTTGCAGCTACTTCTTTGTCTTGCTGCTCCTGATTCTTTGCCATGCCACTCATCCTTCATCCAACCTCAGTTGCACATCTCCAATTGTTCCTTGCGTCATGCTTCCATTAGCCTCATGCCATCTACAATCGCCAAGCTATGTCATTTCCTGCACTTTTACACCAAAGGAGTTCTCAGCACCTGCAATGTAAAATATTACGAAATGCAACTAAAGACACACTAAAATGTACTTGAGATGGGCATAGTTCGCGTGAATTGATATCAAATAAGTAGGTATTAAACCCACTTATCAAATACCCCCAAACTTGAACTATTGCTTGCTCTCAAGCAATGCATACAACATAAAACACTAAAAGTGCAACTACATGCTATGCAACTAAATCGCGATGCAAACGAGTCTCACATCGTTCCATCTATAACATAATTTAAGTCCAAAATGCCTCAGCGAATTATCCAGATTCAAGAATACAAATTCAAACCAAACTATAGGCATAATCTCATACACTTAGATAGTTCATATATGTTGTAGAGATGCTGTATGTGTGTGTTGTGTTCACCAAAACTTGATTTAAGCAAAGAATACACATGCTAAACTACTCAAAATAGAAAATTACAGTCTAAATCAAGACTCATGTATACTTATGCAACAAAGACTGTTCCAGCATATCAAACCAAACTAAGGTTCAACAATGGGCCTAACTGCTTTATTGCTACTCATGGAGGCAATTTTTGTTCTTTCCCGCATTGTTTATTGCTATTTTTCTTTTCTTTTTCTTTTTCTCTTTTTTTCACATGACTGTGGAATGCCTCATTCCATTAGGCAAACACTGCTACCCTTTAGTGAGCTTTCAACCAACGACTCCCAGACCATGAAAGACCTTAGGGCGCTAGGTGTTAAGACACCCCTACGGGCGTACTTACTCAAGTAGCTAGGGCCCCGAAATAAGACTAGCGACGTTATTGCTATTTGTTTTTTTATACATAGCATACCCATGTTTTCCCAAAGTTTGAATATCAATGTTTTATCCAATCTAAGTTCACTTTCCACATATTTCTCTTTTCAAAATTATATTTTCTATCGAGCAATGCAACACATAATTCTTATACCTACAAGTGAGTGTGAACACGGTAGTGCAAACCGAAAGTATCTAAACAACATCATGAATTACATCGTATAAAACATTATATCTAAGCTCAAGTTATCCAAAATATTCAACAATCCTTCAAAATTCACTTTCATCATCGACTAGACAAAATTTCCATAAACCTAGAATTTGTGAGACATGCACTACACATAAAATGCAACTAAACATATACTAACACAAGTAATAATGACTTAAAACAAAAAAAAAATCAGCAAATTTTATCTAACCATAAACATTCAAAATTTAAACTTAAACATGCAATCAAACTATATGCAACTAACTATATGCAACAACTACTCACTACAATCCAATACCCCCAAACTTAAAATAAACAATTCCCTCATTATAATTAAAAGTGAAAGAATACTTCCCTAAGTGGCAATGTCATCTCCGTTCGCCTCCTCATGATCCGATGGTATATCAGACGATGGCTAAGTTTGAGATATTCTATACTTGGAAACTGAGTGTGGGCTTCTAACTTTCTGAATTCTTGAGTCAGAAATTCTAAAAATTTGGCAAATTTTTTTTTTCTATGACTGAGCAATGACGCGGCCGCGCGATGTTTGGCATGTAGTTTGGGCGCGGCCGCGCGACCTTGTACTCTGGCAGCTTCAAATTTATGACTTCTGTTTGATCTTGAATGCTTATAGCAATTGGATTGAACCTGAGAGGAGAAACAATAAAACTATTATTAATACTTAAAACTATCAAACATCTACCAAATATTGAAAGTATGAAGAATTAAACAAGGAGGGAGAAAGATTGGATGGGGTGCCTCCCATCGAGCGCTCGGTTTATAATCCGTTAGGTGGACTCTTTTCTTGACACCGCTATCCAATTCCTCTATGATAAGCTAGGAACCCTCCATCCATTAGAATTGCAATGTACGTAGGTAGGTTCCCCATCTTGCATGTCTGTGAATTGAAATAACCTAGCATATTTCCTGTACATGATGCCCCAAGTTCTATTGCATAGCTAGGTGCTTCGTCCGTTGTATTTGTGGATAGATTTTTGCATTGAAGCATGAAAGATTCAACAGGCTTTTCTTCTTCTATTATCTCTTCCTTTTCCCACCATGGTTTGTAAGAGGCCTCAAAATCGCAGAAATTCTTGCTTTAGATGTGACTACCAAGGGGACATGGGTGTGCAAATTTCACTGAATTTTTCAACTCTAACTGAGAAGGCACTTGGGGTATAATACAAGTTAGCTCATGTTCTTCATTTTCCATACCCCTAGTTGTCTCCTCAATGTCCACTCCTTTCAGTTCATTTAGTGGCATGTACACTTCTGGCTCTCCATCAATTTCATCGTCCATGTCATAGCACCAATTGTTTGGAGGGCGATTGTTCAAGGCTTCGAACATTAGATCCATATGATTCTGAAGATTTCGAATTGACCTATCTTGCTCAATCATCTTCTCCTCAGTTGATGCTACAAATTTGAACCACAAATCCTCCAATCTTGAATTATCTTGTTCAGTTTCAAAATCCATGTATTGAGGACCATTCATTGAGGAGTTAATGAGTCGTTCCATCTGTCTATTAAGATATTGGTTTGATAACTCCTGACTCATCATCATCCCTTCATGGTCTGCTATGCTTTTTGACATGAATTCCTTCAACTCTGAATTTTCTTCTTGTTGCATTGGAGGTGGATATGAGAAATCTGATGGATATGTTGGACTTGGAATGCAATATTGATCTTGATAGTTATAACCCCATTCATAATCTGGGTGATACCCCAACCTTGTTAATAATCAAGATAAACATTGTTGTTGAAGTAATCACCCCCAAACTGCACTTGTCCAATCTTGATGTTGCACTGATAATTCGGATGCTTGCTAGCACTATATTCACATGTAAGTACTGTCTCTCGAGTGCGTTGGGCAAGAATATCCAACCTCTCCAAAAGTGTTGCAATTTGTGCTGACAATGTAGAAAATACATTGAGTCACTCAGTGCTTGTGTCCCTTGGTTGAATAATATTTGCATAAGGCCATTGATAAGCAAAGTCATCCATGGTACCTGAAAAGAGAAAAATAAAGGAAGATAATTAAAATAAAATAAAATGTTTAAATTAAGACTAATTTGATTGAAATTAATGTTGGCAAAAATTATTAAAATAATTCCCCAGCAACGGCGCCAAAAACTTGGTCGTTTTACCGATCAATATATGTGTGCAAGTATACACGGTTAACAAGTAATAAAGAGTAAGTAAAGTATCATTCCCACGGAGAATTAACTAATAAAGTTCACCAAGCACTAGCCCATAACCATTTCAATCTTATTTAAAAGAATGATTTGATATTTTATATTTAAACTGTGAAATTAAATAAATCTAACTATTCCTATTGTGTGATTAGATAATTAAGACATGAGATTACAATTTCATCTATTGAATAATTTAAATCAACGCACTCCCTGTTAAGCCAAATTACTTGCATTGGATTGCTAGTCGAGAACATGAAAGTAAAGTACAGCCATATCTCAATGCACCATACCCATATCAAATATAGTCCCCAGTTGAAAGAATACACATGAACACCCAAATTACCTAAACCACTATATGTCTATATGATTTACAAATAATTAGGGTTTAAGCTCAAGTTCTCAATTCACCACGAGTGGTGCTTCGGTATATGTCTATCCTAAGCACAAATCATACATCCCATCACAATGTAGAATATACAATCACAAGCTATCAAGATCAAATCTAAACCCATACTTTATCTTTCAAGTTCATATGGATTATCACAATAATTGATGGCCAATCAACTAAGTAAATAAGCATGAATCTTAATAGACAATCTCATAACAATTAATAAGACTAACAATAAAATATGTCAAAATAAACTAGGAAATAGATTCAATTGCAATCTCAAAATAGAGTTTAGCTCATCATAGAATCAAAATCCATAATCCACAATGGATTATACATTGAGAAATAAAGATAGAACTAAAGAGAAGTTAGGGAATTAGGAATGCAAATCTGATCTCTCTTGCTCCAATTCTGAATTTCCTATACTCTCCAATTTCTTCAATCTTTAACTCTAATCTAATCTAAGGTTCTAATCTAATCTAAAAAGAAAGAGAAGAAAAGAGCATATGTCATCTAGATTGATCCCCCGCCAAGGTGGAATGTCTTCCATAATGAAAATATGTCTAATATATATGCCCCTCATTGAACCCTAATTCTTATAATTAAAAATTAAAATAAAATAAATCAAATGACCTCGAGATGTCGCCAGCGAACGCGTGTGTCCTTTTTATGAATCGTTGCCAGTGCTTGAGTGTACATTCTTCTCAAGCCGGGTGATCGCGCGGGTGCGCGTGTTTAAGCCTATGTAGCCGCATGGTCGCGCGACTTCTGCAGTTTGGATTATGTGTTCTGTTGCAGCTACTGCTTTGTCCTGCTGCTCCTGATTCTTTGCCATGCCACTTATCCTTCATCCAACCACAGTTGCACATCTCCAATTTTTCCTTGCGTCATGCTTCCATTAGCCTCATGCCATCTACCATCGCCAAGCTATGTCATTTCCTGCACTTTTACACCAAAGGAGTTCTCAGTACATGCAATGCAAAATATTACGAAATGAAACTAAAAATACACTAAAATGTACTTGAGATGGGCATAGTTCGCGTGAATTGATATCTAATAAGTAGGTATAAAACCCACTTATCAGCTACTGGTGGCAAGCAAACAAGGTTCTTGGAGGACAAGGAGTGATAGCGTGGGATTGATTTAAGGAAATGTTTTTCGAAATGTATTTTCCAGTGAGTTCTCGGAATCAGCTGGAAGTGCAATTTCTGGAGCTGAAATAAGGAACTATGATGGTGCCAGAATATGCTGTGAAGTTTAATGAGTTGGAAAGGTTTGCCATGTATCAAGTCAATACCGACGAGCGTAAAGCGTGAAGGTTTGAACAAGGATTGAAGCCCTGGCTTTATAGCAAGGTTTCAATATTCTTGTTGAACACATTTGCGGTTGTACTGGAGAAGGCAATTATCGCGGAAGGTGGAAGCGATGCCTTGACCAAGTACAATCAAGAACAAAAGAAGAGGAAGAATGAGAATGAAAATAAGCCTGGTGGAAGTAATGTTGGAAGTAACAATCAAAAGAGGAAGTGGAGTGAGAATTTGATTGCGGGAGGACAACAAGGAAATCAGCAGAAGAAAAAGTTTGAGGCTTGTGCGACGTGCGGGAAGAACCATACTGGGGTATGTTTGAAGTGAAAGCGAGTGTTTTTCAACTGTGGTCAGAAGGGACACATTGCACCAAACTGTTTTAGTTCGAAGAAATGAGCATGCTTTACCTGCGGTTCAAAGGATAGCATGGCTCGTGATTGCCCTCAGAAGTCAACGTGAAGTGCAAGTGGTGGAAAAGGAAACAACAACGGTGGTGGTGCATTGACTATCACAGGACCAACGCAGTCAAGTCGACCTACTACAAGGACTTTCAATATGACTGTGCAGGATGTTGTACAGTCTAAGGATGTGGTGTCAGGTATCATTCTGATTAATGGTATTAATGCTTATATACTATTTGATTCGGGTGCTACATATTTATTTATATCCGATAAATTTGCTCAGAACTTAGATTTCCCTCAAGAAGAATTAGAATTTCCCTTAAGTATAGAGATTACAAATAGAGAAGTGTTTCCTATTAGATTCATCTATAAGAATTGTAGAGTGGACATAAAAGGTCACGAGATGATGGTAGATTTGATACCAATTAGACTTGGTGAATTCGATGTTATACTGGGAATGGATTGGTTATACAATTACGGAGTAGTAATTGATTGCCAAAGGAAGTGTGTTAACCTTCTGACTCCGTCAAAGGTTGTGTTCTTTGGCAGCAAGTCACCTCGACAAGCAAGTTGTCTGACGGTGATGCAAGCCAAGAAGTTGTTGAGACAAGGATGTGTAGGATACTCAGCCTACATAGTCGATAAACAGACAAAGAGTGCGAAGTTAGAAGAGATACCGATTATAAGAGATTTTGCAGACGTATTTCCAGACGATTTGTCGGGTTTTCCGCCGGATCGAAAAATCAAGTTCGTGACTGGCTTACTACCAGGAACGGCCCCGATATCCAAGGCACCATACAAAATGGCCCAAGTAGAGATGAAAGAGTTGATGGTGCAATTGCAAGAATTGCTTGACAAGAAGTATATTCAGCCGAGTGTGTCACCATGGGGAGCACCGGTGTTATTTGTTAAGAAGAAAGACGGATCGATGCGGCTCTGCATTGATTACAGGGAATTGAATAAGGTTACGATTAAAAAAAAGTATCCATTGCCTAGAATCGATGACCTATTCGATCAGTTGAAGGGAGCAAGGTATTTCTCAAAGATAGACTTGAGAAGTGGTTATCATCAATTGAAGGTGAGGCCAGAGGATGTACCAAAAACAGCGTTCAAGACTCGGTATGGTCATTACGAGTTTCTGGTTATGTCTTTTGGTTTAACCAATGCACCTGCAGCCTTTATGGATTTGATGAATAGGGTGTTTAAACCATTCTTAGATAAATTTATGGTGGTGTTTATTGATGATATATTGTTATATTCCAAACCAAAGAGGAATATGTGGAACCTTTAAGAGTGACGTTGGAGACGTTGAGAAAAGAAAAGTTGTACGCTAAGTTCTCAAAATGTGAATTTTGTTTGAACGTGACAGATTCTCGAGTACGTTATTCATAAGGATGGAATTTTGGTAGATCCATCAAAGGTTGAAGCTGTAATAAACTGTGATCAGCCGAAGACACCGTCAGAAGTAAGGAGTTTATTAGGATTGGCAGGTTACTATGGGCGCTTTATTCAAAACTTTTCCAAGATCGCAACTCCATTGACGAATTTAACTAGGAAAGCGATTAAGTTTGTTTGGACAGAGAATTGTGAGGAAAGTTTTTGAGAGTTAAAGAAGAGGTTGAGTTCAGCACCTGTGTTGTCGTTGCCTGATGATACAGGGAATTCTGTCGGTGCGAATTACGCATGACCTGATTCCATTATTTATTATTCTATTGGGAATAACTTGTCTGTGCGATCTATCGCATGCATGGTGAATCCTTCTGTTATTTTATTCTTTATTATTCTGTTGGAATAACCTGTCTGTGCGGATTACCACATGCATGGTGAATGATCCTTTGTATTGATTTCTTATTAAATTATGGAAATGATCAGCTCATGGATTACCGTACGTGACAAAATCCATTTACGATTTCATATATTCTATTATACACAGATTGGTTAAAGCTTTGGCTTCTATATTCCTTGAAATTAGTGGAATATCCTGGATATTTGCGCTTCATCCAGTATCTTTTTGTGGAAATATTCTTCTGAGCATTCTTGAATTTTTATCCACAAAGCAGTATCATGCTGACAATTTAGACATTATTGAGTTCAGGATAAATTATCTTATAAATATTTAAAATTTATTCTTGAAATTGTTTTATTGAATTATTATGTCATTGTCATGATGAGTTATGTTGCTTATTATGTGAAAACATGAAAGGTTCTTGGAAATCACAAAGGGTTGAAAATCAGATTTTGGTGAAAATGGAATATGAAATTCAATTGACCATATCTCCTATTATATTATGAATTTTTGAGTGTGGTCAAGTTTTAGAGTTAGATCTATGAGTTTTCTAACTTATCCAAGTGGAATCACTGGAAAAGGTATTGTAGATTTTCGTGTGGACTGATTTTAGCAAAGGAGTCAAAAACTACAAAGTACCAAAAAGACTATTGTCCAATAATTTAAAAAGGAATTTCTGGCAACTTAGTTTGTGAGAAAAATTCTGGCCTTTTGGGACATGAAAATATATGGTATAAAGTACCCCCTGTCCAAAAAATGAGCTCATTCCGGCTTAAAACGAGCAAGTTATGACTATTTCAATATTTAGGTTTTTTTTACAAAAAATGCTATAACCGGAGTTCTATAACTCCGATAACCATGAAATTTAAACTGGAAGCTCACGTTAACATGTGTAAGATCCTGCCAAGATTTGGGAATTTCTGGAGTTAAACTTGAGGCAGCTAATTTCTTAAGGAATTAATTAGAAATTGATTTTTGAAAAATACTTAAGGGAGTGGAAAAATTATAAAAAAATACTTGTTGTATATGAAATATATGTATATATGTTTGGGCAAAGGATAGAAAAATAACAAGTTGATTTGGTAATTTTTCATGAAAATGGTTTAGTTACGCACATATGAGTTAAATATGTTATGTGAAGTTGAAAAATTAGTAAATAGGATTTTATGGCAGATTTTTGAATGATTTTTGATAAGGGATTTGATCATTGGTGATGAAATCTTATGAGTATGGCATTTTTGAATGATTAAATGTATTATTTGGTAAAGTATAAACAATTGAAATAAATTATTTATAAGTTTAAGAAGTGATTAAAATATTGTTATAATATTAATAATATTAGATTATGAGTTTATTAAGTGATTGATAATATTTGGATAAATTGAAAGTCTTTAATATTTATCTTCGTTTTCGTTTGATTAATGCTTATATCATTGTCATCATTCTCAAGTTTATATTGTGATAAAAGTCATCTTTGGCTTACGTGCATAGATGGACTTGGTGTGATTATGACCAAGGATTATTCGATATAGTCATGACCGTAATGTAGCGAATGAAGTGGTAAAAATCCTCAATGGCCTGTAGTGCATTGATGGACAGTTTTTGTTATGATTATGACCAAGGATTATTCGGTATAGTCATGACCATTGATGATTTAATGAATATCCTTGGCCCATAATGTAGGGATGATTCGATGATGTGGTTTATTTATTAAGCTGAGTCTCAGCGATTAAGTTGATGAAAAACTTTTTAAATCATAGAAAATAGTAGATTTTATTCTCTACTTGACTCTTCTAATGGATTGCGTGTTCCGATGCAGTTAAACTTGATGTTTGTTATATTGTATCAGTTTAACACTGTTGAAGGCTAACGATAATTTATTCTTCATTTTTTTAGCTATAATATTTCTTACTAGGCTAGTTGAGCTCACCCTTTTGCTTTCATTGTTTTCTTCAGGAAATGAGAACGTAGCAGGGACTAGTCGGGGAACGGAGTGACGGTCCAGATGATAGCATTAGTAGTCGTCACTATTCTATGAAATAGTGTGATAATAAATGTATTGAGGAATTATTTTGAGTTTGAATACTGTCTAGAAGACAATATTTGTATTAAAACTCACAGATCATGTTGTATATTTAAGATTGTATTTGTATTCTGTACCATGTATTTGGCGACTCAGAATAGGTAATGTATACCTATTTTTGGGGCGTCACATTGAACTTATGAGATATAGCGTAAAGTTTACATTACAACTACTAGGCGTTGCTATGTGACTAATAGTTGATGTGTATGATTATATAATTGTGTAGGGCACATGAAGTGCAGATAACTGTAAGCTGTTAAACTGTTATAGGTAAGCAACGATCAAGGCAAGTCTTTTGGTTCCTATTTTCTACGTGGACTTGATGAACTATTTTAAATTGCATGATATGATATATGTGTTGTAAGCAAGAATGATATGTTATACATGTTGTAATCATGAAATGTTAAAGTCAATTTATGACTACATTGTTTTGGTTAAATAATGATGATTGAGTAAGGAACTCAATCTTTATATTTGTTATGTGAATTAAAGCATGTATGCTATGTTACTTTAATTATTAGGATATATATGTTAAGCATATTGTTATGTGCTATGTGATGCATGAAAACTGTTAGAACTTGCTGAGTTGTCGAGCTCACTCTTGCAAATGATAATTTTTGCAGGTCAAGATTTCAAGGTAAGGATATGTGCTAAGTGAATTATAGAGATCCATATTCACGAAGATTACTTATATTTTATGAGAAATATATTTAATATTTTGAATGTAACATGTTGTTGAATTGTAAGTTAGGCTATCTGGTGTATATGGATATCTATTTATGATGTAAGACTTTGTATAGTCATTTTGTTGTAATGATTCATGATATAAATTTGAATCTAAGAGATGTAATTTAAAGGTTGCAATTTATGGCAATACAGAAGGAAATGTATAAAAATTTTAAATATTTCGCATTTTTAGTGATTTTAATATCGAATAATGATGTAAAGATAGATTAAAGTCGTATTGTTAATGATCGAGAAGGAGAATATTATTGTTTGAATTTTTGGGGTCGTTATAGTTGGTATCAAAGCTGTAGGTTATAAACCTTTGGTAAGAGTACCCTAGGCTATAACCTTAGAGAATAAATGTGAAGATGATAAAGAATAAGCTCAGATAGAGTTTGAACAATAAGAAATAATTTAAGAAATTTATAAAGAAGGGATTAAAACATGCGTGAGAGGATTCAAAGAAGAATCTCGTAGAGTTATAAGCAATATGAATGTGGGGTTACCCAACTCCAATAATAAGGATGTAAGATGATAATAAATAGACAATGTCTATAAGAAGAGAATGATAAAGAAGTTAAGAATAAAAAGTTATATTTAAGTATGGTACAATCGTGTTCTTTAATATTTGATGTATGGAATCTGGGCTAAATGATTCCTTCATAGAGTGAAGGTATATATGAACTAGAAACTCGAAACCTAGTTTGTTGGTTGTTTCTGGGAAACCACTCAGCGTACTATATTGAAACTATTAGAGACTTGATGTGTACCAAGTGTAGAAAATGGATATGTATGATGAAAATGTGGAACCCGAATGAACTGTTGAGCAATGTAAATGAAGTTGGAAATTCTTAAAGGAATAATTATTATATAAACAAGAAAATTCAAAGAAGAATCTTGAAGATATATAAAGATATGAAATGGGAGTTACCTAACTCCAATAGCCAAGATAACGAATAATGATGAATAGATAAAATCTGCAAGATTTAAAGCATAAATGAAATCTTAAATGATCAAAAAGGAAAGAAAGAGGATCATAAAACAAAACAATTACGAGTGAAGAAGAGAATTTTAAGGGAGATGATTATAGAATAAGATCAAGACGTGATCTTTTTAAGTTATAAAAGAAAGATGGTCTATAATGTTTGAATAATTACAGCTTGATGATATGAAGATAATGTACTATGAAATAATGCATGATAAACTAACGAGGAGTTATAAATGATGAGGTACAAAAAATTCGTATCGAGCAAAGATCAAGTTATACGCAAGATAGAGTTAGATGGGATTTCAATTGAGGACTCATGTGATAGCTGAGTTGTACAAACCTTTCTATGGGTGAGGGTTTTGTGCTTGCACTCAGTTATCACATTGATAATCATTGGAATGTTGGTGACACACTATCAATGTATATGTGGCAAAGATGTGATTCTTTTCTCATGTGTATATTTGATAGTTAAAAATTATTAAGATTAGTCAGATATTATTAGGATTAGGTGTGGTTCTTAAAACTAATACATATGGTAAGTTCGTAACTCATAATAATATGGTATGTTTTGAACCCCTCAGCGAATGGACGCCTATGGTCTAACTAGGATACGTTCATGAACTCATATTATTGTGGCAAGTTCCTGAACTTCCAATGTGCGGTAAGTTTGATGAACTATACTAGGGGTATAGGAAGATTGTAAGTTGAAATACAAGAATATTTAGTATAAGAGCATTAGTGGTTCTAAAAATAAAAAGAATTAGTCATTAATGAGGTAATGAAGTAAAGATTGAAATTAATGGAGAAAATTAGATATTCCAAATCTTGTAGCTTTGCTAGATTTTCGAAATTTATTGACTTCGTGCCGATGGTTGTACTTTAAATTTTTGAAAAATGTTGGATCATGCTAGTGACCAAAGAATTTTTAAAACAGTGCTATTATTCGCGTATCTATGTTGTTTGTTTCGGCTAGATAAAAAAATATATGATTTTTTTAAATTTTCAAAATATATTTTTATTATATTTATCGGGTGATATGATAAACGATGGAGTCATCAATGCAATGGAACCTGGTGTTGGATGTGATCATATGATCGTCAGACCACTATGGTGAGTTGTAGTATGACAACGTCATAATCACGACGCTATAAAAGGATTTTTTAGATTTTTTTAAGATATGAGAATGTATATATATATATATATATGTATGTTTTGATTACTGTCCAAGTTATTGTAGAAGTTTATGCTATTTGATTCAGCTAGACGAATATTGAAAGATGTTCATGAAATTCAAGCATTCTTTGTCAAACTATACCAAACCAAATTATTTTGGTTCGGATTTAGATATTAAGAAGCTAAGGTCAACAACCCTATAAAAGGGGACATGTTATCAGAGACAATGGTTCTGAAAGTAACGCATATAGTCGTTACGATGTTAGGATGTAATACGTTGTGCACGACGTAGTGGTATAATAGGTTGATCACCTAGAGTACTTGCAAAGGGTGTTTTCAGACTTTGTGATTGATAAACATTCTGTTAAAAGGGTTTAAAGTGTGAAGAACCGATGGTGAAGCACTATTAAACATAGAGATGAGTTCATGGTCTTGTGACCCCTTAGCATGATTGGATAATCTTTTAAAATCCTGAGTTATTCATACTGCTTCCCAATTATTGAGCAATTGTGGAAGATTCATGTTATTCTGAAATGAATATGGTAAGGATGATATTCCTTAGAAAGAAGTAAGTCGAAGAATATGACAATGAATGATGAATATATTGAATAAGTGAGAAAAGAAATTTTGAAATGAGAAAGAGATGAATTATCAAAAAAAATAATATAAAACTTTTAATAGAAAAGTTTAATAATTGTAGAAAGGTCTTGTGGAAAGAAGTGGTTATAGAACCCAATGAATGAATAAAGTATTAACGTAAAATCTATTTTGATAGATTGATTGAATTAATAAATAAAATTTTGAGGATGAAATTCTTAGAAGAATGGGTGAATGTAATATCTCGAGTGTTTATGATAACGATCCTTAGAGAAGGAAATGAATGGGTTGAAGAATATATATTACTCAAAATATAATTGAGTTCAAATGAAAGTTATGAAATAAAACCTAGAATTTGTTGAAGTAATGAATGTAGTAGGAAATATAAAACCTATATTAAGGTAATGTGTTGGAGATATTCAACGATAAATTTTGAAAAGAGTTCAGATACTGATGGCTTGACTCCTTGCTCTGGCCCCTTCTGAATTACAAGACACTTCAAATTTGTTGCGTGTCTAGCTAACTTTTTCCTTATGATCTCCCATTCACTTATCATCAATGGACTGACCCAATGTTTAATCACTTTAGCTTTATTCTTCATAGGCTGACAAGTATCTTTGTGTATACTCCATCAGTTCCTTCTTTGTTTGGCAAACACTACGATCCTGGTTACTTTCAAGATCGTTGTCATCTTTCTACTTGACAGCTACTGCATATGCTGACTTTCCTTAGTCAGCTACTGAAGTCTTCTTATGATCATCTTGTGGAAGAATTCATCTTGAATGGCTTCACAACTCTATCTGGATGCTGATTGGGTTGATGCTTAGATCTTCTATTAGCTTGCATGCCATTCGTTGAGTTCTCTCTAGCTTCCTTTAGGTGAGATGTATCTTTGTTGTACCAGCCAGAGGCTTCATTTCTTTGGATATTCTGGGAGTGCTCAATTGTTGAGAATCGTGTTTGCTCTACGATTCTACCTTGGCTTTGTGAGTACATCTGTTGAGGTCTCAGCTCTGCACTCTATGATTCAGCTTTGGCTGTGCAGGCAGTGCGACTCCCATATCAAATATTGATACTACAATTTCTGTCGTTGTGCTTGTTGTCTTCATTTGATCTTGCTCGACTACGATCTCTGCCTTTGATACGATCAGTAGACTCTACGACTCGGAGTGTAGTCTACGATTCTTAACTTGGCTTTGACATTAGTAAACTCTATGACTCCGAGTGTAGTCTACGATTCTTGACTTGGCTTCGGCAGATGCTCAGTCGGCTCGTAGGTAGGTTGTCTCTATGATTCTAAACATAACTTCCTCAGTAGACTACGACTTCAGGAAGCTTTATTCGGCACACTACTATCCTTCGTCGTCTCTCCTGGCAGTCTACGAACTCTGAGATCTACTATCTTGCAGACTACAATTCTGCCTTGATAGCTCTCGAGTTATCCTTAACTCTCCTAGTAGACTACGATTTCTGGTGCAGTGCTCGATGATCAGACAAGCCTATCTATTACATCATATGATTAACCTAACATGCTTGATCTTTCTATGTTTATAGTCCTTGTATACCATTTCTTTTTAAGGACTTTACAAAGCTATTTTGCTTATGTAGGATCAACCTAACATATTTGATCAATTCATTCTAAGTCCTTGTACATATGTTTCTATAATCTATCAAAGGACTTTACAGCTTTTCTTAATGCAGGTATACTTGCATACTCTATTATATATATATATATATATATATATATATATATATATATATATATATATATATATATATATATATATATATATATATCATAATCAAATCATATATAAATAGGAATATCATTCACATGTTTATTCCTGACAATCTCCCCCTATTTGATTATGACAAAACCAATAAGTGCATATGCATGTTATGAATGAATCTTATATATAGTGAGCTGCTGTATTTCTAAAACAGATAATCATGAATGTCATTTATAATAATATGGAATTTAATACACTATGACATTTTACATCCTGGATCTAGAACATACCTAACTTGTTAGAGATGTTCCTCTTTGGTTCCATGTATGTTTCCAGGATGTCTGTTGATCAGATATTCATCTGTTTGGTTCCATGTATGTATGTTTCCAGGATGTTCATTTCTTTTGTCTGCTCCACTTCTTCTTTTGGCTCCCCCTCAGCCTCAGGCTCATCATCCTTTGGCTCCCCCTTAGATGATGACTCAGCTTCTTCTAGTGCTGTCTTCTTCTTTATTTTCTTCTCTTCTTTCCTTCTGCTCTTCTTACCCTTTCTTGAGTGCCTCTTACTTTGCCTCTTTCTATGACTCTTTTTCTCCCCCTTTTTGTCATTAATCACTTGGGAGAGTTGTACCATATTGGACATAAGTTGCTCCATCAGATAAGAGGAGTTGCTAACTTCAATCTGATTCATGTTATCAATCTTGTCAGGACTTATAGTTGCTCTTCATTTGCTTTCTGAGCTCGTAGTGCATCTGCCTTTTGATCATTTATGGCCTTCAGATAGATGTGATCTCTTTCTTTGATTTTTAGAGATACATCAGCCATAGTTGCTCGGAGTCTATCTTGAAATGGATGATCTCCTACCTCTGTCAGCCTCTTTGATTCTTCAATGATTAGAGATATCTTTTCAATTAGCTCATCAGAATTCTTCAATAGTTCCTTTTCCATAGGAATTTGGACATTTGGTTGGACAGCCTCTTGTTGAACATTAGATTGAACTCTACTATTTTCATTCTTGGACAGATTTTCAAAAATGTTGAGAATCTGAAAAATTGTTGAGCACCAATTGTTGTTGGAGGATGAAGAAATGTCAGGCAATTGAGCTTGAGCAAATGGAAGCTTCTCATTTTGGATTTGCATATCATCAGTGGTAGAGTGAACTGACTCTACGATTATCTCCTTGTTTATAATCCTTCTGCCTTCAGAGTCCACTCTACGATCATAAGGAATATAGTGTATGCCAGCATGTCTGTCTAATTTATAGCGAGGCTGATCTTTGATCATCATTGTTGCATAGTTCTTTACCTTTGGGAAGTTCTAAGACACTAGTTCTAGGCTTGGAATTTATGGAAGTACTTCTTGTTATTCATTCGAGCCTTCCACTATTTTTTTTAATCTTGTCTGGGGAGATGATAGGATAGTTTGCTGGTTTTCCCAATTCCTAATTTGCAGAGCCAGAGTCTTTCTCCGATTCTTCACTTCTTGAGCTTGAATCTTGTTGGCTCCTTTCCTCAAATTCATCAGGGAATTCTTCTTGCTGAATTTCATCTCCAGAACCTTCTTTAGCTAGATCTTCCTTGGATTCATCTTCTTCACTACTAGTCCCATCTTCAGCACTTTTTTCCTGTGTTTCAGATTCATTATCACTTAACTCAATGATTGCAGTAGAATGATTATTACTCTTCTTGGAGGCAAATTAAGCAATTAATCTGTAGCTTTTCCTTCTCCTTGGAGGTTCAACTATGGGAGAGTCAGACTCCTCTTCTTCTTCAGAATCTAAAGCTTTTGTATCATCAGACAGACTGGCTTGATGTTCAACAACAGTAAGGGCATGTTTTTCTTCTTCAGACTCGACATCTTTTGAGTTTGTTGGAGCATTAGCAATAGAGGATGTTATTGTGTCAACTTGCAACCTTTCTTCATCATCAAAGTGGATGCTTTGAGAGTTAGCCATAGGGCTTGCACATTCTTTGTCTTCACCATAAGACTTGGCTCTTCCTTTCATAGATTCAACTTCTTCTTCATTGCTGGACTTGCTCTTTAAGGGTTCAGTCTTAGAGCTTTTAGTTCCTTTCCTATCTTCATACTCTACATTTTCTTATTTGTTGGATGGACTTTTTAGGTGAACTGGAACTGATTTCTTCATCCCTTTTTCTTTCTTCTTGGGTGGCTCTTGGAGTAGTCTGTAACTTGTTCTTCTGTTTGGGGTTTCAACAGTTGATGCTGGTTTTTCTCATGCTCCTTGTTTCTTCTTGTTAGTGGAGACATGGCTTGACGAAGCCTTTGCATTCTTCACATTCTTAGACTTCTTCTTTGTCGGTGTGGCAGCAACTAATGTAGAGTCATCAGACTCAGAGCTTTCTACCTCCTTTTCCTTTCTTTTCTTTGCAGAGACTTTTTTGCTGCTTTTAGTTTGTGTTATCCTCCTATTTTCCTTGGGATTTTTCTTCCAGTTTATAAATAGCTGTGGAGACATTATTTTATGAACATTTTGAGGCTCTCCCTCATCATCCTTGATCTTGCTTCCCAACTTTTTCTTTATCACAATACTCAGTAGTCTTCCATGAAAGACCTTAGTCAGGGGTCTATCTGTAGACTTCTTTACCTAAGCCCTTTCCACCCATTTGGAGATCTGATTGAATAGGATAGCTCCAAAGTTGATTTGCTTCTTTAAAACTATTATAGACATAATCTTCAACTGCTAATCCAGCACAGTGTTATGTGCAATATCCTTGCATAGGATACACTTTCCCACTATCTCATCAAGGAACTCGAATTCCTCAGGAAATTCCTTCTTCATGTCCTTCAGACTAAGGTTTCTTTGGTATCGCATTAGACTATTGTCTTCTTCAATGTCGCCTTCATCCAGGTTTATCAGACCTTGATTGGGAAACCCTAGACATTGATTGATGCCTGATGCTCTTATCTTCAGGCTTGATCCTTTCACCTTAGTGGTCAGAACCCCAGAATTCGTTGAAGCATTTGAGTAAAACTGATTTACTAGATCTGTATAGATTGGAGTGTTGGCCTCCAAGCACTCAGAGAACCCAAGATTTCTTTACGAGCTCAAGGATGTTTTTGAACTTCATCTCTGATTTTTCAAACTTTGTGAAGCCGAGTTGGATTCCAGTTATAACTCTCCATTCTGCCATTTGAAAAGTTCAAGGTATATGGGTGTGTGATTCAGAGAGGTTTATGGGATATGGCTGATTGTGATTTGGATTCTGGAAGTTTGATTGGTTTGGCTTCGAAGAGGATTCTAGGGTTTGAAAATGGGAGGGAGAGAGGTTCGACAGTTCCTGGTAACTATTTGCAAATTTTGAATTTGTCTTTAAGGCAGGTCTTTCTCACTCTATATACGCTGTGATGTGTTAACTAGCCATTGGTTGCACGATGCCCAGTAATGAGCTATAACTCCCCCATTAACTTTTCAGTTAGATGTTTCTTTTAGAAGAGTAGACATTTGATTAACGTGGATTGACCGTTGACCTCTCTGGTTCGTAGAGTAGCGTGATAAGGCAGCTATGGACTTTACGATTTCCTTTGTTAACTCAACGATCAACTTTTGAGAGATGATGCAGTGGATAGTTTTTAGCATTATTTTCATTTTGAACCTGCATGGCTCAACTACTGATGTATTTCATGAAGCCTTGGGTACTTCTCTTTAGCAGGACATCTTTCTAACCAGCATTCGAATTGATCTTCCCATAATCTGAATGGTTGAGCAATTATCCCATTCTTTCAAGCTCCTCATGAGTCAGAATAGCCTCTAGTAAGACTACGATCGTTGAGTCTGTTTCTACGATCGCTAAGGTTGCACTACGATCATTGATGTTTCTCCTCGATCGTTGATTTGGCTTCTACCTTTACTCTACGATCATTGACTGTCTTGGTCCTTGAGATGAACTTAACTAAGCAATCCTTCTAGGTTAAGGTAGCAAAGGAAGGGCCACCCTCTTAGAATGAACTAAGGGTCAGGTTTGTCCCTGAGGCGCTTTCCAGATGAAGTACTTTAGGAGTAGTTTACACTGATATCTCATTTGACCTTTTCTAGTGGGGAGGTCCTCTACCAACTTTAGACCATTTCATTTGCTGTAATCGTGGTGTCGTCCTGCTCTTACAATACCATCAGATGTTTGATTGTAGGCACTCCATTATTTTGAGTTAGGTGGCTGATAGGTTATCAATAGTACGTTATGAGACATTCCTACTGACTATGAATCTTCATTTGGTTCATCATCCACAAAGTCTTGGAACTCTGTAGCTGGTACATTACTTTATAGAATATTTCTGTGTTGTTGTTCCTTAACATGCCACTTCTCCTCCATGGTTGATGTTGTCTTTTCAGTGAGATGTGATCTCCTTTTCTTCATGTGCATTAGAAGGTATCCTTGCACGTCTCTTTCTGACTAGAATCACCACTAATCAATTAAATCCATTTTTATCGTAGACATGGATAACTTCTAGGATTGATCATTCTATGATCTTTTGCCAGCACTACGAACGTAGTCTTCTTTGTTAGTTTGAACTTGTGGACTTCTGCTCCTGTAATGAGTACCTTATATTTGATGCTCGATGATCCTCTATGGAGAGCTTCCTTAAAGATTCTTTTCTCTGCATGATTGAAGCATCTAAGACCTTTTTTCATCTCAGATTGAATGGCCTGCTTCCACATAAAAATCAGCAGCCATGTGAGCTTTATTCAGATCGGCTCAGCAGGTCTTCAAGGAAAGGCTTTGACATATAGGAGTTTTATCAGAATCATTTCTGAACAGTCTTAAGCCTTATGCTGGGTGAATCTTCTTTGACTGAAGTCTTTTGCCACAACAATCCTTAGTGTGGCCAGATAGACCAGGTACCTGCAGGTTATGAATTTCTATTTTTGGTACCTGTGGTTAGATGGGTCCTGCTAGGTTAGTTTTCTAAAACCCTGTTCCTCATATATTTGGATAATCATCATATTGATCACCACCGGTCATATTCATGCATGTAACTAATTTAGATAACACATTTTGAAATTCATGATGGTGAGTGTGTGTAAGATTTTCTATTTTAATAAAACACTCTTTTTCTTTGATGGTTTCATCATCTGCTAGGTTATGTTCACAGGGTTTAAATGTTCAAAGAATGAGAATCAACTCTACGATTTATTAGTATCTGGTTGATTCATGGAGATGATCAGTTTCTATGAACCTTTAAGATACTCTTGCAGAACTGATCATACTCTATGTGTTATTAAACACTTAGACCATAGGAAGTACATAATACTACCCCATCAGTAAAGATTACTTCACATTGAATTAATTTAACCAGTGATGCTCTTATGACCCATTTCAGATTACTTTCAAGATGTCCTCTTCAACTTAAAAATTGGATGGAGAGAAAGTTTATAGGCATTTGAGTTTCCACCCTTAGTGTACTTTCTCTCTTCACCTTTTTAGGTAGATTATTATTCCTCGAAAGAATACTGTTATAGTTCATAAGGAGGTGCAATCATGATGAACATATTTGTGTTAATGAGGAACCGTACCTTGTTACTGTCAATTTCTTAACAGTCATTTATCCTAGATATACTGAGTTTAGGCATTGATGTGCATAGTTTCTCATTTGCTCAAGTTGACCTTCAATCAATCAGTCGTGGTCTTGAAGATGCAAGCTAAGAGAATGTCAGCATCTTTAGTTCTTTGACATCCTTGAGTACACAAGGTTTACATCCAGCTGCTGGTTGGCCAGATACATGTTTGAGAAGTTTTTCTTTCTTCTTTGGATATGCATTTCTTAGCATGTGTGGCCTTTTTATCTTTTCAGGCTGGTGGATGTTTGACTCTTTTCTGTTGATGTCTTTTGAGATTTCTAGCCTGGTCTTCAGACTACAAGATTGACCGCGAGCAAGGATTGTTCTTGTTGATATGGCAATAAAGAACATGGACCAATCTGAGCAGCTTCTGGTGTATATACACATTTACCTGTACACAATATTTCCAACGTGTGAGCTCATCTGCATATAACAAGTGACTTACTACTAAACTAAGTTTAGAACAATGTTTATGCCTAGGATCATACTCAAAGCGATTAGCTTTTGAATATAGCATGAGAACCTGCTCTGATACCAATTGTTAGTTCCCAGTACGCACAATATAGATCTAGAAGGGGGGGGGTTGAATAGATCTTTTTTTTTTCAAAATACTTTTCTCATTTGTTGTGTATTCCTCATGAATTAACATATGACAAACATAAGAATCTTTTCAAGCACAGCGTAATAAGTAAAATATCCCATTCACTAATATATCCATAATCAGACATACATTGTTCGTAGAGTTAATTCAGTAGTAAGCTATTAAGACATACATAACAGTTATAGCAGTTAATGTACATAATGTAAATGACATAAAGTAAAAGACACAAAGGGTTTTAAGTGGTTCAGAGACTCAAGCTCCTAATCCACTCTTCTGCTTTCAACTAGCAGGATTTCCACTAAGGAAGGGGCGGCAGACCACGAATCACTAAGATTCCTTCAAGGCCAGCAGCCTTGGGACTTTAGTTCACTAAGAACTCTTCAAGGCCAACAGCCTTGGAACTTCTCTAGTTCCCTAGGAAACCTTCAAGCCCAGCAGGCTTGGAAACTTCATTTAGTCCCTCCGGACAAGGACCCCTCAGGCCTTGGCTTCTTGTTGTTGTAGTTGTTGATGTTGTTGGTGCTGAGCTGCTAAGATGTCTTTAAGCTCTAAACATCTTCTGTACTTAGCAGCTTGGTGTGGTCCTCTTTGCATTCTACTTCGAGTCTGAACCACATCTTCTTTGGTGCAGTTCATCTTTACTCTTTCCTGCTCATCTTCATCAGATGTCAGCTGTGCACTATCACCATCTGGATTTGCTAAGTCCCTGATCTTTTGGTAGACTTTGTCTGGCACTTAGCAATCGCTGAACCCTTCTTGAATGTTTTGCAGACATGGTTCTGTACTTGTTCAGTTTCAGCTTTAGGTTCATGGTGATTCATAGAGTGGCTCTCCTGATCTTCTTTGTACTCTGCCACTTTTCTGAATGCTATTTCCTTGGCCTTCTCGGCTCTCAGCTTGGCTGCCATCTTCAGTGGCATTCTCATCTTTGTTGAGTGAAGCTCTAGTCTATTTGAGTCCTTCTTCAAAGCTGCTTCACTTCCACCCATGTAGTCTCACTGTCAATGAGACTTGTTCTTTTGATCTTTATGGTGGAACTGGTAGAGTCAACAATTGCAATCAACAACTCAACGATTCTACAACATGACAATCATCAGCAACTCTTAATCTTTGAAGCTCTATTGATTTATACTCCTTTCCAATCTTCCCGTTTGGAAGGTAGCCGCTGAAAGCCATTCAAATTGCTTCACAAATCTTGAGTTATTTGGTGCAGATTGCAGATGTGACATGACATCTTTTTCTGACTTTCTGACACTGTAGTTTACTGTTTCACCTACCCCATCAAATATATTACTTTGATGTCTCGGGAAGGTCGACGACTTTACTTCCCCTTCTGATTTCTCGATCAGATGTTGTCCTTGCATCGACTTTACTTTGATGTCTCGGGAAGGTCGATGTTCTCAATAAGATTTTGTCCAAATACCAACCTTCAGATTGAACCGTTGCCAATGCTTCAATGCTCTGTTGTTTGAACTCAACGATTCTGATGCACTTCTTCTTGGACCTTATCGTAGTGTCTTATTGACTAATGCTTATTGACATGTAGATTCAACACTATGATCTTGAAGAGTCTTCACTTGATCTTTAGTGAAGAACAACTCTTCCTTCTCTCGTACAGTGCTTCATCACTTCTGTTTGCTTCGAATGCTCTCAGATACTGATGGCTTGACTCCTTGCTCTGGCCCCTTCTGAATAATAAGACACTTCTAATTTGTGGCGTGTCCAGCTTGCTTTTTCCTTATGATCTCTCATTCACTTATCATCAATGGACTGACCCAATGCTTAATCACTTTAGCCTTGTTTTTAGAGGCTGACCAGTATATTTGTGTATACTCCATCAGTTCCTTCTTCGTTTGGCAAACACTGCGATCCTAGTTACTTTCAAGATCGTTGTCATCTTTCTACTTGACAGTTACTGCATATGCTGACTTTCCTTAGTCAGCTACTGAAGTCTTCTTATGATCATCTTGTGGAAGACTTCATCTTGAATGGCTTCACAACTCGATCTGGATGTTGATTGGGTTGATGCTTAGATCTTCTATTAGCTTGCATGTCATTCGTTGAGTGCTCTCTGGCTTCCTTTAGGTGAGATGTATCTTTGATGTTCCAGCCAGAGGCTTCATTTCTTTGGATATTTTGGGAGTGCTCAATTGTTGAGAATCGTGTTTGCTCTACGATTCGACCTTGGCTTTGTGAGCACATCTGTTGAGGTCTCAGCTCTGCACTCTACGATTCAGCTTCGGCTGTGCAGACACTACGACTCCGAGATCAAATCTTGACACTACGATCTATGTCGTTGTGCTTGTTGTCTTCATCTGATCTTGTTCGACTACGATCTCTGCCTTTGATACGATCAGTAGACTCTACGACTCTGAGTGTAGTCTACGATTCTTGACTTAGCTTTGACATTAGTACTCCTAGTGTAGTCTATGATTCTTGACTTGGCTTCGGCAGATCGGTCGGCTCGTAGGCAGGCTCTACGATTCTGAACATGACTTCCTCAGCAGACTACGGCTCCGAGGAAGCTTTATTTGACACACTACGATCCTTCCTCGTCTCTCCTGGAAGTCTACGGACTCCGAGATCTACTATCTTGCACACTACGATTCTGCCTTGATAGCTCTCGAGTTATCCTTGACTCTCTCTTGGATCTACGATTTACAGTGCGGTGCTTTCGACGATCGAATTATAAGCCTATCTATTACATCATACGATCAACCTAACATGCTTGATCTTTCTATGTTTATAGTTCTTGTACATCATTTCTTTTTAAGGACTTTACAAAGTTGTATTGCTTATGTAGGATCAACCTAACATATTTGATCAATTCATTCTAAGTCCTTGTACATATGTTTCTATAATCTATCAGAAGACTTTACAGCTTTTCTTAATGCAGGTATACTTGCATATTCATTCATATATATATATATATCATAATCAAATCATATATAAATAGGAATATCATTCACATGTTTATTCCTGACAGTAAGGATATGTGCTAAATGAATTATAGAGATCCATATTCACGAAGATTACTTATATTTTATGAGAAATATATTTAATATTTTGAATGTAACATGTTGTTGAATTGTAAGTTGGGCTATCCGGTGTATATCAATATCTATTTATGATGTAAGACTTTGTATAGTCATTTTGTTGTAACGATTCATGATATAAATTTGAATCGAAAAGATGTAATGTAAAGGTTGCGATTTAGGGTAATACAGAAGGAAATGTATAAAAGTTTTAAATATTCCGCATTTTTAGTGATTTTAATATCGAATAATGATGTAAAGATAGATTAAAGTCATATTGTTAACGATCGAGAAGGAGAATATTATTGTCTGAATTTTTGGGGTCGTTACAGAGATGATGATGAAGTACATGGAAAATACAGAAGTGATGATTAAAAGCCAAGAAGTGGCTATCAAAAATCTTGAAACTCAAATGGGTCAGATGGCAAGCATGCTTAACAACAAACCACATGGTTCATTTCCAAGTACCAAAGAGGCAAGTCCAAGAAGATAAGGGAAGGAACAATGTCAAGCAATTACACTTAGGTCTAGAAAACAGGTTGCAAAAAATCAGCATGGCGCACCCGCACCACTTTTACAAAGGGAGGACGCGCGGCCGCACGGTCAAGAAATTTTGTCTGAGGAGAAAGTGAATAATGAAGATTCTGGAAAATAGCAAGAAGAGAAGAATATAGAAGGTTCATTTGAGAAGCCCGTGAATAAAATACCAGTAGTTCACCCTCATGTTCCTTATCCACAGAGATTGCATAAGCAGAGGGAAGACAAGCACTTTAGTAAGTTCTTGGAGGTATTTAAAAAACTACAAATTAACATACTCTTCGTTGAGGCATTGGAACAAATGCCTAGTTATGCAAAGTTTATGAAGGGTATCTGGTCAAGGAAGAAAGGATTAGAAGATTTTGAGATAGTGGCCTTGACGGAGGAATGCAGTGCAGTGCTTCAACGTAAATTACCTCCAAAGCTGAAGGATCCGGGCAGTTTCACAATACCATACACAATTGGAAAGATGAGTTTCAGCAAATGTTTGTGTCATCTTGGGGCAAGTATTAATTTGATGCCCTTGTCATTACTTAATCAGTTGGGATTGCCGGCTCCAAGGCCGATAAATATTTCTTTGCAGCTAACTGACAGGTCTATCACTTATTCATGGGGAATTGTTGAAGATGTTTTGGTAAAAGTGGATAAATTCATCTTTCCGGCTGATTTCATCATTTTAAATTATGAAGAAGATAGGAGTATACCAACCATACTTAGAAGACCATTCCTAGCTACAGGAAGAACATTGATAGACGTTCAGAAAGGGGAACTCACAATGTGTGTTCATGATCAAGAAGTTACTTTTAACGTATTCAAGGTAATGAAATTTCTAACATATGATGAGGAATGTTTCAGGGTTGATTTGGTAGCAAAGGTCTTAAGTGATGAAGTACAGAGCTTGGTGGATCATAAACCATTGAGAAGTTTTATTGTTGGAAATTCAGAATTCGATGATGAGAAGATTGAAGAACTTGTGCATTTTCTTGATACAACTCCCCAATTCAAAAAATTCAAGACTCCTGTTGAGCCATTGAAGAAAGTTGGAGAATCGTCAGCGAAATTGAAGCCATCTCTTGATACACCTCCAGAACTTGAGTTGAAACCACTTCCAGACCATTTGAGGTATGCATTTTTAAAAGAAAATTCAAAATTACCTGTGATTATTTCTTCTGCACTAACATCTTTTTAGGAAGAAAAATTGCTACGAGTTCTTAGAGAGTTCAAGTCAGCTATTGGATGGACTATAACAGATATAAAAGGGATCCACCCATCTTTCTGTATGCACAAGATCCTATTGGAAGATGATAGCAAACCTTCGGTGGAACAACAAAGAAGACTTAATCTAATCATGAAGGAAGTGGTCAAGAAGGAAGTATTGAAATGGCTGGATGCAGGCATCATTTATCCGATTTCAGATAGTTCATGGGTGAGCCCAGTGAAATGTGTACCGAAAAAGGGTGGTGTGACCGTGGTTTCTAATGAGAACAATTAGTTGATTCCAACAAGAATAGTGACGGGGTGGAGAGTCTGCATGGACTACCGCAGGCTTAACAAAGCTACAAGGAAAGATCACTTCCTACTGCCATTTATCGATCAGATGTTGGATAGAATAGCTGGTCATGAGTTTTATTGCCTTCTGGACGGATACTAAAGCTATAATTAGATTGTCATAGCTCCATAGGATCAAGAAAAGACAACCTTTACATGTCTGTACGGTACTTTTGCTTTCAGAAGGATGTCTTTCGGTTCGTGCAATGCTCCAGCTACCTTTCAGAGATGTATGATGGCTATTTTTTCGAATATGGTGGAAAAAAATGTGGAGGTATTCATGGATGATTTCTCAGTATTTGGGGATTCTTTTGATTTATGTCTTGATAATTTGGTGATGGTTTTGAGAAGATGTGTTGAAATGAATTTGGTATTGAATTGGGAAAAGTGCCATTTTATTGTATAAAAGGAATAATTCTGGGACATAAGGTGTCGAAGAAGGGACTTGAGGTGGACAGAGCTAAATTAAAGAATATTGAGAATTTGCCGCCACCAACTTCAGTAAAAGGTGTTCGATGTTTTATAGGACATGAAGGCTTTTACCGCAGATTTATAAAAGACTTCTCCAAGATAACTAAACCACTTTGCAGTTTATTGAAGAAGGATGCACAGTTCAAATTTGATGAGGATTGCGTGTCTGCATTTGAGCACTTGAAGAGGAGGTTAATTTTAGCACCAGTCATTAAATCACCGGATTGGGACCTGTCGTTCGAATTGATGTGTGATGCTAGTCATTATGCTGTGGGGGCTGTTTTGAGTCAGCGAAAGGAAAAGATTTTTCGTGTGATATACTATGCAAGCAAGACCCTTACCGATGCGCAGTTGAATTATACCACCACAGAGAAGGAATTATTGGCAGTTGTGTATACTTTTGACAAGTTCCGAGCGTATCTGATTGGTACGAGGGTGATAGTGTACATGAATCATGCGGTAATTCGACATTTAGTGACAAAGAATGATGCAAAACCTTGTTTGATCAGATGGATATTACTGTTGTAAGAATTTGATTTAGAGATCAAGGACAGAAAGTGAACTGAAAACCAAGTGGCGGACCACTTATCTCGACTAGAGAATCTGGAAAGGGTGGTAGATGACAAGGTTATGATTAATGAATCCTTTCCAGATGAACAGTTATTTGTGGTAAAAAGGGAAGTGCCATGGTTTGCAGACTACGCAAACTATTTTGTGAGTAAGATGGTACCTTCTGACTTGGTTGGTCATCAAAAGAAGAAATTCTTGCAAGATGTAAAGTGGTTTATATGGGATAAACCATATTTGTTCAAACAATATGCTGATCAGATGATAAGGAGGTGTATCCCATATAGTGAGACAGAGGGGATTTTGCAGGATTGTCATGCTTCTTTATATGGTGGTCACTATAGTGGAGAGCGAACAGTGGCTAGAGTGCTATAAGTAGGATTCTACTGGCCGACAATTTTTAAGGATGCTTACAGTTTCATCAAGAGATGTGACAGATGTCAAAGAGTCGGGAACATTTTGAAAAGGAATGAAATGCCATTGAACAAAATCCTCGAAGTGGAAATTTTTGATGTATGGGGGATAGATTTCATGGGCCCTTTCATTTCTTCATGTGGAAATCTATACATCTTGCTAGCAGTGGATTATGTGTTAAAGTGGGTGGAAGTGGCAGCTCTTCCAATGAATGATGCCAAAGTGGTACTAAGATTTTTACAAAGGTGTATTTTCACGAGGTTTGGGACTCCAAGGGCTATCATTAGTGATGAAGGCAATCATTTTTGTAATAGGTAATTCACAGCTTTGTTGGCTATGTATGGGGTAAATCATTGCATTACTAGAGCTTATCATCCTCAAACTAATGTTCAAGCAGAAGTTTCAAATCGTGAAGTCAAGAGAATTCTGGAAAAAGTTGTGAACTCCACTAGAAAGGATTGGTCAATAAAGCTTGATGATGTTGTATGGGCATATAAGACTACTTATAAAACTCCGTTGGGCATGTCACCTTTTTAGCTAGTTTATGGCTAAGCTTGTCACCTTCCTATGGAGCTAGAGCATAAGGCATATTGGGCAATTCGGAAGCTCAATTTTGATTTAAAAGTTGTAGGAGAAAAATGCTTACTTTAACTCAATGAGTTGGATGAATTCAGACTACAGGCGTATGAAAACTCAAAGCTATACAAGGAAAAGGTGAAGAAATAGCATGATCGTAAGATCATAGAGAGAGTATTTGAGCCGGGACAAAGAGTTTTGCTGTTAAATTCCAGACTTAAACTTTTTCCTGGGAAGCTCAAATCAAGGTGGTCAGGGCCATTCACAGGGAAGCTAGTTTTTCCACATGGTGTAGTAGAAGTGTTCGACAAGTTCCCGGATAAGCGGTTTAAAGTGAATGGACAGCGGCTAAAGCATTATTTTGGTGGCGAAGTTAATAGACAAAAAGTAACCTCAATTCTTTTGTCAACATGAAATGTCAGAGAGAGTTAAGCTAATTGACTATAACTTAACGCTTGATGGGAGGCAACCCATTATTTCTATCTTTACTTTTTATTTATTCTATTTAGATTGTTTTTGTTAGTGCATTTTCATATTTAGTTGTGATAATCTGATTAGTTTTGCATAGGTACTATGGGAGCTGAATTTGTATATGATTATGTTTGAGCATAGTATAGAGAGTATGAAGTTAAGATAGTCATTATTGCATATTCAGTAGTTCATGCTTTGATATGGTTAATTGGTATTTGTGCAGGTGTATTGGAATGCATTCATCACTGTTTTGATGTATTGAAGATGCAGATTGATATTGAAGGATGCAGGGTCGCGCGGCCGCACCATGAATGCCTTGAAAAACCGCGTTCCCGCGCTACAAGTTTGTGCAGAAATAGCAATCAGGCTGCTGCACCATGTCCCTTATTCGAACACGTCTACCGCTTCGACACCGGGTTTTTGAAATCTTTTTTTTAAAAATGTTTAAAGACGGTCTTAAGGTTTTAAAGTCGTGTCTTGCGCACGATTCTTCTTCCCCAAATCGTTCAAATTCAAAAGTGTAACGTCTCATCCCACGTCATGTTTATCGCATCAGTTCTCCTACCCACGTTCAAAATCCTCACTTATAAAACTAGGATTTTGGTGGGTGTGTGCAACCTAAGTTTGGGGGTGTTCCGTTTATCAGCTATTACTCTCACGAGTCAATCAAGCAAGTTCTATTCTTCTTCATTTAGAGCAATGGGTCCTAAGCATTCTCGTTCTGTCAGTTCATCATCATCATCTTCCTCCAGTAATTAAGGGGAGGATGTCGTGGATCGCACAAAATTACTCAGTATGGAGGCACAAATGGAGTACTATAGAATAGTGGCAAAGACATTTGTGAAGGAATGAGGCTTCAAGCCTGAGAAGCAGGATGGCCAGTTGTGGGATATGATTCGAGAAAGAGGATGGGGAGGACTGACTGCAACCCCCATGCCTGCTCTCATGGGTATTGTTCTAGAATTTTATGTAATGCAAAAGACACTATGGTCCGAGGAGTTCAAGTAGATTTCCGTCCACAATCAATTAGAGCAATTTTCATGATACTTGACACACCACCGACTGGGTATGATAATTGGGTCGAGTATGCACGTTTGGAGACTGATTTGGATGAAGTCATCATTGATTGGTGCATTCCAGGAACGCAGTGGACTTGTAGGGCAGGAACGAATCAACCTAGAACCTTCCCAGCCTCAGCCCTGAATCGCTATGCTAAAGCTTGGAATTTGTTTATATATGTGAAGCTCGTACCTTCATCACATCAGCACGAAATCACAACTGAGAGGGCTATCATTTGTTGGGGAATAGTTACAAGAAAGTACATCGATGTGGGCCACCTCATTCATCAGAATATTACGTTATATGAGGGGGAGCACTACGGGAAGTATCCCACATGCATCTATTGTTGCTAGTCTGTGTGTACATCAAGGAGTCCGTTGGGGTATTGAACAAATATAATACCCTAGCCAAGATATCACTCATACAACTATTGACAAATTCAAGGATTAGGTGGGAGGTGAACCACACTCGAGGGGAAAAGTCTTTATACTTTAACACGCATCCTCGGTGCCTCCACAACAATCCACACAGGAAACTGAGGCAGGAATGTCAAACCAAGCTACTGCTGTCTATGATGACCATCGTCTCCGAAGGTTGGAATGGAAGGTTGACACCATGTACGACAATTTTGCAGCATTTGCTACGGGTTTAACAAGGTCGCTAGCAGAGGCATTTGAACAGTAGGGTACTATGCTCGAATGGCCACAATTTGGGACAGTCATGCCATTTCCACCACTGGATTCACCACCCGAAGAAAGTGGTGCAGCTGATCAGTAGGGGAGTTCTTCTAACCATATGCCTTCATTCATTGGGACAATGAATATTTTAAGTTTGGGGGTCTTTGGTAGTAGGGTAGTTGCATGTAGTGTTTGCATATTACTTTAAATTTTAATTTTGAATGTTTAGTTTGCATGTTTATGTGTTAGTTAATAATTGCATTTTTTTTCTATTTTTAGTCATTATTATATGTGTTAGTATATGTTTAGTTGCATTATGTGTTTAGTTGTATGTCTCGCATTTCTAGCTATGTGGAATTTATGTTTAGCCAATGATGAATTTGAATTTTAAAGGATTGTTGAGTTTAATGGATAACATAAGCTTAGATATAATGTTTTACATGATGTAATCCATGAATGTTGTTTAGATGCTTTCGGTTTGCACTGATGTGTTCATAAATGCTTGTAGGCATAAGAGTTATGTGTTTTTTTGCTTGATAGGAAATGTGGTTTTTTTAAAAAAGAATTATGTTGAAAATGGACTTAGACTATGAAAACATTGATAATCAAGCTTCGGGAACACATGGGTATGCTTATTAATCTATCTTGAAACCTTCTTAAGCTGAATTATTGACTCTTTGGAAGGGGTGAGATGGAGCGTAAAATGCACTCGCTGTATAAAAAAAATTGCAATAAACACCGCGGGAAATAGCAAAAATCGCCCTCGTGAGTAGAAATAAAGCAGTTTAAACTAATTGTTGAACCTTAGTTTGTATTGATATGTTAGAGTAGTCTTTGTTGCATTAGTATACATGGATCTTGATTTAGATTGTAATTTTCTATTTTGAGCAGTTTAGCATGCATATTCTTTGCTTTAATCAAGTTTTGGTGAGCACAACACACACACACAACATCTTTATAGCATGTATGGGTTATTTGAGTGTATGATATTATGTCTATATCTTAGTTTGAATTTTTATTCTTGAATCTGGATAATTCGCTAAGGCATATTGGACTAAAATTCTATTCTAGTTGGAAAAATATGGGACTCATTTGCATCGTAATCTAGTTGCATGGCATGTAGTTGCATTTCATTGTTTAATGTCGTATGCATTGCTTGAGGGCAAACAATAGTTCAAGTTTGGGGGTATTTGATAAGTAGGTTTTATACCTTCTTATTGGATATCAATTCACGAGATTTATGCTCATCTCAAGTAGATTTTAGTATGTTTTTTTAGTTGCATTTTATGTTTATTTTGCATTACTCATAATTAGAACTCCTATGGTATGGAAATGCAGGAAATGGCATAGTTCGGCATTGGCAAGGTGATATTAGACTAGGAAAGGCATGGAAAATGGGACGTGTGTAGATAAGGAACTGAGCAGTGATGAGTGTTCTACGAGATGAAGGACGAACAATAGAACAACAAGCGAAGCGAAACATCGAGTCAGTGAGATGAAATAAGCGTGGCAGCGGCTGCTTGACAAGGCATTTCTCTACCGCTTATATATCTTTGTGAAGCTAAAAGCACAAATAGCGCGACCGCGCCTAAAATAAGAAGGCAGATCGCGCGCCCGCGTCCATTTTGTATTGCCATCACGCGCGGCCGCGTGAGTTATCTGATGCTGTTTGTTGACTTAATTTTTGAATTTAAAATTTGAACGTAGGGTCTTATCAAAACTATTCTGGTTGGTACTAGACCCATGTTATGTTGGTTTTTAACAATTCTCATTAGATTTTAGGGTTCTAAGCTTTGAACTAATTCTAGAGAGGATTTGAGCATATACTTAAGATTTTCTACATCTTCTCTTGATTTTAGTCATTGAATAATAAATCATTTCATTTTGCTGGAAATTATTGGAGATTTGAATAGCACTTTGGAACATAATCTGCAATTGGGTTTGATAATTTTTATCTTCACTCTCAATTGTGATATTTACTATCCATGTGTTATTATAATCTCAGAATGGATTTTGGTTCAAAAATGAACTAAACTCCATTATGGGATTCTAACGAATTTTGATATATAATCTATAATTAATTACCTGATTGCTTGATTGTTCGTTTATGATTGGAATATCTATTATGATCGATTGTATTGCATGAATGTTTGATCACCATTCATTTTATATAATTATATGGAATTGAAAAATGACATGTGAGTATGGTTGTAATCATGATAACATGCGTTTATGAGGCTGAAATGTTTAGCTTTATAATTTGTGAACCATATAGAAATATACTGTTTCATCATGTGTAGTAAGATAAGAGCCTATGCTTCAATTCAATATTGCTGCAATTTCACATAGAAATATAGTGATTTTGGTTTTATTGATGATTACATGATATCTATTGTATGTGGAAGTTATGTAAGCAGGTCATAATACATTTAAAAATGGTTATGTCTACTTTTGTGCTCTTGGCTAATTTTCCATGATACATATATACTCTTGCATGATGGAAATATTTAGATGAAATATGAAATGAAGTTAGAATCACTACAAGAAATCACACATTTTATGATGAAATTTTTGCCATGCACAAATTTTTTTCACAATTTGTTAATTAATAATTACGAAATTCATAATCGTCACTAAAACTTTTTCTTTTGTGACGACTTTTACTTTTATTACTATTAATCATTTATATCCTTACTAATTTACACATTTGATGACGATTAACAAAATTTCGTCACAAGTTATTTTGGAGGTAGAATTTCGTACCAAAATTATGGAGGGAAACCTTTTAGTGACATTTTGTAATAATTGATGACAGTATTTATTGTCACTAAATATTTCTTTCGATGACAACATAATAGTTTGTCATTAATTATTTATAAAATTTAGTGACAATGTGCTTTCGTCACTAATGTTCACATTTAGTGACGCCAAATACAAATTCATCACAATTTTATTTGGAGACAAAAATTTTCTGAAAAATATAATAATTTATGACAATTTGTATTGTCATAATTACCAAATTTATATGACGAGATAATAGTTTGTCACTAATTAGATGAGTGGATAAGTGATGAAAATGGGTCGTCATAAATTCTTATATTTAGTGACAAAGTACATAATATCGTCACAATTTTATTTGGAGATAAAAATTTTCTGAAAACTTTTTGAGGGAAATTTTTTTAAGACAAAAAAAATAATAATTTATGTCAATTTGTATTGTCAAAAATACCAATTTTATATGACGAGATAATAGTGCGTCACTAATTAGATGCATGGATAAGTGAAAAGATGGTTCGTCATAAATTCTTATATTTAGTGTCACAGCACGTAATATCGTCACAATTTAATTTGGAAGCAAAAAATTTTATGAAATTTTTGAGGCAAAATTTGTAAAGACAAAAAATTAATAAATTATGACAATTTTTATTCACAAATACCAATTTTATATGATGAGAAAATAGTGCGTCACTAATTAGATAAGTGGATAAGTGACAAAACTGGTTCGTCATAAATCCTTATATTTAGTGACAAATACCACAAGAAATTATGGATATTGTGACGCCCCCAAAATAGGTATACATCACCCATTCTAAGTTGTCAAATACATGGTACCGAATTTAAATACAAACTTCTTTTATACAATACGAAAAAAGCGTAGCTGAGAGTTTTTACACCAATATTGTCTTCTAGACAATATTCAAAATCAAATGGAGTCCTTATTACATTTATTATCACACTATTTCATAAAAAAGTGAGGACTACTATAGCCACCATCTCGGACCATCAATCTCGCCTCCCAGACTAGTCAGGTACTACGTTGTCATTTCTTCCAAGAGAAAACAATGAAAGTAAAATGGTGAGCTCAACTAGCCCAGTAAGAAATATTATGATTAAGAAATATTTTTAGTAATACTTTATAAGTAACTTACAATATCGATTATTTCCTTAAGCGAAGTAAAAAATTTACAATAATTTAAACTTTAACATTCCATACATTGGCCATGAAATATTTTTTTTTTAAAAAAAAGATGAGGCTCTTCTGTGGAATAGACCAAAAATGTTAAACAATTACCCATCTATCCTGTAAAAATACTTAAGTTTGAGTTTATTCATAGTTAGTTTATGGTGTCCTACAATTCAAATTGTAATGTAATTAATTTTTTAAAGGACAATTTTATTCTTAATAATATTTTTAAATGGTTTATAATATTAAATTTTTATTAATTAAAATATTAAATTATAATAATTTAAATTTTAAAATATTATAAATTTACAATAAAAAAATTATAATAATTAAGACTCTTTTGTAGAACATAACACAAATATATAAATTATTATTTTTGGTTCCACAAAAGAAGTATATATATTTCAATTTACAATATTTCTTTTTAAAGAGTGTACAATATTAGTTGTTTTTATAAGTTAAAATCAAACTCTTTGTTTTGAAACAGAGTCCCTAATTTAATTAAAAGCTATGTACGCCAAAACCCCAAATTCGTCTATCTCTGTCTGCCTTAACCCAAAACCCCAAATCGCATCTCCGTCTCCGACCTCTCTGCGTCTCCCCTTCCTTTCGATTTCCTCCCTATTCTAACCCTAATTTCTCTTTCTTCCGAATTTCCCCATCCGATAAGATATTCAAAAGTTGTGACAACCGTGACAGAGGATTTTCGAGTTTGGGGAAGCCATTCCTTGATGCGGATACAATTGCTTCGTTTTCACTAAATAAAATGGCGGATTTGGCTCAGGTTAAAGCCTAACGGAAAGCTAAAGAAGCTATTCTGGCTAGGGAGAGAGCTAAGGATGCGTTGGAGCGATTTTTTGCCCTGACCTCCAAGGATGATGAATTGATTGACACATCCAAAATTTAACCTTTGGCAGAAAAATTAACTCAAACTTACCAAATTGGGGATTCAGAAAGAGAGAATGATGGTGATGATCTGTTGCATAATGATCTGCACTCTATGTGAGTTAATATGCCCTTTATTTTGTTATGTTATGTGGAATGGCTTAAACTTTAAGAATTTATGTAGATTATATTGTCAGAATTTTTAGTTCTAGTATTGACCAATTGATTTGTATTTGTAGTATTGACCAACTGATTTGTATTTGTGATATTGTTGATCCATTTGTTATATGAGTTCAGTTTCCAAATTTAACCCATGTTTTTTATTTTGTGCTCTATTTTTTTTAATATCTTTAATCATTGTATCTCATTTACAGATGATGTTAGGTTTCATTTTTTAACCAAGCAACATAACTTTAGCCTAGTTAGTTGGCTAATTATCTGATTCAACCATGCTCTTGGGCATGATTCTTGTTTCACTAGTTGCATAATATACCAATCCTACCCCCTTACCTTACGATTAAAGAAAGAGAGTAGACTTGATCTCTATTAACCTAAAAAAGGAAAAGAAATCATCACACCAATGGCCCGTGAGAATTTGGTTGGTTCCCTTCATCTCCATTTATATATTTTACTACTTATAATTTGTGTTAGCCTATGCTCCTCCAGCTGGAAGCTTCCTAAAATTACACCATGGAAGTATATATTTCAAAGTCCAAAAATATTTTTATATGGTGTTAGTTTGCTATCATCTCAATTTAAATATTATTTATATAAATGTTATCTTGAAACTAACTTTGGACTTGAAGTACCTATCTGTTGAAACCGATTCAAAAGACTCCTTGTCAACTCATAAGAATCAGGTTTGTGTATATGTATATGATAGACAGTCGTAGTTTCCCCTTATTAACTGGTCTGTTAATCTGTTTAGTTTTATACTTTCAATGGAGAAAACTTTGTGATTTGCCTGGTCAATAAGTTTGAGCAATTCTGTTGTTTTTGTTAATATTGTAATTACTCTTTATCTTTATTGAACTATGAATATAAAGTTTGTGTGGGCTATGAGATTTTTTGAGTTTTTATTATTTATTATTTATTTTTTAATGGTGGGTGCCTACGTCAATCTGAAGGATAACAGGAAGTTCAAGTTGGTATCTGCATATTAAATAACTTTTACCTACTAAGCATAAACTAAGGATATACAATGTTCATTGATCTGTTGTTCTAAATGTTAGAAATAATACATAGAAGAAAGAAAGTTATTATTTACAAAGTCATATATGCAAGTGTTATCACGAATCTCAAAAGCTCAAGAAGGATGATATGAATATATAAAGAAATGTTGTTCCCTGGTCTTCCCACATCGCTTTCCATTTCAAATATGCTTTGTTGACCTCTTTTTAGTCTTTCTGGGTTGGCGTAAGCATAATGTCTATAGGCTTCCTTCTTATAAGCTTCTGTTGTACATGTACACATACCCACAAAAGGAAACAAAAAATGAGAATCTCATCCTCATTTATATTGTGTGTTATTGACATAATAAGGTTCTTCATTTTACCATATAGTTATGGGTAACATTAGAAAAGGGAAAACTTGCTATAATTTCAACTTGAATGATTGTCATTCTTTGACCACATAATTAATCATGCTCATGAATTAATTCTCCAATATTTTTTTCCTCAATAAGCCATTCTTCAATCCTCGTGCAATTGCTGGTGCAGGTTTCATTGCAATGTATGCCACTCTTTCCAGCCGTGATGTGGATTTGTGTTTGATTTCGGAGTCACCATTTTATCTTGAAGGAGAAGGTGGACTTTTTGAGTATGTGGAGAAATGACTTAAAGAAGATGGACACATGGTTATCGTTATAGTTGAAGGAGCGGGTCGGGAGCTTCTTTCAAAGAGCTTGGAATCCGTAAATGAACAAGATGCTTCAGGGAACAAGCTACTGCAAGATGTTCGGTTGTGGATTTCTCTAAAGATTAAGGTATTACTATGTATATGTTCAGTTTTGGGCTTCGGAAAACACATTCTTATTATCCTTGTCTATGTGTGTACAGACTTGTGTATTTTTCTCTGGATTTAAATCCAATTCACTTTTCATCAATGAAATGAAATTCCTTTTAGTTCATTAGTTTGTAAGGATACTGGAGCCTATGGTCCTGCTATCTCTTATAACAAAAATTTGCATTAATTATTATAAGTGATTGAGGAATACAGAATACTTCCTCGGGGATAAGCAATCCAATTAGAGACTTAGTGTGAATGATTTCTATTTTCCTAACTTACATTGGACTAGCACAACAAAATCCCAAAAATATTTTTATAACTGAGGCCGATAGTTAAAGCTTGGAGTCCTACATAGTAGTCTTTTCCTCAACAAGTGCAAAGTCGCTAGATGAACTTTTTCCCCCTTCAATTTTATGCTATGATATTATGACTCTTGTGGGTGATAAATTTGCTTTTTCCTTCTCTTGAAGGATCATTTTGCGAGACATAAGTTGTCTATTATTCTTAAATATATAGGTTAGTAAATTTCTCTACCTTTCTTTAAAAATTACAGCTAATAAGGACATAGGAACTTATGTAATACAATTGGATTTAATCTTCTTGTCTGGCAGATCCCACGTACATGATCTGAGCTATTCCGGGTAATGCATCTGATAATGTGTACTGCACGATCCTTGCTCAAAGTTGTGTTCATGGAGCGATGGCCGGGTACACAGGCTACACACGCGGGCTAGTTAATGGGAGACAGACATACATTCCTTTCGATGTAAGTACATCCTGATTCAAGACCAGATTTTCATTTTTGATTAATGTTGATATTAGATTCAATGATGCACCTTCGCTACCACGTATCTCTTGAATCATTCTTACAACTCAATATGAACTAAAGTCCCCTAAGTAGACTTGATAAAATTTCTATACGCATACTCATGTCTACTTTTAAATGCCCTGCATAAACCATTGTTGGTTTCCTATGACGCATTCAGTTGATATGAAAGAAGTGCACATACATTTATTGGTTGTTTGAATTTGAAGCGAGGTACTTTCATTTTCAACACTGTTAAAGATGTTTTGAGGTTGAAACCCAAGCATTGGTTGTGCAGCATGGCCTCCTCTACGACCATGTTTATTCGTAATATTACTATTGAAGTAGGACTTTGCACATGATGTGTTCAGAGTTCCTAAGGGTAGCATTATAATCACTGACCACTGGTTTATCTTCTTCTCTTCCTCCCTTTGAGGTTTGGAAGAGAGTAGAATAACAAGACGGGCTTCTTTAGATTCACTCCTGAATTTTAGTTAATTACATTACTCTTATTGAAAAATCTTCAAAATTGATTAATTTGATTTTATCCCCTCACTCTCTATTCTTCCCTTTGAATATCATTTGTTTGCTTCTTAGTTAGAGGAAGGAAATAAAGAAGAAACAATTATTTCTTGGAACTTTTTTTTTCTTTCGGCCATTTAATCACTGTTAATTGGATATTCTGTTTGCAGCGCATCATTGAATGGACAGGATAAGGTTGTGATAATGGAAAGGATGTGGTCAAGGCTTTTATCTTCAACCAATCAGCCGAGCTTCTTGGGCACAAAAGTAGTCAATGAAGTGAAAAATCCTATCTAGTTCTTCTAGAAATGAAAATGGAATTGGAATAGATATTACTGAACTTATTCATTAAAGCTTTGTAAGCAGCAGCAACATTCAGGCAAAACAAATTCTTCTTTTTTATTTAAACTTAGTTTTTTTTGGTATAAAATTTAAAATACATTTTTCATGACCTCGAATAAATAGTAAAAAAGACTAAAATTTTCCTTACTTTTAATCACGGTTTCTTGGAGAGGGCCAGTGATGACATGATGGATGAAAGTGCACTACTCACAAACATATTAATAGCTCTTTATGTGACGAGTTCTATCGTCACTATAAGTATTCAATTAGCGAATGAGAAAAATATGTCATAGAAATTAACTCTTTGGTGACAAACAATATCGTCACAGTTATATATTCATTTAGTCGCAACAACTAATTTTGTCATTATTAGTAACTCTTTTTGTGACGAGATGTATCGTCACCATAAGTATTCAATTAGTGACATTGAAAAATGTGTCCCAAAAAATAACTCTTTGGTGACAAATTGTTTTGTAATATTATTTAAAATATGACATGACGTCGACATAATTGTCATATTAAATATATTATTAGGTGATTTAATTGTTCGTCAATCCATTTATTTTCTTATTTTTTGGTGACGATAAACACAATAACAATAATTTTAAAGAATAATCATAAATATGACAATATTATCGTCATTAAAATTAGATGATTTAAATAGAGTAACATATTTTCGTCACTAAAACAATATCATTTAATGACGAAAAATAATTTTTGTCATTTAATGCACCAAGTTTTGATGACGAAACATAATATAGAGTGACGAAAGTTTCATTCAAATAGTGACGCTATTAACGTCACTAAAAGTAATTAATTATAGTGACAATGATGTAGATCGTCACCATAAGTTAAAACATTTAGTGACGACGTCAAATAGTGTCAAATATACTTAATACCACACTCATACTTACGATGGCGGCTCGTGATTAATTAACAATCGTCACCAAATGTTTTAGTGACGAAAAATTAATTTTAGGTGACAAATTTTAACGTCATTTTTTGTGAGATTTCTTGTAGTGAATCCTAGTATTTCTAAATTTGATTTCATTAAAGTACAATTGTGTTCTTAATTACTAATTGATTTTAGAATTAATTGCAATTGTGAATTATTCGTTTAAGCACATAAAAAATAGTGATATAATTGGTGTATGATAATTTAGATTTTAAAACCTTTCTCCGTGGATCGATACTTTTTCTACTTTGTACTACTTGTTGACCCATGTATGCTTGCACGAGTTAGAGTCCTTTTGTTTAGTCTAAAAAGGAGGCAACTAGAAAATGTTAACGTATTTTAGTGATTATAAAAGGACTTAATGCACGCTATAATACGTCATAACATAGAATAATCATAATGTTGAAACTAAAAGATTATGAATTAATATGTTGTGATAGTTCGTATGTAATGTCATGGGAATTAGCGTTGTTATGCAATCACTATGTCTTGTACTGTTATATAATTAGGAGTTCAGATACATGTTAAAGTAAAACTTGTACTAAAATAACAAGTTTAACTAGAAGTGAGTGTTATTTTGATAAGTGGATGTTAGTGTAATGTCCCGAGAGCTTGAGAATCTATTACATGATAATGATCCTTAGAGAAAGATAATGAACGGTTCAAAGAATATGTAATACTCAAATATATAATTGAGTATAAGTAAAAGTTATGAAATAAAACTTACAAGAATTTATTATGAAGAATGGTTGGAGTGGTAATAAATAAAACCTATATTAAGGTAATGCGTTGAAGATATTCAACGATAAATGTTGAAAAGAGATTTGGTGATAACTGAGTAAGGGAGGTTTTATTGATTCCGATGATGGGATCCTTATAAGGTGGGAAGGATGAGACAACCCGAATTTTTATAAATTATTAAAATAAGAATTTAATAATTAAAATTCTTATTATGAGATGTTTTGAGTTTGAGTATATATATATACGTGCTATATATGTTGAAATATATGATCTGGTGTGAAGAGAAATATATATTCATATATTGGAAAAGTGAGGTTTAATAGTTAATTTAACTATCAAGAAAATACATAAATTTTGTAATTAATTTTAATTATTTATTGAATTAAATAAATATTTTAATTTATTTATTTATTGAGATAAATAAATGGTTGATAAAATTGTGGTGATTTAATTTAGTAACTAAATTGATTAATGTAAATTAAATTGAATAATGTTAATTTTATTTGAAGGATTTAATTTAAGGAAATAATTAAATTAAATCAATTGCTTAATACTTAAGAAAATAATTAAATTAAATAAAATGTTATTTTGATCTAATTTATTAATTAAATTAGATATGTAAAGATTTATTAAGTATATTACAATGGGAATTATAATTATTATAATTATTATAATTATAAGTATGAGTTAATTAAATTAATTTAATGGTGTGACATGAAACTATATAATATAAAGATTATTAAAATAATCTAGTTTGGGGGATAGGTGGTAGCCAAACAAGGCGTTGTGGCCTTTGGCTTACTGTAACTTACGCCCATTGGTTTTGCTAACTGATATTCACGATTATCAGTTGGCTTATTTTTATTTCACGTATTCTTCTATAGCCTTAGAGCGGAGTTTAGAGAAGAGAGCTTGGAAGCAAGAGAGAGTTCTCTGTTATTTTCAAGAGGAAGAAGGGAAATTTCTAAACCTAATCATCATCATCTTTTTTGCAAGAAAATAATCAAAGGAAAAAGGTATAATTTATTCTGGTGTAAACCCATGTTTTTTAAATTTTATTGCTAATTCATTTAGATATATATATATATATATATATATATATATATATATTTGTATATATGGATTATAAACTGATAATCATCATATATGGTTGATATTTATACATGATTGTAGTAAGAGAATCCATGAAAATTATGGTTGGTATTCTTAAGTTTTTGGGAAAAAGAGAAGAAATTGGGTGGATGATTTTCTAGAATAGTTGGTAATTTTGCTATAAAGGGTTTATAATCTGTTATGTGTTGTCTTCAAGGGGTTTTAAAGTGTCAATTTCATGAGAATTGGAGTGAGTTGGGTGGTGCATGCAGAGCGGTTGCTATGCGCTTTACATGCAGGAGTGGCGCAAATGCGCTTATCCATTACCCATAGAAAGCAAGCCAATGCTACACTTATCGGTTTTTGATAAGCGAGCACCGGTAGCATGCCATTGGTGCTAAGGCTAAAATTATGCAGCCTGTGGTCCCAAAGCTTATGTATGGCCTATGATTATCCTATCTGATCTCGAGACAAAGAAGTCTGCTTATTTATAGGACATATCTAATGGACTTAATTTAGTTCGGCAAGCATGTTAATGATATTAAGACATTATGCGGGTTACAATAACAGATTGTAAGGTGTTGTAATACAAAATGTGAAGATTTTAAGTAATCATTTAAATAGGTTATGTAATGAACCAAATGTGATATTTCTAAAAGTTAGAGATGAATGATAAGATTTATGTTAGTTTATTGTGAGGTTTTAGATTCGTTGAAGGTGTTAACTAACATGGTTAGGTGTTAAGTTAAGGTTATGACCAAAATGCTGGGTTAAACCCATAAAGCTAATGTTACTACAACTAATCGTTATTGCGATTCCAATGATATGTGTAGGGTAATTGGCGAACATTATTACACTTGTGTAGCAAGGCTTAAACACTTGAATGAACTTTGAATATTAAATAAAGTGAGCCATAAGTTGAAAGAACGATTTGAATGTTAACTTGATTAATTAACCTAATGTATGTTAAAAGGATGTAAATACGCATTAGAAGATTTAACTGTCAATGTAAGAGAAGCGTAACGAGAGAGGTTATATAACCTAGTATTTGTTAACAAGTGTAATACATCCAATATGAGGTAATGAAATCTATGACAACTTTAATGAACGTTAAGTGTCGGTTACGAAAGAAGTATAAAGAAACACAAAAATGGGATTATATAATGATAGGTGTTATACGAAGAGGAGTAAACACCTTAATATATGTGTTAAGTTTCAAAGAGATGCAATTTATAAATAGATTAAGACTAAGAGTCATTGTGGTTTCGTTATATGTGTAACTAATGCATATGAATATGAACCTTTGAATTGTTGTAGGATGTACGCAAAGCATTTTAGCTGTTTTTTGATCATTGATAATCTACGAATCAGGCAAGTCTTTCAGTTCCTATTTGCTATGTGAACTTGATGATTAACTATTTTAAACCTTTATTTCAAAGAGCATGATGTGTTATGTGACGCCCCCAAATTCGGGTCTTTTCCAACCCGACATATGGTGCTCCACGGTGCTACAGTTTACATAAACAGTCAATTGAAATGCCTCCAAAAGAACGACAATGTCTTACATATTCCAAAACAATATTACCATACCCCAGGTTCTTTATAACCGTTACATTTTTTCTTGTCATAATATCAAATATTATCATTACAAACCTATACTATTACATAGGTAATCTACATGTTTGCCTTACCCTTCACTTTATCCTTGCCGGATCCTTCGGTCCGTTCGGTCTAAGCTGCATTCAAATGGTTCAAGCAAGAGTGAGCATAACAAGCTCAGCAAGTACAATAATTTCTTTTAAACAACATGCTTGAAACACAGGAATCGTATATCTTCAGTAACTGAACAATAGTTACGAAGTACTACCGATAATTCAAAATAGCACTTCTTTTCCTTTAAAACATTTTACAATAACAAAATTCAGTAAAACATCAATCCTGATCCAAGACCATGAGCATTTCATAATTTCTTTGAAAAGGACAACCATGCACTAAGTCCGTAAGTCCGATATATCTTACGAGCACTTTCGGGTGATCAGCCCATAGTACTCTATGTTGATCAACACTACATTCATCAAATGTATTTACGTTTAAGTTTTGGCAACCTCGCGTGCCCATCGAATAATCGATGAAAAATACATTATTTTATTCATACTCAAGCTTACCTTGAATCCGTACCAAACAATTGGCGTAGGATAGTGTTAACAATTCTGTATTAAAAGACTTGTAAATAAATCAATCAACTCTTCAAGATTAGTCTAGCCAAGATAAAACTGGCATCGACCCTTTAGTAAAAACACTTCATGCATCTCATAACATGAATCACAGAAAACTTGGCTAACACGAAGGTTAGACAAGCGTTTAAGAAAAACTTGCCTTTAGCGTCTGCTACAGTATAATAACGTTTCCTTTCAGTCTTTACGGTCTCCTTGAATATTACTTGACTAAGCTTTAATCTCCTTCTTGCTTCTTGAAAATTTCAAAGGCTAAATTGTTTTAGCTTTTGTAGCTTATTCTCACTTATTCTCTCTAACCAATAAGCTCTTAACTTATTAAATGAAATGAACCACCAACAAAATGAAAACCAAGCTTGCTATTTATAGGATTTGCTAGATTAGGGCATAAGGGTCATTAATCCAATCCCACCTCCTTAACTCCACCTCCTTAAGCCACCTCCTTACTATTCATTACCTAGACATTAAGTTAACTTGCTCCACACTTGAATTACTTGTCCACCACAACACTTAGCCATTAAGTTAACTTGGCCACCACCTTATTTGCTTGCTCATCACATAAGCACTTTACTTAGCTTTTAAGTTTGCTTGGTCATCACATAACTTATCTCTTGCTTAGCCATTAAGTCTACCTAACTTATCCTTTGCTTAACCCTTAAGTCTACTTGCTCATCACATAAAGTTCTTGATCACCAATTCACCCATATGATCATGGGTTTCCCCGTGGATCCTCCTAATCCATTGGATTCTTACTTTGGGCTTAAGGTTTAATTAATCCTAACTTATGCATTGGGCTTGCAATTAAATAAACACTTGGCTTGTTCATTAAATTACATTGGACTTAACCATTCCTATATTTGGGCTTTAACATTAATTAGTATTGGGCTTTATTGTTATCCCAAATTGGTCATTACAATCTCCTACACATTTTTACAAATTCAATACATTTGGCTTAAAGTCTTATAACGTATAATCTACGTATAATTCTCGTATTCCAACTCGTATACTTATTTAATATACGATATTCCATCATTCATACATACTCGTATAATACCTCGTATTATACTTGTATCCATTACTTCGTACAAGACCTAAGTATTACACGATCATAGCTTTAATTCATTATACGCATTTAAATTCATTCTCGGAACTCATTTTCCTAACCGTTAGGTTTTAAGTCCACAGGCGAAAAACTGCGTTTACCATAACTGAAATATTATTAGATATTCCATCTCACCTCGATATTCTATCATTACGTATTTCTCGGAAGTTCAAAAATAATTCCTGAGCAGAAATGCGTGAGTAGTATTTTACGGAAAATTTCTCGGAAAGATTTTATTATCTTTTTGGAAATTCAAACACTTTAATTCTACCACGTAGCCAAAATACTACGACATTTCGATATATCTAGGTCATATAACGACCTTCAATTAGCTTACTCCCATATATAATTAATTAAATTCATTTTAATCCACATAATTAAATAAAAAATTTAATTCTCAAAAATCCAAATTTTCTCGGGCATTACATGTTATATATATGTTGAATGACTTAAATGTTAAAATCAACTTATGACTACATTGATTGAGTAAAGCATGTTGATTGAGTAAGGAACTTAATCTTTATACTTGTTATATGAACTGCAACATGTATGTTATATTAGTACAATGTTTATGAAATGTATGTTGAGCATGTTATTATGTGCTACGTGATGCATGAAAACTGTTAGATTTTGCTGGGTTGTCGAGCTCAACCTTCCAAATAACTATTTTTGCAGGTTAAGGATTGAAGGTAACGCTATGTGCCACTTGAATGACGTGGATCAGAAATAATACACAAAGATTAACATTTTAGCTAAAGTTGTTATTCCTTTATACCATGATTAAGATTCATGAGATGTGCTAAATGTTTTATGATGTATAGTTTTATGTTAAGTTGTAAAGCTAAAGTTAGAGTTATATGATATGTAAAGGTTATCGGATTGAAATGTAAAATTTTATATAATAACAGTGATAAAGTGAATCATAAAATAAGATTGATTCAAAGACATGTAGATGATAAAGGTTTTCATTCAGGGAATTAAAGTAAGAAGACATAAAAGTTTAAATTATTCCGCACTTTATAAAGTTTAAGATCGAATAATGATGTAAAATCAGAAGGTAGATGTGTTATTAACGACCAAAGTTGATAATTAAATTGTATGAATTTTTGGGGTCGTTACAGTTAGTATATCTAATAGATATTGTGATTCTTATACTATATGTAGGTGAACGTGAGTTGTAAATTTATAGCTTATGCACGAGGAAAGTTTCATACCTTAAATATTTATTGAACAAGTTCTTTGTTCCTGAATTTTATTTGAGCAAGCTTTAACCCTAACTTTATTCGAGCAAGTTTTTAATTCTAATCATTTTTGAGTTATTCTAACTCGTTTATAGTTAAGCAAGTTTCTTTAGTTTTAATCTCTTATATTGAATGCAATTCCTTTAACTCAAATCTCCAATATTGAACTTTCATATCTCATTTAATTTGCACAAGTTATTAGTATGATGAGCAATCTTTAGTTCCAGCTTGTCATCAGTTAAATGCATGTTCAGTACTTCAATTTCTAATTTGACAAGATCATAGCCCTAGCTTATTATTGTTCAAGCAAAGGTTTAACATTTTATTCAATACTTATGTTTTTAGTTATTTCCAATCATGAGTCTAATAAATAGGTAGTTCACCTATGATTATTCATTTTTCCAAACTATGTTGTTAGTGATCAACCGTAGTGTTATCAAACTTTGTTTATTTAATTAATCCTTTAGTTGATTATCATGAAACTCTAAATTACCCTTGAAGTGTATCCAAACCAAACTTTATTTGGTACGGACTTGTACTCTAAAACTTAAAAGAATAACCCTATTATAGGGGTACGCGATGCGTTTAGATGTTTGTGCATAATACATGGTATGTAGGGCTTATCCCCTTAAGTACGTGAAGTACCTACAGTATAACTATTTAAGTTAAAGTTGAAAGACTACTTGTAACCGTGGACATAGTTTGTGGTCCTATGACCCTCGGATATATTTCATATTTTGATCCCAGAATTTGGTTATCATTGATAGAGTATTATTCAGTTCTGATGAGCATATTCATTGGTAGTTACAACTCTCTTGTTGTTCATTGCTATATCTAGTGAGCATTTGTTTTGGATCACTCTTGCATAAATATAATTATTGCAGCTAAGGTTGAAAAGGTTCATGAACCTACCACTAGCAATGGAAAAGGGAAAATGAACAAGTGATGAAGACTTATAATTTACTTATTGTTATGATGATAGACTTCATATTTAATAATGTGATGTAATTATTTTACTTTCACATTTTATTGATATAAAGGTTAGATAACCTGGGATACTTTTTGATTTATGATGTAACCCTTTTAATGGGAGGATTTATGGTTTAATTTATTATAATTGGGGTAGTTAGATATGAATGAATGAAAAGTGAACACCAAGTCTTGTGGGTAAGAAGTACCCAGGTTTGGGGGTGTAACAAGAATCCTAACCACATCCGCACATTCTAGGTCATAGAATGACCTTCAAATAGCTTACTCACATAAATAATAAATTAAATTAATTTAATCCACATAATCAAATAAATATTTAATTCTCATAAAAATTTCGCTTTTCTCGGGCATTACAATATTCGATGTTATAAAAATATGCCGAATAATTTAAACTTTTTCAATCTCTTTTGAAAAAAAATCATTTATTTATTTCTTAACTTGAATCGATTACATATCCCTGAATCAAATTATGATATGATTCATTTTATTAAATTACTGTATAAATTTTTACATCTTAATTCTAATTCCTCTATACATCACATAGTATAACTTTACAACTCAACATATGTTACACATCGTAAACTACTATCATGTACATCTCCTAGAACCTAAACATGGTTCAAGAGCATATATTTAAAAAAATCAATCTCCTTCGATATTATTGAACTCTATCAATCAAGTAGCACGTAATCTTTACCATGTGTCCTTAACCTGCAAAAGTGGTTATTTGCAAGGGTAAGCTCGACAACCCAGCAATTCTAACAGTTTTCATACAGCACATAACATATAATAGCATACTCAGCTCATGCATTCATAATCCATTAATATTTACTACACATATTACTTCTCATATAACAGGCATATAGGTTTATTTCACAAACATATCATCAAAGATCAACTTTCACATTGCATACATATCTCATATGCATTTCATATATATACATCAACATTCTCATGGCATAATATAACTCAACTAACATTTATCAAATTTATATAACAAATAGGAATTGAAAGACTTGCCTCATTCATAGTTTATCAACTAACACTTAACTGCTTATAGTTATCTGCACTTTGTGTATTCCTACACAGTTAAATAATTATAGATTCATATCCATTAGTCATATGTTCATACATTCTTAGTATAATAATATTGTTACATTGTTCTCTATCTTGGTGTTTAAAGCCTTCCATTTTCTTTCTAAGTAAACTCTTAGAATAGCTATGTATATATAGTACACCTTAGCCATCCGTACTTGACATCAACGTTCATATACATCTATTACACACTTAACTCGTTATGGGTTCGTTACACATTTAAAGTTTATAGATGCGTGATCTACATCTTTCTTACATTTTTTCAAACCTTAATAACTTTTAACAAATTTGGGTTTTATATAACCATTACTTGAAACCTTACTTTCTCCAATGACTTCTATTGTTAAACTAGATGAGTGTACTTATAGGCCATGTTTACTGACATAAATAGTACTATCCTACAAGTTAAGAGGTTAGGCAACATAATGATCATGCATATGTGTTTTAAAACGTCTAAGTTTCATTTCTCCAAATCCATGTCATGCCAACCTAATCATGCCAGACATCTTCGAATCATATGTCATGCTCATTGGTGCATGTTTCTACACATACTTACAAGGTCAAAATGTAGGCGACACCATGCTCACGATTATTAGTTTTCAAAACTTTAATTTTCTTTGAAGACATATATTATCCAAGCTATACAAGTTATCTTATGCGAGGTAACTTAAGATCACATTTTATGTTCGCATGACTCCACCATACACTCATACTACAAAGTCAAAACTCAAATGACTTAAAGTTCGTCTAGGTTTGTTTTCAAAATCTTCAAGTTTCTTTTCGAAAAATATTTTAACATAAACCAACACAACATATACATGCAAGGAAACTTTATACCACATGCTAAACCTGTTTTCATGCATGACTAAAATCTACAAACTTGTTAAAGCTTAACAGATTGTAGCAAAAAAAACTCTAACGAGCACCAATGCAGCAAGTAGTTGTGCTATGCTAGATCAGTAAGAAGGTAAGCAATTTGCTGCTATCCCAAACCGAAACTAAGACAAAGATACTGACGCACTACGTCGGAATGAATCTATGAGAATGGTAGCAGTGCGCCCTTCTGAACGACTCTAGAAAAGTCTCTACTTCTACAAAACTCAAAACATATACCAAATTTCTTTATGCAACATTCTTAACCTCCACTACCTTACTTCTATACAAGTATATAACACTTAACTAACATGATAGAAATCTTCAATTCACATAAACAATAAATTTGATTACTCTAATTCAAGATTTTTGCTATTTTTCTATACTTTCACATGTTTAGCTAATTTCATTACTACGGATTCGTTTCTCAACCAATTTGGTCCATTTAACTTCCGTTATTTTTGTATTTGAGTGTATGAACAATATCTAACATAAAATTACAGATTGTAACAAGTTTTAGCCATCAATTTTTAGACTTAAAAGCACTATTTCTTTATACTTTTCTTGTAATAGAAGAACTTTGAATTCAAGAACATGAATGACAGAAATGTTACCTTCTTAATGCTAGAAATTTTTAACTATCACTCTCCAATCCTCCAATTGCTCCTCAATTCAACTTACTCTTTCTATCAAATGCTCAGACATTTAACAAATGGGAAAAGAAAAGAAGGAGCTCTATTTATAGAGGAAGGATTATCCAGTTCATGATCTTTCACCATGGTTTAATTTAGTGGAGAATGGAAGGAAACAATGGTTATAAAAGAGTTGGACAACCACCAATTTATAGCCATTATCACAGCACCTATGCATAGCTACTGTTCATTGTTTGCTGGTAACGTAAAGGAACTTGGACACTATTTGTGCAACTGGGTTTGGAGCAATGGTTCTAATGCTTAGCAATTTAGTTAATAATGCTTAGTGTAGTTTCTTTAATTCCCAAAATATAATTTTTATGTGTACAATGGTTACTATAATATGAAATTTAGTGATCTAATATATTCCCATTTCATATAATCCATGTACATTTGGGCTAGTCCAAATAATATTTTAATTGGGCTAAGTATAATTTAGTTGGCTATTCCCAACCCATTATTTCCTATCACCCTTAAATATCACAATTATTAATATCAATCATTTATTATCTTTCCATTAATTCTCTTTTAATAATTCCAGTTAAACCTTCAATCTAGTTTAACTTTAATACTCAGGCCACACAAGGCTCATTTATCTCATTTAATGGAGTTATATAACTCAAGCTCATTATCTCTACAATAAAATATTAGGGGTCTAGGCCATGTTTAGCTTTTCCCCAATCCCACATTATTTTAATATTTATTTAATGTAAAGTTTGTGTGACACACTTTACCTTAATGCTAAATTATTTAGCTTATCTTACACTTGTAATATGTATAACCTTTACACTTAAAATAATTAATATCTACTCTATTAATTATTTAATTAATACACTATACGTATAATTATTCAATTGTCCCAAGACAACTTCTTCCATCTTTATATCTAGCCACATCTTAAGTGCTAATGTGACGCCCCCAAATCCAAGTCCCTTCAAACCTTGGATCCGGTCCGCCACGATACTACTATCGTCAAACTATTTATATTTTTTATTCATAACCTAATGAATATAACTTTGCTTATTATAATTTAGAAAATAAATTATATCCATTTCCAGGATCTGTACAATGATCCCAAACTTTTATAAGTTTAAAATCTTGGTCATTTACCATCCCTGTCTTACATCATATACGATGTTATAAAAATATGCGGCATAATTTAATCTTTTTCAATCTCGTTTGAAAAACAACATTTTATTGATTTCTTAACTTGAATCAATTACATGACCTTGAATCAAATTATATTATGATTCATTATATTTGAATTACTGTATAAATTTTTACATCTCGATTCAAATTCCTCTATGTATTATATAGTATAACTTTATAACTTAACATGTATTACACATCGTAAACTACTATCATGTACATCTCCTAGAACCTAAACATGGTTCAAGAGTATATATTTAAATAAATGAATCAATCTCCTTCGATATTATTGAACTTTATCAATCAAGTAGCACGTAATCTTTACCGTGAATCCTTAACCTGCAAAAGTGGTTATTTGCAAGGGTGAGCTCGAAAGCCCAACAATTCTAACAGTTTTCATGCAGCATATAGCATATAATAGCATACTCATCTCATGCATTCATAATAAATTAATATTTACTACACATGTTACTTCTCACATAACAGGCATAGAGATTTACTTTACAAGCATATCATCAAAGATCAACTTTCAACTTTCATACATATCACATATGCATTTCATATATATACATCAACATTTTCATATCATAATATAGCTCAACTAACAGTTATCGAATTCATATATCAAATAGGAACTGAAAGAATTGCCTAATTTGTAGTTTATCAACTATGACTTAACTGCTTATAGTTATCTACATTTCATGTATTCCTACACAGTTATATAATCATCGATTCAAATCTATTAGTCACATATTTTATATATTCTTAATATAATAATAATGTTACGTTATTTCCTAACCGGGTTCGTAAAACCTATATTTCACTTTCTCATCATACTCTTAGAATAGCTAGGTATGTCTTGGTATACCTTAACCACTTGTACTTGACATCAACATTCATATATATCTATCACACACTTGACTCGCTATGTGTTCATTACACATTTAAAACTAATAGGTGCATGATTCATACAGTTCTTGTTTAACGCCCGAGAAAATCGAATTTTTTATGAGAATTAAATTTTTATTTGATTATATGGATTAAATGAATTTAATTGTTTATTTGTGCGAGTAAGCTATTTGAAGGTCGTTCTATGACTTAGAATGTGCAAATGTGGTTAGGATTTGGGCTATGTGCTAGAAGTAATTGTTTTGAATTTCCAAGATGGAAATAAAAGTTTTTCGAGAAATTTCCGTAAAAACACTATTCATCCATTTCTGTTCGGGAATTAATTATGAATTTCTGAGAAACGCGTACGGATAGAATTCTAAGAAGTAATGGAATATTCAATAATATTTCAGTTATGGCAAACCAAATTTTCACCTGCGGACTTAAAACCTAAGGGTTAGGGAAAGTGAGTTCCGAGAAATAAGAGACTACGTATAATGATTAGGGTTATTATATGTAAGGAATACGAGTATGATACTAGTTAAAAACGAGTATAGTACGAAGATTATTATGACATATAATCGGATTATCGTACGAATAGTGTACGAAGAAAATACGAGAATTATACGAGCACAATACGATTTGTTCTTAATGAACATTAGTAAGTAGACTTTGTCATTTCCAATTGGACTTGGATTATGTCAAGCCCAATGAGATATTATGTCAAGCCAAAGATAGGCCCAATATGATTTATGCTAAGGCCCAAATTAAGAAACTAAACTGGGGATATGTGACGCCCCCCAAATTTGGGTTACCTGACCCCCGAGTTTGGTGCTCACGATCCACAATATAATTAACATCTAACTATCCATTCATTTATAAATAGCCATACATATCTCATTAACAGATATTGTTAATACATTCATCCCAGGTTATCTAACCTTAATATTATAAACATACCCTTTAGATATACAAAAAGGGTTTACAAATACAACATAGTAATAATGTTCATTACAACTACTCCAGCACTATGCCTTTGCCTTTGTTCTTTCTAGACCCACTAGCCTCTTCGTTCCTAACTAAAAGATTTTATTTAACAAGGGTGAGCAACAAATAAGCCTCGCAAGTTAAGACATACAATGAATGTATAAGAATCAAGAATAACAGACTATCTATTTTGATAGAATGACACCAAAGTTTAGGGAACTTTGAAATTGCTAAATAATTAGTTAATCACTAACAAGTCTTCTCGCATCTTATGCAACACAATAATTTGATAATGAAAGAGTACAACGCTTTCAAAGTTTCTACGATATTGAATTGAATAACAAGATGAAAATATTCTCCAAAGTTTATGCTGAGTGATCCCTAAGGATCTTGAACTTCTCTTCTCGAGTAACTATCAAAGATTTACTTTGATATACCCAGGTGTATCAGATAACCATAATGATTAAATCATACCCCTCTGCAAGTACTTAGAGATGTCAACTCCTTGTAACCTATATTATGCATAATACTTACACGCATACAAAGGCTGAATATAGGACAAAAAAATTTCCCTTTATATAAAAGGTTGTTCTTCTCAGTCTTAGAATCCGAATTTTATTTAACAACGAAATACAATGATTTTAATATCTAATCACTTTTCTTCTCTTCTCTTCTCAAACTTATCAAGTTACTTTTATGATCTAGCCGAAACAATTGGCATCGATCTATCAATAATAATTTAATTCTCTTATCTACTCTTCTCTTCTCGAACCTATCAAGTTCTAACTAATGTTCGTCTAGCCAGAACAATTGGCTAAAACATTTCCCAACACGATTCAACAATAGACATAAATTATCTATACTATTTGCAATCACTAATAACTTCTACGAATGTTAATATCCAATAACAATTATTCTCCAAATATATATTTTCAGAATCAGTAATTCAGTTTGAATTAATAAACATGCACAAACTGTGAATAATCAACAATAATTCTCAGATATGGTCTAATCAACAATAATTAACCACCATAATATTTAAAACTATTAACATAAGGTTGAGTTAAGGAAACTTTCCTTCTCAATTGATTACTTCTACACAATGTAACGACCCAGAAATACAGATCCATTGTAAGATAATTTTATTTAATAAATAATGAATAAAGTATATTATTTGTTATTATTATGTGTTTGTAAGATGAATGTCGTTCTATAACCTAGAAACATCGGAACGTCGGAACGTCATAGTATTTCGACTATGTGAGAGAATTAAATTGTTTGAATTTTCAAGATGAAAATAAAAGCTTTCCGAGAAATTCTCCGAAAAACACTATTTATCAATTTCTGCTCGGGAATTATTTTTGAACTTCCGAGAAATATGTAACGATAGAATATCGAAGTGAGTTAGATTATGTAATAATAATTCATGAATGGAAAACGTAATTTTATGCATGCGGAATTAATTCGAGAATGTTAGAGAAAATAAAGTGTTAACGGATTAAAAGTGATGATCGTATGATATGTATGTATTGTACGAGGTAACGAATACGAGTATGATACAATGTATTGTATGAGTATGTATAAATAATGGAATATTGTATATTATGAATTAGTATACGAGTTAGAATAAGAGAATAATACGTAAACAATACGTTATAAGGCTTTTAGCTACAGGAAATGGACTTGTATGATAGTTTAGAAAATTGTAAAGTCCAATAGAATTTAATGTGCAAGTCCAAGTGTTTGTTAATGTGAATCCCAATTAAGTTTGTTAATACAAGCACAAAGCTTAAGTAAGCAAATTAAACCTATGCCAAGCTATGATCCATTGGATTAAGGTGATCCATGGGGCAACCCATGATCACGTGGTTATTCTTTGTGACCAAGATAATTAAGTGATGACCAAGATAATTGTGTAGTGACCAAGCAAAAGAAGTAGGGAGCTAGTTAACTTAAGAAATAGATAATGAATAGTAAGGAGGTTACAAAGAAGGTGGGATGTGTCTTTTGTCCATAATGCCCTAACTTAGCAAATCCTATAAATACCAAGCTTTGGATTTCATTATTTACTTGTTCATTTTCATCCAACGCTTTTAACTTATTTGTTAGAGAGATTAAGGAAGAATAAGCTAAACTTCCATTGTTAGAAAAGAAGGAGAAAAGCTAGTTCATCAAAGGTAATGATCCTATGTCATTAGTCTTCCATCTCTACCATTGTAGGTTGATAAGAGAAGTGTTGATTAATGGACATGTATGCTCAGAAATGATAGAAATGAAGAATCTAAGGACTTAAGTCCTATTAAGCTCAGAATAAGCACTTTGTTCATAGATAAGCTATGAACTACGAAAGAACTTGTAAAACTTGTATCATATTTACATGAATGAAGTTAGTATGATAAAAGTATGTAAGAATGATGATTAGAAGAGTTAAACTATCATAAGCTATGTGAAACAAAGTTATATGTAGTTTATACTTTAATAAGCTATAAACTCATGAAGAATAAGTTATAACTTATCATGAAAATAAGTTGATGTAATATGTAGGTTAAGATGTCAATATGATGGATATAATCCGTTTGAACTGATAATCAAATCATAAATAACTGTGACACCCCCAGATCTAGGTACTTCATTCCCACAAGATTTGGTGCTCACTATCCATACATTCATACTATTTACCCTAATAAATAATATTTAAGCCATAATCCTCCCTTAAATAGGGTTACAATATTAAATTCAAAACATCCCACGTTATCAGACCATTAAACATCATTCAAGTGCGAAAATAAAATTATTACATTACATCATTATTAAAAAGTCTATGACCATCACAATAAACAAGATTTACAAGTCTAAATCAATTGTACATTTTTCCCTTTCCTTTGCTAGTTGAAGGCTCATCTACCTTCTCAACTTTAGCTGCAATGAGTTTATAAATATGCAAGAGTGAGCAAAACAATTGCTCACTAATTATAATAGAGTATCAACAGGAGAAAAATAATAATAACTGCCAATAATAGGCTCAACAAAACTGAATAGTACTCTAATGATGATAATCAGAAACTGAAATCCAAAATATGAAATATTTCTAACTGAGGGTCATAAGACCATGAACTATGTCCATAGTTGCGAGTAATCTTTCAACTCCAACTTTAACAGTCATAAGACTATAAGGACTCCTCGTACTTAGGGGGATCAGCCCTTTGTATAATGTATTGTGCACTAACATTTTAATGCTAAGCGTAAATTATCCCCTAATAATAATAATAATAATAATAATAGGGTTGTTCATCTCAGTATTTAGAGTACAAGTCTGCACCAAAGAAAGTTTTGTTTGGATAAGCTTTCAAGGGTAATTTGAAGTTTAACGAACATCAACTAGAGGACTAGTTGAATCAATAGTGTTTGATAATCACAACATAACATAGAACAATTGAGAATCATAAATGAACTGATTATATATATTAAACTCATACTTGAAATAACTATAGAGCATAAGCATTCAATAAAATGAATAAAATGGTTAACCTTTGCTTGAACAGTAAATAAGCTAAGGTTAGAATCTGATAACATTAGAAATGAAATTACTGAACGTGAATTAACTGATAGCAAGTTGGAAACTAAAAACTAGCCCAAAAAGGTATTAACTCATGCAAAGAAATAAAACAATTCAATAATAAAGACGAGAGTTCAAAAATTGCGTTCATTATACAACAATAGAACTTAAGAATCTTGCTTAACTATAAACAAGTTAGAATGAATCAATCAAATGAGAATTTCAAATAACATTAGAGTTAAAGTTTGCTTGAATGAATTTTAGGAACAATTGACTTATTCAATAACAGTTAAGATAAAAAGCTTGCTCAATCAAAAGATAAAGTTACACAATATAGTAATAGAAGTAACTCAACGAAAGTGTAGAGTTAGAAACTTTCTGAATGTAAAAAGATAGTTTAGAAAACTTACTCAATGTAAAAAGAAAGTTTAGAAAACTTGCCTTGAGCGTAAGCTACAATATTAAACTCACGTTCACCTACACATTGGTTTAGAACCATATTATCTATTACATATGCTAACATACCATAACATGTACATTTCTTGCTAAACTTATCATCTTAGCACAAGTCTTATGCTACCATATATATTTCAGAATTCCCCAAGTGTTAACATCACAACACCTATCTAACATTCATTGTATAAGCTAAGTTATCACATGATGCGTTCCAAACTTACTAATCATTTTTTTACCACTTTGAATTCACTAACCACATAACACAACTCTGTTTTAGCCTTGTTGTTACATGTTGGACACGTTACCATAACCTTAAGCTAAGCTACAAAGAACGACTAAAATCTGAAGAATTAGCAGACTTCAGTGTCTGAAAATGGGCATTGGCTCGGCCGCGCCAGTTTTATAGTTGAATGCGACGCGCCCGCGTCTAAGGGCTGTGTGGCCGCGCGACTCACAGAACTCAGTTTTGCAGAACAGACTTCAACACTTTTCTTAAGCCAACTAACACGAATTTCCCCCACCAAACTGTGATAATAACACGTAAAATAAATATACAACTATCATAAACATGATTGCTAACATATACAACCACTTTGCACAATTTAACAACCTCTAAAACTATTTTAATTTCTCAATTTTCATATTTTTATGAAAAACTCAATTTTCTTGACTTTCATCCTAAAAATCATCACTGTGAATTCAATACATGACCAAATTATCTCATTCAACTTATGTTATGTTCGTATCTCAACAAACTAGCATTAACAAAACTCAATTAACATCTTTGCATGCAATCTGACCGTTAAAATTAATAGTTACATAGCTACATATGAAAACATATATACACACATACACTGTCAAAATATTTCTTCTAGTGTAAACCGAAATTAGCATGCAATTATTGTTTAAACATGATACCTAATCATCATAGACACGTGCAATCATCATAACTATATCAAGAACATCAATTCTAAACATATAAAATTCACAGAGTATGAAAATTATTGTTGTAAAACTCATATACGGGCTTATAATATAGAGAATATGGAACATACCTTAAATTTCTAAAATAATCCTTGCTAAAAATCACTGGAATTGCTGTGAAAATTCGTAATTCTCTCTCAATTTTTTTGAAGCTTTCAAACTCACTCAACTCTCTCTCCTTTAGCAAATAGAATGCGTAAAAGAAAACTAACTAGTATGCGTAATGATATAATACAAAACTGATAACCCTTAATAACGTATTATTAGTTACTAACGTATATAACATAAATATATTTTATTATTTTAATTTAATTAATTTATATTATTTATTTAATTTTAAAATTAGAAATTCAAAAGCCATAAGGCTTGTTTGGCAAAAACCCTTTAAATTTTTGAAGAATTAATATATTAAGCCTTGTTTGGCAAAAAAAACTAAATTAAACCCTTTTAATTTATTTATATAAACACTTTAATTTATAATTATAACCACATATTATTTATTTGGATCTCCATATCCAATATTAATCAATTAAATTAATCACATACTATACTTTAATTAAATATACCATTTTAGCAAATATTACCAAAATTATAACTTTCATTATAACTTTATTTAATAATTTAATATATCATTTAAATTATTAAATCAAAACAACAATACAACACCTCATGTTATACTATAATTGTCTAAATTATAAATTAATTTAATTTAGAATTTTATATAATAAATTTAGATTCAACAACTATCACATCAATAAAATATTTATTTTGTCAATTCAACAATAGACACATCAAATAAATATTTATATTATTCCATAAATATTTAATAACACAATTCGAAATTCTGGATCGTTACATCCTTCTCTCCTTACAAGGATTCTGTCCCCAGAATCACAATTCAAACAATCAAATCGTCACATTCTCCCCTACTTACAAAGATTCTGTCCCTAGAATCGAAGACACAGACTAAAAAAATAACTCAAGGTAATTCTTCATCATATCAGCTTCGAGTTCCCACGTAGCCACTTCGATAATGTGGTTTCTCCATATCACCTTCAAATAAGGTATCACTTTATTCCTGAGCAGTTGTTCTTTCTTATCGACTATCTGGATAGGAATCTCTTCATAAGATAAATCTTTACTGAACTACAACGGTTCATACTCGATCACATGCTTGTAATCAGGTTTATACGGTCGCAACACCGACACATGAAAAATATTGTGCACATGCTCTAATTCTGGAGGTAAAGCTACTTTCATAAGCCACCTCTCCCACCCTTCGCAATATTTCAAAAGGTCCAATTAACCTCGTGCTGAGCTTGCCTTACTTGCCAAAACGAATCTTCCCCTTCTAAGGAGAAACTTTCAGGAACACAAAATTTCCTGCTTTAAACTCACGACTCTGCCTGTGTTGATCAACATACTTTTTCTGTCGATCTTGAGCAGCTACCAGTCTTTCTCTGATGAGTTTGACCACTTCAGCGGTCTACTGAACAAGTTCTGGTCTTAGTAGTTGACGTTCACCAACTTCATCCCAGTATAGTAGAGTTCTGCATTTCCTGCCGTATAATTCTTCGTATGACGACATACCAATGCTTGCATGGTAACTGTTGTTATATGCAAATTCCACCAACGGTAGATGATCATCCCAGTTTACTTTGAAATCCATGATGCACGCTCTGAGCATATCTTCAAGCGTCTGGATCGTTCTTTCGCTTTGCCCATCGGTTTGCGGATGATACGTTGTGCTCATCTTCAATTGCATTCCCATGCATTCTTGTAGTCTCTTCCAAAAATTTGATGTGAACCTTAGATCTCTGTCTGATACAATTGACACTGGAACTCCATGTCTTGAGACGATCTCTTTAACCTATAGTTTTGCCAGCAGATCAAGATTAAATCTAATCTTTATTGGAAAAAAGTGTGTAGATTTTGTTAATCTTTCCACTATCACCCATATCGCATCGTATCATTTCTAAGTTGTTGGAAGACCTACCACAAAATCCATTGTGATATGCTCCCACTTCTATTCTGGTATTTCTAATGGTTGAAGTAAACCGCTTGGTCATTGATGCTCGGCCTTCACTTTCTGACATGTCAAACACTTTGCAACGCATTCTACAACATCTCTTTTCATGTTCGGCAACCAAAAATGACGCCGTAAATCTTGATACATTTTCGTACTTCCCAGATGAATTGAATATCTTGAGTTACGAGCTTCCCTCAAGATGTCTTCTTTAATATCCTGTACTGCTGGAACCCAAATTCGTCCCTTGAATCTTAGCATTCCTTCAATATCGACCCTTCTGTACCCTCGTCTACACTTTGCTTTATTTTCTTGCATTCTTCATCCTGTAGCTGAGCGTTTTTCACTTTGTCCACCACAGTTGGACTAACTTCCATCTAGAACAATTTTTCATAGGATTCTTCTAGAAATTTGATTTCCTGCTCCAGCCTTGCCATTGCTGAAATAAGCTCCTCCTTATAAGTTAACAACATCAAATTTTCTCTGCCTTTCCTACTCAAGGCATCTGCAACCACGTTTTCTTTTCCTGGATGATAAAAGATCTCACATTCGTAATCCTTTATCAATACCATCCATCTTCTTTGACTCATGTTCAGGTCTTTCTGTGTGAAAATATAGTTCAGACTTTTATGGTCTCTGTAGATCTCACATTTCTCTCCGTAGAGATAGTGTCTCCATATCTTCATTGCGAACACCACCACCGCCAACTCTAAATCATGAGTCAGATACCCTTTTTCGTAGTCTTTCAGTTGCCTTGATGCATACGCAATAACCTTACCGTTCTGCATAAGGACACAACCCAATCCTTTGTGTGAAGCATCACTATACACCACAAAGTTTCCCGTATTATTTGGTAATGACAACACAGGTGTCACACTTAACTTTTTCTTCAGTTGTTGAAAACTTTCCTCACACTTTTCCGTCCAAACAAATTTTACAAATTTTCTTGTCAAATTTGTCAACGGAGTGGCAATCTTAGAAAAATCCTGGATAAACCGTCTATAATAGCCTGCCAAACCCAAGAAACTTCTTACTTCTGATGGAGTTCTTACTTGTTCCCAATTTATCACAACTTCAACTTTTGATGGATCCACTGAAATCCCATCCTTATCGATTACATGACCAAGAAATTATACACGTTCCAGCCAAAATTCATATTTAGAAAATTTTGCGTACAACTTTTCTTTTCTTAACGTTTCCAACGTCATGCGTAAGTGTTCCACGTGTTCTTCTTTAGTTTTGGAGTATACCAAAATATCATCGATATATACCACCACAAAATTATCTAAAAATGGTTTAAACACCCTATTCATCAAATCCATGAAAGATGCGGTGGCGTTTGTCAAACCAAAAGACATCACCAAAAATTCATAATGTCCATACCGAGTTCGAAATGTCGTCTTCAGTACATCCTCCTTCCTTACTTTCAATTGATGATACCCACTTCTCAAATCTATTTTCGAGAAATATCTAGCACCCTTCAACTGATCAAACAAGTCATCTATTCTTGGCAACAGATATTTGTTCTTAATAGTGACCTTGTTCAATTCCCTATAATCAATGCAAAGACTTATTGACCCATCCTTCTTCTTCATGAATAACACCGGTGCTCCCCACGGTGACACACTCAGTTGAATATACTTCTTGTCTAACAGTTCTTGCCGTTGTACCATTAGTTCCTTCATTTCCATCGGGGCCATTCTGTATGGGGCCTTCGATATCGGAGCGGTTCCTGGCATCAAGTCAATCACGAACTCGATTTCTCAGTCAGGCGAAAGTCCTGGAAAATCCTCCGAAAACACGTCCATGAACTCCCTAACTAATGGTATTTCCTCCAGTTTCACACCCTTCTCCTTTTGAGTATTGACTATGTAGGCTAAGCACCCTACACAACCTTTATTTAACAACTTCTTGGCCTGCATAATCGTCAGCCATTTCATTTGTCTAGGCGATTTGCTACCATGAAAAACTACCTTTGACTGAGTCATAAGGCTTACACACTTCTTTTGGCAGTCAATTATCGCTCCATAATTGAATAGCCAATCCATTCCCAATATCACGTCAAACTCTCCAAGTTTTATCTGGAGTAAATCTACTTTCATAACATTCCCCTTAATGTTCACCCTACAGTTCTTGTATACTAATCTAACATGAATCACTTCCATATTCACAATTTCTATATTTAATGGAAATTTCAACTCTTCACAAGGTATTTCTAACCTCTTAGCAAATTCACCAGATATAAATGAACAAGTAGCACCCGAATCAAACAATTTATATGCATTTAACTCATTGATAGGGATAATACTAGACACGACATCTTTTGATTGCACCGTGTCCTACACCGTCATGTTGAAGGTTCTGGCTGTGGGCTTATTTGTTAATGTTGGTCCGGTAATAGCCAGCGCACCTCCACTAGCATTTCCCTTACTCCCATTTGTCTCACCAGATCTCTTTTTAGGGCATTCATGAGCAAAGTGATCCTTGGATCCGCACGTGAAGCAAATGTTCCTCTTAGGTTGAGTGCAATTTGGGGCGATGTGACCCTCCTGGCCATAATTAAAGCATACTCGTTTCCCCATCAAGTAGACACCCTTTTAAAATTTCCCACATGTAGCACATGCATCAAACTTTTTCTTTTGCTGGTTTCCCTGCTGATTTCCAGCTCCCCCATTCGCATTCCACTTCCTCTTCAGGTTGTTGTTGCCACATCCACCGTTACCACCACCACCACCATTCTTAGTTTCACCTTAACTTTTCTTCTTCCTCTGCTCCTGATTATGTTTTGTTACTGCCTCGCCTCCATTTTCAGCGAGAATTGCTTTCTCCATCACTGCTACAAACGTCCTCAATTGAAACAGAGAGACCTTACTGTACAACTAGGGTTTCAGTCCTTGTTCAAATCTCTTCGCCTTGCGTTCGTCTGTGCTGACTTGATATGGCGCAAACCTCGCCAACTCATTGAATCTTGCGGAATACTCAGATACTGACATCGTTCCCTGCTTCAGTTCCAAAAACTGCACTTCTAGCTGATTCTTCGTACTTTTTGGGAAATAGGTCTCAAAGAACATCTCCTTAAACCTTTCCCAAGACATAATCTCTTAACCTCCTCGAGTTTTATTGGCTTGGCACCATTAACTAGCCTCTGCTTTCAACATAAATGTTACAAAAGCAGTCTTTTGTTTATCCTCTACCCTAGCAACATCAAAAACCTTCTCAATTTCCATGATCCAGATCTGTGCTTCAACTGGATTCATGGAACCACGGAATTCTGGTGGTCCAACTGGATTGAAATACTTAAATGTAGTACCTTGATTCTGAGTTTGATTACATAAAGCACCACGATAACGTCGCTACTAGCTAGTGAGCAAGGTTCCTTCCACATTGTTGTTGTTATTTTCCCCTGTGGTTCTCTTTCGTGGTGGTTGACGTCTTGGAGGCATTTTCTATTAAAATACATCTATTAGCTTCTATCCAACCTTTTATGTATTATATACTTAAGTTTCACATCATAAAAGTTTATCACATAACATATAACACTTTGAATAAAACAATATCTTTTATTCATTCCTCATCTTTTAAAAACATCAAAACAATAGCCTCACTGCTATTTACATTACTTTCCTGAACTATAACAGTTACAGGACAACATTATCATCATCTATCCCATTGGTTATATCATATATGGGATTTATATTTCGTTTATTTTCTAGTCACCTATCAATTACATTCTCTACAATGCCCTATTAAGATACTGCGTAGCCTTACGACGCTCTTCTTCCATAATCCGGAACATTGTTCGGCGATCCAATATGTATGATGGTAGCGTCTCGAACTGAATCGGATAACCCATGACTCGATCTATAGCTCGATTGATCACGGTATTGAATACGTTGTTCATCTCTTCCATCTTCCTCCCCTTTGTTTGTGCATCCCTTTCTGCAATTCTGGCTCATTGATAAGCTTCACTGTACGCGTCTTCGGCTCTTGGCCTTTTTGTAGATTCTTCTTTCAACTTGTTCTTCAACTCCGTAATCTCTGCCATCATTCGCTCGTTCTTTCCTACAGTGTGGACCACCTTCTCTTCAACGTTGTTCAGTCGTTCTTCTCGATCCTTGATCTCATCATCTTAATGTGCCATTGTGGTCTATTGTTCACCTAAGGTTCATAACCTAAAGCTTTGATACCAACCTGTGACACCCCCAAATCTAGGTACTTCATTCCCACAAGATTTGTTGCTCACTATCCATACATTCATACTATTTACCCAAATAAATAATATTTAAGCCATAATCCTCCCCTAAATAGGGTTACAATATTAAATTCAAAACATGCCAGGTTATCTAACCTTTAAACATCATTCAAGTGCGGAAATAAAATTATTACATTACATCATTATTAAAAAGTCTATGACCATCACACTAAACAAGATTTACAAGTCTGCATCACTTGTACATTTTTCCCTTTCCTTTGCCAGTTGAAGGCTCATCTAGCTTCTCAACTTTAGATGCAATGAGTTTATAAATATGCAAGAGTGAGCATAACAATTGCTCACTGGAAATAATAGAGTATCAACAGGAGAAAAATAATAATAACTGCCAATAATAGGCTCAACAAAACTGAATAGTATTCTAATGATGATAATCAGAAACTGAATCCAAAATATGGAATATTTCTAACTGAGGGTCATAAGACCATGAACTATGTCCACAGTTGCGAGTAATCTTTCAACTCCAACTTTAACAGTCATAAGACTATAAGGACTCCTCGTACTTAGAGAGATCAGCCATTCATACAATGTATTGTGCACAAACATTTTGACGCTAAGCATAAATTATACCATAATAATAATAAAAATAATAGGGTTGTTCATCTCAGTATTTAGAGTACAAGTCTGCACCAAAGAAAGTTTTGTTTGGATAAGCTTTCAAGGGTAATTTGAAGTTTAACGAACATCAACTAGAATTTGAAGTTTAACGAACATCAACTAGAGGACTAGTTGAATCAATAGTGTTTGATAATCACAACATAACATAAAACAATTGACAATCATAAATGAAGTGATTATACATATTAAACTCATGCTTGAAATAACTATAGAGCATAAGCATTCAATAAAATGAATAAAATGGTTAACCTTTGCTTGAACAGTAAATAAGCTAAGGTTAGAATTTTATAGCATTAGAAATGAAATTACTGAACGTGTATTAATTGATAGCAAGTTGGAAACTAAAAACTTGCCCAACAAGGTATTAACTCATGCAAAGAATTAAAACAATTCAATAATATAGACGAGAGTTCAAAAATTGCGTTCATTATACAACAATAGAACTTAAGAAACTTGTTTAACTATAAACAAGTTAGAATGAATCAATCAAATGAGAATTTCAAATAACATTAGAGTTAAAGTTTGCTTGAATGAATTTTAGGAACAATTGACTTATTCAATAACTGTTAAGATAAAAAGCTTGCTCAATCAAAAGAATAAAGTTACACAATATAGTAATAGAAGTAACTCAACGAAAGTGTAGAGTTAGAAACTTTCTCAATGTAAAAAGATAGTTTAGAAAACTTGCTCAATGTAAAAAGAAAGTTTAGAAAACTTGCCTCAAGCGTAAGCTACAATATTAAACTCACGTTCACCTACACATTGGTTTAGAACCACATTATCTATTAGATATGCTAACATACCATAACATGTACATTTCTAGCTAAACTTATCATCTTAGCACAAGTCTTATGCTACCATATATATTTCAGAATTCCCCAAGTGTTAACATCACTACTCCTATCTAACATTCATTGTATAAGTGAAGTTATCACATGATGCGTTCCAAACTTACTAATCATTTTTTTACCACTTTGAATTCACTAAACACATAACACAACTCTGTTTTAGCCTTGTTGTTATATGTTGGAGACGTTACCATAACCTTAAGCTAAGTTACAAAGAACAACAAAAATCTGAAGAATTAGCAGACTTGATTAATGCGAAAATGGGCACTTGATGCGGCCATGACAGATTTATCTTTGGAATCGACGCGCTTTCGCGCTTTAAGGGATCTTGCTACCACGTGACTCATCGAAATCAGTTTTATAGAACAGACTTCGACACTTTTCTTAAGCCAACTAACACGAATTTCCCCCACCAAACTGTGATAATAACACGTAAAATAAATATACAACTATCATAAACATGATTGCTAACATATACAACCACTTAGCACAATTTAACAACCACTAAAACTATTTTAATTTCTCAATTTTCATGTTTTCATGAAAAACTCAATTTTTTTGACTTTCATCCTAAAAATCATCATTGTGAATTCAATACATGACCAAATCATCTCATTCAACTTACGTTATGTTCGTATCTCAACAAACTAGCATAAACAAAACTCAATTAACATCTTAGCATGCAATTTGACCATCAAAATTGATATTTACATAGCTACATATGAAAACATATATACAAACATACACTGTCGAAATATTTCTTCTACTGTAAACCGAAATTAGCATGCAATTATTTTTTAAACATAATATCTAATCATCATAGACACATGCAATCATCATAACTAATTCAAGAACATCAATTTTAAACATATAAAATTCCCAGGGTATGAAAATTATTGTCGTAAAACTCATATACATGTTTATAATATAGAGATTATGGAACATACCTTTAATTTCTAAGATAATCCTTGCTAAAAATCACTGGAATTGCTGTGAAAATTCGTAATTCTCTTTCAATTTTCTCTAAAGCTCTCAAACTCACTCAACTCTCTCTGCTTTATCAAATAGAATGTGTAAAAGAAAACTAACTGTGACGCCCCAAAATTCGGGTCTCTTCTAACCCGACAGATGGTGCTACACGGTACTACCATTCATTCATTCATTCATTCAATTGAATAGTCTCAAAAGGACTAATATAACTTCTATATAACCAAAGTAATATTACATTCCCCAGGTTCTTTGTAACCCATTCATTTGTTATTGTCATAATATCAAATATATTACAATCGTTCACCTATACTATTACATAAGTAATCTAAGGGTTTGTCTTCGCCTTGCCCTTTTCCTTGTCTAAGCCTTCGGTCCGCTCGATCTTAGCTGTGTTCATATGGTTCAAGCAAGAGTGAGCATGACTAGCTCAGCAAGTAATACAATTCTAATAAATAATACGCTCGAAACATAGAACTCATATATATTCATTAACTGAACAATATTTACGAAGTACTATCGATAATTCAAAATAGCACTTCTTTTCATTCAAAACGTTTTCCAACAACAATATTCTGTAGAATATCAATTACGGCTCGGAACTATGAGCAGTTCATAATTTCTTTTGAAAAGGACAACCCGTCACTAAGTCCGTAAGTCCCAAGCGTAGCTTACGAGCACTTCGGGTGATCGACTATAGTACTCTATGTTGATCAACACTACATTCATTAAACGTGTATACGTTTAAGTTGTAACAACCTCACGTGCTGTCATTAAACAACAAAAACATTTTAGCATACTTGGTCTTCGATTGAAAACCATACCAATATAACTCTCGGTAAACATAAATCATGCTAGATGAATCATAATATAAATCTGGCCAGAAAAATTGGCTTTAGACTTCATCGTTCAAAACTTCATGCAAAAGAATACAAGAATTACAAAACTTGTCCAGACTAAACTGGAACAAGGGTTAGAATACTTGCCTTTAGCGTTTGCTTACTGATTAACACACGTACACTTTAAGTCTCTATGATTCTACAATACATAATCATATAATGTACCACATTAGGTCATATATAATCAAGTATGTATACTATTATATCTTACCCTGCATCTCAATGTAAATCCTGACTTAGATTCGTTATTAGGGTTTCCGACTTTCATTACGTCATTCACATTTCGCTCATCTTCGATTGATTATTAACTCTTAATCAACATGCATTAGTGTCTTACAAGTACCTTACAATTTCTTAACCATGTTATGATTACATCTTAATTCATTACTAACAAGTTCTCTTTCCTTCTATACTTGAAATCTTTCTTTTCTATCATTTTCTTGTGTAGCATGCATGGCGCCTACAATCACTCTGTATCTTCTTGACTGCGACATGAGTTAGCGATTAATGCGAGGGGTTCCGCCTCATAACTGCTGCTGCGTGGGCTTTTAGGCTTGGAGTCGTCTTGTTGCCACTTGACTGATGTGCCTCGAGCAGCTTTTGCAGTTTTGAAATTTTAGCAAACTTCCCTTACGCATAACTTCTTCATTTTAAGTTCGAATTTGTCTGTTCAAAAGCCTACGGTTCATAAATTTCATAATCTACGCGTTTATGCAAGAATTTTATCTATTTGACTTCATTTGATAAAATTTCACCTATGAGTTCATTTTTAACAAAAACAATAAACGTTCGTGATTGTTCAACGCTCGTTTCTTCGTTTCAAGTTGGAATCCGGTCATTTTTGAGTCCGCAACTCTATAATGACCAATATGACTTGTCTCCATTGAATACCAACGTTTCCAACTTCAAACACAAAATACGACTTCCATTCCGAGAATTTTACGAATTCGACGATAATCGTCCAATCGTGTGAAGTCCGTCAAATCTTCATTACTAAGCGTTCTAAATGGATTTTAATCAACATAAAATCATTACAAGTTATTTACTACACCAACTTTTAATCAAAGTAGGTTTTGACTCATTTTCATAAGTCATTGTCTTATTTAACTTATGAACTATAAATTCTCATGTAAATGACTTACTATAAACTTAAGTCCACTAATCAATGTTCTCATGCTATAATCAACATACTAACTATCATATGACAACATATGACAAGTTCTTCATGATTTTAACAACTTATTAGAGTTCAAGTTGTTTATTCAACTTATTCGGCTTAAGTTCATTCCTTATTAACTTATTACATGATATTATCAAACCATCCCCCTTCTCTATCAATCCTATCATAATAGAGATGAAAGAACATTGGACACAAGATCATTACTTTTGAAGTCTAACTTCTTCTTCTTGGAAAATCTAACTTTAACTTAAAAGTGCTTATTTGATCTACCAAATAAGTAGCTTATATTTGAGAGGAGTTGAGAGGAAATTTTATCAAGCAAACAAATGATGGAGAGCTTGCTATTCATAGGCAACTTAAAGCTAGGGCATTATGGTCAACTAGACATCCCACCTCCTTATTCCACCTCCTCATTCCACCTCCTCATTCCACCTCCTTACTATTCATAACTTTGGCTCTAAGTAAACTTGGCTAGCACAACACTTGCTCACCACCCTACTTGATCATCACACATAATCCTTGCCCATCAAGCTTACCCACTACCTACTTGGTTTGACCCATGGATCAATGCTTCTCATTGGGCTTGGTTAATTAATCTAACTACTTTCTCAATGGGCTTGTGCTACCTAATTTGGACTCATGATATATCAAACACTTGGGCTTAATTGTCACATTATATTGGACTTCTACTATTAGGTTTATAATCCTACAAGTCCATTCCCTTTTACTCAATAACTTAACATACATACCTTACGTATAATTCTAGTATACTAGCTCGTATATTAATTCTTAATATACGTTATCTCATTCTTCATACATAATAGTACAATACGTCATATTATACTTACATTCAATACTTTCATATAATGACTACACATTATACGATCACAACTCTCTTCCTTTAACGCTTAATAACCTAACGTTCCCAAATTAAGTCCACATGCGAAATATTACGTTTTCCATACTTAGATTATTATTACATAATCAATATCACCTCGATATTATAACGTTACGTATTTCTCAGAAGTTCAAAAATAATTCTCGAGCAGAAATCGATAAATAGTATTTTTCGGAAAATTTCTCGGAAAAATTTTATTTTCATTTTAGAAATTCAAACACTTTAATTCTCCCACGTAGTTAAAATACTACGACATTCCGACGTTTCTAGTTTATAGAACGACCTTCATCTTCTCAACACGCAAAAATAATAAATAATATTATTTTATTCATTATTAAAAGTAATTACAAAAGGTTCGATTTTCCGGGGCGTTACACTAACTAGTATGCGTATGATATAATACAAAACTAATAACCCTTAATAACACTACTAAATGTATTATCGATTCTTAACGATATAACATAAATATATTTTATTATTTTAATTTATTTTATTTATTTTAATTTAAAAATTAGAAATTCAAAAAGCTATAAGGCTTGTTTGGCAAAAACCCTTTAAATTTTTAAAGAATTAATATATTAAGCCTTGTTTGGCAAACACTAAATTAAACCCTTTTAATTTATTTACATAAACACTTTAGTTTATAATTATAACCACATATTATTTATTTGGATCTCCATATCCAATATTAATCAATTAACTTAATCACATACTATACTTTAATTAAATATACCATTTTAGCAAATATTACCAAAATTATAATTTTCATTATAACTTTATTTAATAATTTAATATATCATTTAAATTATTAAATCAAAACAACAATATAGCACCTCATGTTATACTACAATTCTCTAAATTATAAATTAATTTAATTTAGAATATTATCTAATAAATTTAGATTCAACAACTATCACATCAATAAAATATTTATTTCATCAATTCAACAATAGACACATCAAATAAATATTTATATTATTCCACAAATATTTAATAACACAATTCAAAATTCCGGATCGTTACAATAACGAAGTTATGCCGGAATTCTCACGATTGGATGATAGTCATCGAATTCGTGAAATTCTCGGATTAAAAGTCAAATTTTGATTTTGAGCTCGAAAATGTTGGTTTTCGATGGGAACAAGTCTTATTTGCATTATAGAGTTGCGGACTCGAAAATGGCTGAATTCTGACTTAGAACAAAGAAACGCGCGTTGAACGTAGAGTTAACAAAGTCAAAAATATAAAATTCCGAGTTAACAAAGTCAAAAATATAAAATTTTTGCAAGAACACGTAGAGTATGTGATTTGTGAACTAATGGCTTTTGAACGAGCCAATTTAGACTTAAAATGATTAAATTTGGAGTCTAGGAAGTTCGTTATGTAAAGAAAAATTTCTAACTGTCTGGTGCACAGAGCTAGCGCCGTGCATAGTGTCTTGATGTAACACCCCCAAATTCAGGTACTTGAAACCCGAACTCGGTGCTTTACGATACCATTTCTATGAGTGAAATAATACTAATAATAATAACAATAATATAAATACCAAACTTAATTTACATATATCACAGTCTAATCCCAAGTACGCAACCTTTACTACATTCATTACAACACATGATAAGAATAAATATCATCCTTATCTTAATAAAACTAAACTATTACATAATATATAGCATAATTCTCATTCAGCAACTTTCCCTTTCCTTTGTTCTTGGTCGAACCTTCTAGTTATTCACACTTAGCTGAAAATATTTAAATTAAGTAAGGATGAGCATTTGAGTGCCCAACAAGTAATAGCAACAATAAATAATAGATGAAAGGATTAAATGTTTTCTTTGAATGACACTTCTACAACGAATCAATAGTTGTGCAGTAAGCTAAACCAATAATAACAACATATCAATTCTATATCAATTTTTTGGAACTACGTACTGACTATAAATGAGTATTAGTCGACAAACTATGAACATTATTTTTAATTTTTGCTAAGGTTTAGCAGAACTTCATCCGCAAACCGTCATAACTTATGGGCACGAGGGTGATCATCCCAATGTGCCCTGTATTGATAAATACTACATGCAAGAATGATATTATCGTTCATTCTATCCGCTTTAGGCGCATAAAAATTTTCCCATATTCGGGATGTTCACACTTAGTCAAGAATCCGAACCAAAACAATTTGGTCGGATAATAATAAAGTTCTATCTTGTTCAAAAATATTTTAAAGTTTGTGGCTAGCCGGATCAAATAGCTTAGACAACTTTTAAGTCAACGTATACATAATGGAAATTAATAAGTATGTATCAACATGTGATTAAATGCAATGATTATCCAAGTGAGGATACTTGTATAACCATATTTAGAAATTAACGAACAGAATAAATATCTGAATTATACAATAATACTGTACTAATAAATAATGATCGGATACATAATCGATAACAATAGAGTTAATATTTTGGCACAATGATAAAATAATTCTGAACTTTCTTACGTAAGTCCGTTGCAAAAAGTAAATGCAAAGGTAGGATACTTGTCTGGTCTACTGCTTGCAATACGCAACTTAGTTTTATCTTTTATACCGAAACCTATCATTAATAAGATCATTTGATTGATTAGAATAACATACTATAACACATAGTACTGCTATTTCCAGTCAACCCATAACCTAAGCACATCGTTACATAGATTTAATAGTCATTGAATCACAAACAAACACTTATGCAGTCAAACTATCTAAGTCCAGATCAATTTCTAAAATATGTCGATGTACCAACGACTATATCTTGTAGTTCAATAACTGTAAATATCAGTCATATTATTTTTAATTGATTTATAATAATTTTTTAATTTAAGTATTATTATTTATCAGGATTTTTCAAACACCAGAATCATTATGAAATGATTTAAATAATTTTACAATCATCAATATTTAATTAATATTAAATTATTAATGAAACCATTGCTAAAATCTTAAAAATATTTTTAAATTACTAATATTACCCTTAAATAATTTTTAAAACAATAAAAATCATTTTTAAATATTTACCATTAATATTAAAATATTAATGTATTATTTATCAAAATATTAAAAGTCATTAATTATAACTTAAAATATTTTTAATTCATTTATATCCTTTTTAAATGATTTTAAATAAATAAAACTATTTTTAAACTATTTATTTAATATAATTATTAAATAAGCTTAATATCATTAATATTAAATTAATATCATTAATATTAAATTGTTAATGAAATTACCCTTTAAATATTAAAGTTATATTTTATAAGTTAAAATATTTTTATAACCTTTAAATTATTTTTATATGATTTTTAAATCATTAATTCTATTTCTCATAATTCATTTAGTACATTTATTAAATAACTTAATTATCATTAATATTAATTTAATAATGAAATTTCATCACAAAATATTAATAGTCATTAAAAATAACTTAAAATATTTTCTTATACCATAATATAATTTTAAATGATTTTTAAGTATTAAAATTATTTTTAAATAATTTATTTAATAAAATAATTAAATAAATTAAATGCCTTTAATATTCCAAAAATATTAAATATTTATGAAATATATTTAAAATTATTAAAAACTAATTTGTAGACTTTAAAATAATTTTTAGGAATTTATTGTGTATTTTTAATAATTAAAAACTATTTTTTTTATTTAATAAAATAATTATTTTCATAAATTTGGTGTCGCTAAATGGCCCTATAGCGACGAAATTGTCGCTATAGGTGTTTTTGAGCTGTTCTAGAGCCTGCCCAGAAACCCATGTCAGTCACAAGGGTGCTAGGTTTGACCAAGTCTAGATCTATGTTCTAGTTGAATACAGGACTTGTAATGGTATCAAGATTATAGTATTTATGTAATACTACATACACTAACTCAGATCATGGCCAAACAACAACATCACAGAGAGATCGAAGCCTCCAAATATCATGTTAGGCGTGTTCTTCAATTTTTGGATCCAGAATTGAAGGCACTTACTTTGAGCCTTTAAATCAAAATGATTTCCAAGCTTACTTTGTATGATGTAATGGTTCTATCTTGTAGTCCGGATGTCAGGGAACATTTATATATTATCAGATCATCATAACAATAAAATATCTAAGAGATCATAGCCGGTCAAAGTACCTTCCAGGAACTGTTCTTGAGCAGTTTCGTCAATCTATGTTTGACCATCACTAAGTTCGATTCTGTTGATTATCTAGGTAATCTAGAGGCATGGATATGTAGTACTCATGTCAGTCTACAAGTATATAACATCAACATGGTAAAACAACTTAAACACAACAAGATTCATGGCCTGCAAAATGGTTGTCAGACTTTTCAGGGTAATCCGGGTTACCCAGATTCGTTCGGTCATGGTCGGTCAACGACCTTTGACCATTAATAACTTTCAATCTACATATGCTATTGTCTTGATTCAAGTTTCAGATCAAAGCCTACATGGCAAAGAACAAATCTATAACATCTAACACACTTAACCATTAACACAAAGAGATGTATAAGCCCTGACATTCGGTTGTCAGGCCAGATTTCTAATTTTTCCAGATTTTTGAAAACTTGATTTTTGTGCACTTTGATTTTATGGCTCTATGATGTAACATCATAGACCACTAAATAACATCTTATAACACATGTTTAAACATAAAAACACAAGATCTAACATAGCATTAAAGATTAGATTTGAGTTTAGGTTTTATACCTTTTTTCATGCTTGATCTTTAAATATGACCTTTGATTTTGTTCATGGCTTGCTAAGGATCATTCTAGGGACTGATCTTACTAAAGAATTTCGAACTTAGGAGAGAGAATGGCTTGATTTAGTGTAAGAGTATAAATAAGGCTTTCTTTTGACTTTCTCTCTCATTTTAACCTATATAATGTTTAATGAAAATGAAACGGCTGATGAAATGGATATGTTGCTGAGATTTTTAAGTCACATGGCTGATCTTGGTGGTTTACCAACTCAAGATATGGTAAGATACACAAGCAACATTCAATAATTCAACAAAGGGCATTTTAGACTTTTATCTCCCATTTTTAAGGGATTTTTAGTAACTTGTGCAAATCCTTAGGGTTTAACCCTGAGGTTTTGCATAAAATTTTGTAGGATTTCTAGTTAGGCCAAAAATAGAAAATTTAGTTTCTAAAAATTTCAAATTAGTATTTCTTAATTAGATTAGGTTTTCTAATTATATAAAATATGAAAATTAGGTTTAAGGTCCACTAATTAACATTAAACCCTCTAATTTATAATTAGGGTTTTCTAAGTAATAAATAGAATTTTCCAAAATTATCATTAAGCTTAACAATTTAACAATAAAGGTTCTAGTTTAGTAATTAGGGTTTCTAATTACTCATTAAAGTTTCTAATTAATTAGGTTTCCTAAGCATAATTAGGGTTTTCCTAATTAACTCTAAATTCCATAATACTTATACTTACACTACTACAAAATAGTAAATAGATAACGCGGAAAAAAACGTTGTGGTTTAAATCAGAAAAAACGTCATGGTTAAAGGTGTCATCTATTTGACACCCTTACACAACATTTTTAAAACGTTGTAGTTAGACACATTATACAACGTTTTTTAAGAAAAAAACGTTGTAGTTTTGTTTCCCATAAATTAGTAGATGCTTGAAAACGTTGTATAAGGTATGATTCCACAATGTTTTTTGGCTAAAAATGTTATAGTTTAATATATCAGACAGCGTTTAGGCACATTTACACAACGTTTATAATGTGTCATCTATTTAGAAGTGTCATTTATTTATACAAATATACAACATTTTTAAAATGCTGTAGACAAAAAAAAAAGTTGTGGTTCACCTATATTACCAATGCACTTTCAATATACTAATGCCATGATATATAGCTAAAAAATGTCTGAATTCTCATTTAAATTTAAAGCCAAAATATATCAACTATTCAAAATATATCCCAATATTACAATTCGTTTACAGTTTCACCATACATCTCAAATTCAAAATATACCAATTACAAAGAATATTAATATCATTTATCAATTTGACTTGCACAACACCTATCAAGGGACTACCTTATGGCAATACTATGACATATATTCTTGTACCCACAAAGAAGAACACACATGAAAAGAACATAAGAAGTGTTGGAATTCCTAATCCGATAGCCCAACTAATGCTAGATTGCACATAGACTATGATTGTCAGGGACACCATGACTGCGAAAGTATAGGTAAAGTAGTACCAATTAAAGAAGCTAGTGATTCCTTTTCTCCCAGATTCTGTATTGGGATTAAACTGATCTTCTCTAAAGGCGAAGTTGCACGGCCTTACACCGGAACCACCAATTACCAGTATTGCAAAAGAACTCAAAAGAAAAGTCATTTGCCCTGTTGTTGGTCCTTGACATGTGGTAATCTCTTCTTTTCCACAACTAGGGAGATGCAGCTTTGAAACTGCTGCTGTCATAGTTAGTAGAAGCATCCCCTGCATAAAAAAACCAAAAAAAAAACTCATTTAACGTGACAACCATATTAATTGTATCGCATTATGCTATATAATTACTGAATATCTTGGTAGATTAGGAATATTTTATACCGTAAAAGAGGAGATGGAGGCAATTCCGACCAAAATAAGTGTCGGTGAGGAAGGCTCCTAAGATGGTACCAAAATTGCAAGTGCCTTGGAAGATATTGTTGAGATTTGTTGCGGTTATGGTCTTCATGTGAAAAATAGAAGTGAGGTAAACCAAGAAGTTTGACGAGGTTCCAATTGTGCTGAGCTTCTCAAATGCCTCATTTCCTGCAATTAAGTCAAAAATTCATACTTGTTATCAAAGTATAAAGTTAATCTATACCATGGGAAAAAGAATAATAAAGAACTATAGTGTATGTTTTTGCATGTATGCATCTTAAAAGACACTGTTCTAGTACCTACAATAAAAGACATAGCTTTAATTCCTCTATAGTTGGGCTCATTGCTCGTAGTTTCTTTCTCCACAAATTCTGTATTCACTTTTTTGTTTTTCTCCATAGATTTTCTACAAGTTAAAGAAACTCAAATGTTTGGTTTATGGATGAGAGACATGCCCCACTTTTTAAGCAGTTTATTATGTAAGCAGAGAGAATAAGAGAATTTACAAGACAAACAATGTTTCGTGGTTTTGAACTTTTGTTGATCATTATAGAATTGAAAATCTGTTACCACAAAAATTACTACCAAGTGAAAATGGAACAGATTACCTGTCATCGACTAGTAATATACCACTAAGGCTGCCCCTTTGAATAGGGTGTGGAAAATCTTCTGAAGATGGGAATTCGAATGGCCAATTTTGAACTTCAGTTTTCATCTAAAGACAAAAAAATGCACAAGTAGGGTAATTCATCAACCGTATAAAGCCAATAATGAGCAAAAGTATGCATGAAGTTTCCTCAAAATCAGACATGTTCTTTGGCATCATCCTAGAGCGAAACATCTTTATTATTATCTGAAGCGGAATTAAGATAGATGATAACTAGGCCAAAAACTTTCTTCCATGGTTCACCTGATTTAAAGTTGAGCGCTAGATCCAGACCCCCATAATGAGCACTTTCAAACATCTGAAAGTACCATTTTTATCAGTACCAATTTATATTAGGATAATAAGAAAGGTAAGATTCAATCCAACTCAGATTGTGACATTATCGACTAAGATTACGAGCATAACTATTGTGGCAATAATGACACTCCTTCGTTTGCTACAAACTCATATTCAGTACCATTAGCAACATGAGCATCCTCCCTATAAATTACAAGAAACTATAGTTAATTGAAACTGTAACAATTGCATGACATTTAGAATGGGAACCTAGATAAGTTGTTATATCCAAGGTTTATAACTGAAGGGACTAAAATTAAGAAAACCCATAATTAATTGGATCAAGGAACTAAGCAACTTCTTCAATCAAAAATCGCAATAGAAGAAGCAAGATACTATTATTTAAATAATATGCTTCACTGCTGCTCATTCTCGTGCTTAGGTGCTTCTTTGATCTCATCCCCTACATTGTCCTATATAATGCCAATAATATCAGAATTACACAAATGCAAGAAGGCATCAAGTTATGCACCCAACAACGTCAGGCCATCCCTCCCATGGAGATACTTAGAATTGAGTAAAGTCATAAGATGTCTATATACCTAAGCAAGTTACAAAATTAGCAAAAATATATTTAATATATCATAAAAACTTACATTTTTCAACAAGTCTACCATTCCACTTTCTTTGAGAGGTCCAACCTCTTGATCTGCAGTAAGAGGATATATTAATTGATCGCGAAGAGTTCCTACTGCTGTGTAAAGCCGTTGAGGCACATAAAAGATTTCCTTATTCAGATAAGAACCAATCGTAGGTTTCACGATATACCCAAATAATTATGGCCAATGTCCTCCTAAAACTCGGAAAAACGAGCTTTTACCACTTCCATTTGGACCTTCACAAGAGTACAACCAAAACTGAAATCGCTAATCTTCAAAGCATACTGGATGATTCATCATGTCATCTTTTGACAACTATGAATAACAAACATTCAATTGGCAAACAAATACGACAGTCGTACAGAAAACACCACACATTACAAAATGCAAAAGTGAGTGCATAAAAGCTCATAAAAAGATAATAAAAGCTCAACGAAAGTAGGTGTGGCATCAAATCGCATTACCTAAAAAAATCAAATTCATTAAAAAATTATTGAGCTTATCCGAATTCCTCAAGTCCAATTTATCAAAATGAATGGTGTTAGCTACACATGGAAGTAGATGATGAAAACGCAAAAAGATGGTTAGGACAATATGTAGAATCCATTTTTTGTAGCAGTATCTAGTCATGCTACTAAATTTTTACAGAAATAACCAAAATTAAATATGACGTAGAGATGCCAAAATTTAAATTTAGCAAGCAGTTGTGGTAGTGAAGTTTACCTTCAACAACAAAAAATAACCACTTTTATGGGACTGAACATACTACAGAATTCTGTTGCCGAGTCATTCACACATCAGGATTGTACACCTGGTATAACAAATACAGATGAAAATGGAACTTTGAGAAAAAATTATACTGAAATTTTGGAACATACATATATACCAATCCAAAGGCGTTAATACCCGAGAGAGAATTATATAAATGTCGTCGGTGGCCGGTGCTATTTCACAGTCCAATCGAGTACCAATGGTGATACCGACTACGGTGCAACCGGCTCCAGCGATGATGTCGGAGGCATTTACAAAGGTCGCAACCATCGCCTTGTTTTACGACGAGTTTGCGGCTGTGAACGGCATAATAGACGCGCTCTGTAGCCACCTGACTCAGCTAGAAGGCAGCAGAGGATAGGAGTATGAGTTGGCATTCACGGCCATTCACCGGCGACGCCTGAACTAGATCCCGATTCTGCAGATGCAGAAGTTCTACTCCATCGCCAATGTGTCCCTGTAGCTTAGAGCGGTGGCGGCGAAGAAGTTAAAAGACAGAGAACTACCTTGAGAGCATCTGAGGTCCATCGGAGCGGAGTCCAAACAATTTGATGTTCAGAAATCAAGTTCGCACGCCACGTAGAAGTAGAACATGGCTAGGGTTTGAGAAGTGGAGCTCTCTCCTCTCCACCTTCCACTTCAACCCTCTGCAACAAAAGCTATTTCTAAACGCATTTTGTGATAGTTGGTCGGTGGAGAATCGAAAGATCTGAAGCAACGAGATGATTTAGGTGGAAAGCTAAAATATTTTGTGTGAAAAATGGGAGGGAGGGAGGGAGGAGGAATATCAGATCAGGGGAAAGTAAGGAGGGAATGAAATTAAAATATAGGAAACATTTTAAGCTCCGTGTTTTCACTTCCTCGTGATTTATTTTAAGCTCCGTGTTTTTTACATAGATAACATTTTTTAAAAACAAACGTTATCTAGTTAAAACCTAAAAATTCCCTTTTAAATAGATAACATTTTTTTTATATACATCTACAATGTTTTGTTAAAAATCGTTGTAAAAAAAAATACCACAACGTTTTTTTATAAAAATGTTATGATTTAAGTGTTGTCTATTTACTATTTTGTAATAGCGTTAATCATAATAACACGATTACCAAAAATTCTCAAACTCATAACTGAGTTTTAAATTAGGGCACAAATTAATGCTAGGGTTTGGTCAAGATACACCATAATTGACCAACCATTATCAGTCCACATATACAATACATATTTATAGCACTGAAATATAAATAATATTATATTACTATTCTCTTTTCTTATTCCAAATCCAGAATTAGGGTTTAGATTCCATATCTGATTTATCTTTCATATATAACATTATTAATTAAGTGAAAATAATTAACTTAATTAATCTAAAATAAATACATATAATAAAATAGTTATTATAATAATTCTATAATCATTTCATATATTATTTAAATAATATAAAATTATATTTTTATGGAAAATAATTAATAAAAACATTTCTACTATAAAAAATTAATTATTATAAGAATATAATTTATAATGATCAATAATTCTAAAATAAAATTATTTGTAATCATTCATGCAATAAATATATTTTATATTTATCACATAAATACATACACATTACCTTGCACGCATTCTCACCTTTAAAATAAAAAAAAAAATTATACGCAAAATTTCTAATTTTATTATATAGAAAATATCGGGTTATTACATTCACCCTCCCTTATAAAGATTCCGTCCCCAGAATCATCGTTTTAAAACTTATACATACAAGGGTACATAACATGCACAATCATTGCAAGTAGATCTTGATCATAATTGATCGAACTTATCTTTAACTATTCAGCATAAAGCTTGTCTATCTGATTAAACAGAAATTTGATTTCTAATAGAACTCAAATTCCTCCTTCAAAATTTCTTTATAAACTAATTTACTATATATATATATAAGAAAATCATATATAAGAAAATAAATTTTTTTCGAATAATACCTAGAGTTGCATCCCCAGTTGATACTGATTCCTGAACACTCATGTTGAAGACTCTTGCGGTTGATTCTGTTGGTTTGTTTGTTGAAGTTGGTCTCGTTGTCGTTAATGTCCCGCTACTTTTCCCCGTATTTGCACTCCATGCCATCATTCTCCTTTTCGGACAGTCCTTCACCTTATGCTCCGTTGATCTACACCTAAAACACCCACTATACATTCTTAGATTGGGGCAGTTAGAAAAAATATGTCCCTCATGCCCACACTTATAGCACACAAACTTACCTTTAAGACACTCTCCCGAGTGATTCTTTCCGTAATTTTTACACTGCATAACTTGTTTCTTTCCACCTCTTGGCCTAATTTCGGTATTCCCAAAATTATCTCCTTTCTTTTTTTTTCTAGTCCTACTACCACTACTCCCTTCTCCGGTTCTAGCTTCATCTGCCTCCCACCAAAAATTCGCCTCACTTTTCATCATATAGGTGGAAAAAACTGTCTTTTGCCCCTCCATTACCCTAGCTATCAGAAACGCTTCTACAAGGGACAGTTGATCCTCTAAATCCTGACAGTACGACCGCCTTGAAGTCTTTAAAGTTTGTCGATCGATTAATTGGCTGATTTCCCACGGCTGGAATTCCATTATGCATAGCTTGAGCGTCCATATTCGCCAAATTTTATATCAGGTTTGGTTGTCCTCCAGCATTGTTGACAGATTCTTCTGCCCTTTGGTTTTGTTTTCGTCTTGTCAGCATTATCAAATTAATCATAATTTATCTTTCATCGACTTACCTTTAATGTCTTAGGGTATACATATAACTCAAAATTTTCTACTCAAATAATCATGTATTCAAAATATTAGATTTTGAAAATTTAGTTTACTGTATTAACCAGTGTTCAGATAAATAATTACTATCTTTATACCAACTTATTTCATTAATCCAGCATAGATTCATATTCATAACACTTGACATACCATAGCACATACTGCTTTAAACATATGTTATCCCTTTGTGACTCAAAAGTCGGTAATCGATGTCCCAACTTATACAAAAGTTAAGAATATTACCTTATACCGACATACCATCATATACACAATATAGAGTCATACATATTCAAGTAATACTAATACTACTTATTTCGTACGCCTTCGCTAAGGATCAATTGCTTAGTATTCTATATATTTCCATCATCCTCAATAATCCATTCACACCTAACTATACCAAGTTCGTCAAACTTACCACACATTATGAGTTTAAGAACTCACCATAAACATATGAGTTTAAGAACTGGAGCTTAACCATATATTTTTTAACTATACTCTACCTATCAATTACACTACCATTTCTAGATCTGGTACTACATTTTCCACAATAACCACCTCATCAGGGTTGCTTTCCAAGTGAACCTCTATTTCAGCTATTAGCTTTGACATTGGCTCGGTCATGAAGGTTGACTCTTTCTTTAAGATCTGTGGGTATCCTAATCCTTTTTCTATCTAACATCTACACACATACTATCTTGATTAGCATATAATATATACACACAACAAATAATAATTTTATATAAGTTATCTTTTATTTTGTTTGACGGTGAATTTATCCAATTCATCTCTTTTTAAACTCTATATGAGTTATTTGTATTTTCAATGTTTCCCTCTGTTCTAAGGTTATTGTGACGCCCCCAAAATAGGTATACATCACCTATTCGAGTTGTCAATACATGGTACGTAAACAACTACAACTTTATTATTACAACAAGAAATCGTGAGTTTGAATACAAATATTATCTTCTGTATAATATCTATACTCAAATAAATCCTCATCACATTTATTGATACATTATTTTACAAAAATGGTGAGGACTACTAAACAATCCTTTCTAAAACCTTCATTCCATACCCCGACTCATACTCGCTATATTCTCGCCTCCACGAGAAAAATGGAACAAAAAGAAAAGGGTGAGCTCAACTAGCTCGAGAAGAATATTATGACTAAGATAATATACAACAAATTATCGTTAGTCCTCAACAGGGAAAATATAATAGAATACAATAGACAACAAATTTTAAATCAATATTACAATCTAAATAATAATTCATTAGAAGAGTTAAGTAGAGAATGCAAACTACTATCTTCTATGTATGAATTTAAAAGTTCATCGCTCATCTTTTATCCCCGTAACATCAATCAATATACATCGGAATCAAATATTCATCTTTTGCTCTGGCCAAAGATATTCATCATTAGTCATGTTCATTTAAACACTGCTTCATCTTTGCACTACGGGCCAAAGATATTCTTCAAAATCATTCATCTTTTGCACTACTGAGCCAAAGATATTCTTAAGAAATCATTCATCTTTGCACTACAAAGCCAAAGATATTCCATAATATCATCATTTAAGACCGAGGATGATGAAAATATTTTTTTTTAAAGAAACGAATCCAAAGAAACAAAATGACAAGGATTAAGGATTAAGGATTCGTACTTGGTTTTATCCACGCCCAAAAATACCTCCAAAATAATCATAGTGGTGTAAAATTCAAGAATGATCAAAACATGGATACAATCGAGTTAGTATCCGCAATATATGTTTGGATGAAAAGAAGAAATTTTATTTTTCTATGAATAATACCAGATATCGTGAATAGTGCCAGATATCGTGAATAGTGCCGTATATCGTGAATAATAACTCCAGAGCACCAAAAGATAGAAATTCCACAAAAACATCTTCACGCTTACATGAATAGTACTCGTGAATAAGAACTTTCGTGAATAGTAACTCATGAATAGTAACTCGTGAATAGTAACCCATGAATAGTAACCCCGACATGAAAAAGTTCCAAATTTGATAAAAACTTCAGATCAACATTTCAAAGATAATGATATTGAAGAAATAATATCGTTCTGAAAAAATAATATCCCTTACCTCGAAAGATCAAGATTTCTAGCTAGAATCAAGGGGTATAGTCTTTGAAGGAACTTGCAAATCCTAGCAATACTCAAAGTATACTCAAAATACTCACAAGAATACGCTCGATAATATAGAGAGAAAACTTGATTTACGGTGTGATTTTCAATTCTAACCTAAGCACCCTATTTATAGGAAAATCTTTAGAACACCAAAGCGTAAAATTTAATAAAATAATAATATTTCTTAAAAATATTCAAGCCCACCTTAGAAATCTGATTTCAGATCATTTATAACACATGTGAGCCACTCAATTGCAACAAAAACGTTTTTCTTACAAAAAATATTTTAAACTCCCAAAAATCAATTATTTGAACTTGAACTTCAATAATTCATAATAAATAGCCCTTTCATCAGAAAAATTCGAATCTCGCGAGTTTTTATAGGAATTTCAATTCTCTACAACTTTGCAGAAGAAAGTTTTTCCAAATTCCAAATAGAAATTGACCGAAATCCACAAACCAAGGGCGATTTTACATGCTATAATCAAATTTCACCAATAAATGGGGTCCACCAACATGTTTAACATGTTTTAAACATTTATTGCAACAAAATACTCTTCCTCCTCGTATACTCATATATCCCACATTCGTTGTAAAAATATCACCAATTAATATATTATTAAAATAATATATTTAAATGAATTATTTTATCGAGAAAAGATAAAATATTAATTTTCAACAATTGTCATTTTAAAATTTTCTCCATCTATATCCACATAAAATCAATATTTTCCTCATCATATAAATCAATAATTAATTATTCACAAATAATATTACGTAATCACAATATTGACAACCAGTGCGCCTCAGAAAGAGGGGCTTTCAATAAGAATTTCTTCTTCTTGGCGCAATTAGGTGACCAAACCTCTCCTTAGATGTAACTTTCTAGACATTGCTAATAATGTTATCTAATAATATTATTCAGATAATATGAATTATTGCTTCGATAATGAAAATATTGTAATGACAATTATTGAAACAATGAAGAATATAAAATATCAACGCAAAGAATTATTAACTCAATAAAATATCGAATAAGAATTACTGTAACCATTATTGAGTAGTGCCTTCTTACGTAAGAATCAATAATTGGTGCAATACACTGGTGTATTACTCGCTCAACAACGCTGACAGTGTGTTTTAACCACCGGGTATTCCAACAAAGATAATAGCTGTGAATAACTACGCCAAGTTATTTAAAAATAACTTATATTTGTCGTTTTCTTCATCCAATCGCTTTCCAGTTATGGGGCCCACACATGGTCGCTACGTCGTATTTAATATTCTGACAAAGATCACGAATATTCCACGACCAAACGAATATTCCCCAACGATAATGAATATTTTATAACCACTTGTTTATTTTGAAATATTTGTGTATTTAACCCCTTAACTATCCACATTAATCAAATCAACCCTTACTATTTCAAAATAATAAATAAAGGAAATTCCTTTTTATTTAAAAATTTTGGTCTTACAACCTCCTCCTTATGAAATTTCGTCCTCGAAATTGACGTCACGATACACAGTGTTTCAAAAGGTGAGGATACCTCGCTTTCATTTCCGCTTCCAATTCCTGTGTCATTTCCTCTATAGCGATTCATCCACAAAACTTTAACTTGTGGTATGACCTTTCTTGGCGTAGGACATGCTCCTTCCTATCCAAGATCTTGACAGTACCTCCTCATACGTTAAGTCTTCTACTATCTCGTCCTGCCTAACTCAATAACGTGGTTGGGTCTTTCACATATTTACGAAGTACAGATATGTGAAACACATTATGAACACGAGACATACTCGGAGGTAACGCAAGTCTATAGGCTACATTTCCTACTCGGTCAAGAATTTGAAATGGACCAATAAATCGTGGATTGAGCTTTCCTCTCTTTCCAAATCTTGTAACTCCCTTCCATGGAGCAACTCGCAACAATACATGATCCCCTACATTAAATTCCACATCCTTTCGATGAAGATCCGCATAACTCTTTTGTCGATCTTGTGCCGCTTGTATATCGTTGTCGAATCATTTGGATCTTTTCGGTGAGTCATACGCACTAACTTCGGGTCCCAACAATGTTGCTTCACCCACCTCATCCCAACATATTGGAGAACGACATTTTCGTCCCATATAATGCTTCAAATGGAGCCACACCTATACTTGCGATAATTGTTGTTGTAGGAGAATTCCACCAATGGTAAATATTTATCCCAACTACCCTTGAAGTCTAGGACACGAGTCTTAATAGATCTTCAAGAGTTTGAATAGTCCTCTCTGATTGTCCCGTCCGCTTTGGGGATGGTATGCCAACTAAATCGCAAATCCGCGCCCATAGCTTTTTGCAAGCTAACCCAAAATCTTGAAGTGAATCTTGGGTCACGATCCGAAACTATGGATACAGCATGCCATGAACCTCACAATCTCATTCACGCATATACTAGCAAGACGTTCAAGGAATAAGTCTCCGTGATCGGCAAGAAATGAGCGGACTTGGTTAATCTATCAACAATAACCCAAATAACATTGATGCCTTGAGAAACCGTAGTAGGAAGACCCGTGAATAACGAAATCCATAATAATGTGTTCCCACTTCCATTCCTAATCTCAAGTGGTTGCAACGGACCTTAGGTACAAGATGCTCCGCCTTTACACGTTAGCAAGTTAAACACATCGAGATAAACTTTGCAATCTCTCTCTTCATATTGTTCCACCAAAATGTATGTCAAAGATCACGATACATTTTAGTACTTCCGAGATGGATTGCAAATGGCGTATTGTGTGCCTCCATCATAATCTTGTACTTCAAATCGAGTCGTTAGGAACACAAAGTCTAGAGTGGACTCAAGTATTCTTTCTTCATCAATTCTCGCCCTAATAGCTCCTTCTTGTACTTTCTTCTTCATACGATCGCCATCTGCCGGTGGCTCGAGCAACCTTAACTTTTTCTATTAAAGTTGGCTCTATCAGATACTTGACATCATCGCATTCGCCCCGCATATGATCTTCTACTCAATGCGTCGGCTACCACGTTCGCTTACCAGGATGGTATTGAATAGTGTGGTCGTAGTCTTTCAATAGCTCGAGCCAACGTCATTGCCGCATGTTGAGTTCTTTTTTTGAGTGAAGAAATATTTAAGGCTTTTATGGTCCGAATATATCTCCACTTTCTCCCCATATAGATAGTGCCTCCATATTTTTAAGCGAAACGATCGGCTTTGTAACTCTAGATCATGAGTAGGATAATTCCTCTCATACTCTTTTTAAGTTGTCGCGAGGAATAGGCTATGACTTTCCCACGTTGCATGAGAACACATCCTAACCCTTTGCTCAAGCATCATTTGTAGATAACAAATCCATCCCAACCGGATGGTATTGTTAACAAAAGTCTTAGAAATAAGTCTCCTCTTAAGCTCTTGGAAACTTTTCTCGCATTCTTTGCTCCAAACGAATTTTGTATCCTTCCGAGTTAGTTTGAGTTAATGGAGTAGCGATTCGAAAAACCCTTCCACGAATCTCCGATAATAACCAAATTAAGCCCAAAAACTACGTATACATTGCCATCGACTTCTATTGATCCCAACTTTATATTGCTTCAATCTTCGCTTGGATCAACAGATACTCCATGTTTTTGACACCACGTGCCCAAGAAATGCTACTTCCTCAAGCCAGAACTCGCATTTCTTCAATTTGGCATATAGTTGGTTTTCACGAAGCCTTTGAAGTACCAGCTTCAAATGGTGCTCATGATCTTCACGACTTTTGGAATATATGAGGATGTCATCAATAAAGACAACAACGAATTGATCCAAATATTCCTTGAATACTCGGTTCATCATATCCATGAAAGCCATAGGGAGCATTATTAGTCCGAAAACATAACTAAGAATTCATAATGCCCATACCGAAGTTCTCAAGGCGCTTTTGAATATCCTCGCCTCTAATCTTCACCGATGATATCCGAATCGAAGATCGATTTTTGAAAAGAATTGTGCCCCTTGCAACTGGTCAAACAAGTCATCAATACGAGGTAGAGGATACCTATTCTTGATGGTGACATGGTTCAATTCCCGATAGTCAATACAAAGTCGCATACTCCCGTCTTTCTTCTTTACAAATAAAACAGGAGCACCCCGAGGAGATGTACTAGGATCAATGAAACCGATGTCCAACAATTCTCGTAGTTGGACCTTTAACTCCTGAAGTTCAATAGAGCCATTCGATATGGGGTTTTAGAAATGGGCTTTGTACTGTGTTCAAGATCAATAAAGAATTCAACTTCACGTTACGGGGTGTAATCGGGAAGTTCTTCTGAAATACGTCGGAAAGTCAATAACAACGAATATTATTCAAATTTGACGTGTCTTTATTCAAATCCATAACATGGGCTAAGAAAGCTTGACATCCGCTTTTTAATAAACGAATAGCTTTATGATTAGATATGATGCGGTGATCGATTTTAATGGTTTAGTTTCTTGAATTGCATAACAGTCAAGTTAGAATATGAAAACTAACAACCTTACGAAAACAATCAATTTTAGCATGATGAGTAGTTAACCAATCAATCCCTAAAATCACATCAAAAGCAAGTATCTTTAAAGAGATAAGGTCAATGTAAGGTAATGGTGCCAACTTGAATCAAACAAGATTTATAAGCAGGTGGATGTGATGAAAGTTTCTCCTAACTGAGTTTCCACAGATAGGTCAAAGTCTAATTTCTCCTGAGTCAAGTTTAAACGTTGAGCACATGCAGGAGAGATAAATGAATGGGTAGCACCCAAAGATCAAGTAAGGTATAAACTTCGCAAGAATTTATAAATAGCTTACCCGTGATCACCTCGTTTGGGTTCCTCGCATTATGACCAATCACAACAAACGCTTCTTCCGGAATCATTGACTTTGACTTTTTTCGGGACGATCTTTTCGAGTCACCGTCCCATTGAACTAGGTTTTGCTCTACCGTACAATCTCGAAGCGATATGTCCTTCCTTTCCATAACTATAGCATACCTTGAACTGCTGTGGGCAATTTGGACCGATATGTCCCTCTTTTCCGCATTTGTAGCATATAATGGGTGGTCGTTCTCCTCCTTAGAACCGATTCTTCATTTAAGACTGCCATCTTCACATAATCGTTGTTAAATCTCCTCTTTTAAAATCTCCTCCCGACTCGCTTCTTCTATTTTCATGGCCATGATTACCACCAGAGTGGTTACCATTTCTGTCCGTCATTTCTTTTTCTCCGCAGTTATCATTATTCGCTGATCGCTATCTACGATACGATCCTCAGTTATGGTCCCTCAGGTTGGCCGTATTTTCGTTATCTCGCTCTAATAATTGAGCCATGTTTACAACATCCGAATAAAGAGAAAATTTATGAGAAATGAGATATCGACGTATCTTAGGGTTTCAAACCTCTAAGAAACATCCGCGTATACGCTCCTCATTCTCCACCAAATGAGGTGCAAACTCGGATAACTCTGCAAACTTTGCCTCGTCTTCGAGACACCGTCCATGTTGTTTTGTTCCAATCGATGAACTCCACTTCCTTCATATAGACGAACACTTTCGGAAAGTATTTGTCATTAAATAGCTTCAAACGTCTCCCAAGACATCTTTGAGTGCGGTTTGGATGGAGTGCGCTTCACGCAGACTCCCACCGATGAGTCCGCCTTCGCCACTAACATAAAGGTGGCGAATGGAACCTTCTGTTCCTCCGTGCATCCCAAGACATCGAATATCTTGGTAATTTGTTTGACCCATGTTTCCGCCATGATCGGATCGCTTTCCCTTAAATTCGGGGTCCCAACTCTTTGAATCTGCTTGGTCAGTGACAACCCGTGAATTGCTATCATTTCTCCTCAGTATTTTGAACACGAGTCTCCTCGTGCGATTTTGCATGAACTGCAAAAACTTCTAAACATCCCTCGCTCATCATCCGCTTTCAATGGTGTTGTTCACGGGAGGAACATTGCCCGACTGTTGCAGACGTTCTCCTCGTTGGTGAGTGAGTCTGATCTCCACTCGGTCTCATTTCCATTGTTAATATTCTCACGACATTCTCAAATCTTTGTCATAAAACAAGGGTTAATTAAGGAAATCAATATATCACATAATATCCTATATATTGACCAACTAACAAATAAGCTTAGGTAGGACACACTAGCGAAGGATTTACTCGTCTCTCCCTCCTGGTTCTATTCCCCGATCTCCGCCAGAGATCATATCCTAAGCTCGATACCAACTCATGGCGCCCCCAAAATAGGTATACATCACCTATTCCGAGTTGTCAATACATGGTACGTAAACAACTACAACTTTATTATTACAACAAGAAAAGCGTGAGTTTGAATACAAATATTATCTTCTGCACAATATCTATACTCAAATAAATCCTCATCACATTTATTGATACATTATTTTACAAAAATGGTGAGGACTACTAAACAATCCTTTCTAAAACCTTCATTCCATACCCCATTGCATTTTCACTATATTCTCGCCTCTTGAGAAAAATGGAACAAAAAGAAAAAAGGTGAGCTCAACTAGCTCGATAAAGAATATTATGACTAAGATAATATACAACAAATTATCGTTAGTCTTCAATGAGGAAAAATATAATAGAATACAATAGACAACAAATTTTAAATCAATATTCAGCAATGAAATAATAATTCATTAGAAGAGTTAAGTAGAGAATGCAAACTACTATCTTCTATGTATGAATTTAAAAGTTCATCGCTCATCTTTTATCCCCGTAACATCAATCAATATACATCCTAATCAAATATTCATCTTTGCACTACAGGCCAAAGATATTCATCATTGGTCATGTTCATTTAAACACCATTCATCTTTGCACTACGGGCCAAAGATATTCTTCAGAAATCATTCATCTTTTTCACTTCTGAGGCCAAAGATATTCTTAAGAAATCATTCATCTTTGCTACTGTGCCAAAGATATTCCATAATATCATCATTTAAGACCGAGGATGATGAAAATAGTTTTTTTAAAGAAACGAATCCAAAGGAAACAAAATGACAAGGATTAAGGATTAAGGATTAAGTACTTGGTTTTATCCACGTCCAAAAAATACCTCAAAAATAATCATAGTGGTGTAAAATTCAAGAATGATCAAAACATGGATACAATCGAGTTAGTATCCGTAATATATGTTTTAGACGAAAAAGAAGAAATTTTATTTTTCTATTGAATAGTATCAGATATCGTGAATAGTGCCGTATATGTGAATAGTAACTCCGACACCAAAAGATAGAAATTCCACAAAAATATCTTCACGCTTATTAATAGTACTCGTGAATAAGAACTTCGTGAATAGTAACTCATGAATAGTAACTCGTGAATAGTAACCCATGAATAGTAACCACGACATGAAAAAGTTCCAAATTTGATAAAACTTCGATCAACATTTCAAAGATAATGATATTGAAGAAATAATATCATTACTGAAAAAATAATATCCCTTACCTCGAAAGATCGAGATTTCTAGCTAGAATCTACTAGTATAGTCTTTGAAGGGAACTTGCACCGTCTAGCAATACTCAAAGTATACTCAAAATACTCACAAGAATACGCCGATAATATAGAGAGAAAAAACTTGAGCTTCGTGTGATTTTCAATTCTAACCTAAGCACCCTATTTATAGGAAAATGCTTAGAACACCAAAGCGTAAAATTTAATAAAATAATAATATTTCTTAAAATATTCAAGCCCACCTTAGAAATCTGATTTCGGATCATTTATAACACATGTGAGCCACTCAATTGCAACAAAAAAACGTTTTCTTACAAAAATATTTTAAACTCCCAAAATCAATTATTTGAAGTTTCTAACTTCAATAATTCATAATAAATAGCCCTTTCATCGAAAAAATTGAATCTCGCGAGTTTTATAGGAATTTCAATTCTCTACAACTTTGCGGAAGAAAGTTTTCCAAATTCCAAATAGAAATTGACCTAAATCCACAAACCAGGCGATTTTACGGTTTATAATCAAATTTCATCGATAAATGGGGTCCACCAACATGTTTAACATGTTTTAAATATTTATTGCAACAAAAATACTCTTCCTCCTCAGATACTCATATATCCCACATTCGTTGTAAAATATCACCGCTAATATATTATTAAAATAATATATTTAAATGAATTATTTTATCGTAAAAAGATAAAATATTAATTTTCAACAATTGTCATTTTAAAAATTTTCTCCATCTATATCCACATAAAATCAATATTTTCCTCATCATATAAATCAATAATTAATTATTCACAAATAATATTACAGTAATCACAATATTGATGACTAGGCGGTTCCTGGAAAGAGGGGCTTTCCAATAAGAATTTCTTCTTCTTTACGCAAGCAATTAGGTGACCAAACCTCTCCTTAGGCGAACTTTCTAGACATTGCTAATAATGTTATCTAATAATATTATTCGGATAATATGAATTATTGCTTCGATAATGAAAATACCGTGTAATGACAATTATTGAAACAACAAGAATATAAAATATCAACGCAGAATTATTAACTCAATAAAATCTTCGAACAATAATTATCAGAACCATTATTAGTAGTGCCTTCTTACGTAAGAATCAATAATTGGTGCAATACCGTGCTTTCTTTGTCAACAACGCGTATTAGTGTGTTTTAACCACCGGTATTCCAACAAGATAATACTTGCAGAACAACTACGCCTGTTATTTAAAAACAACTTATATTTGTGCTTTCTTCATCCAATCGCTTTTTAAGTTATGGGGCCCACACATGGTCAAGGCCGTCGTATTTAATATTCCCCGACGCATTGAATATTCCACGACCAAACGAATATTCCCCGACGATAATGAATATTTTATAACCACTTGCTTATTTTGAAATATTTGCGTATTTAACCCTTAACTATCCACATTAATCAAATCAACCCTTACTATTTCAAAATAATAAATAAAGGAAATTCCTTTTTATTTAAAAATTTCGGGGTCTTACAGTTATAGCCTAGGTCTATCCCACCTAAGGTTTCTAACCCTAAAGCCTTAATACCATGTTGTAACGCCCCCAAATTCAGGTACTTGAACCCTGAACTCGGTGCTTTACGATACCATTTCTATGAGCAGAATACTACTACTAATAATAACAATAATATAAATACCAAACCTAATTTACATATATCAGAGTCTAATCCCAAGTACTTAACCTTTACTACATTCATTACAACATATGATAAGAATAAATATCATCCTTATCTTAATAAAACTAAACTATTACATAATATATAGTATAATACTCATTCAGCAACTTTCCCTTTTCCTTTGTTCTTAGCCGAACCTTCTGGCTGTTCACACTTAGCTGAAAACATTTATATTAAGCAAGGATGAGAATTTGAGTGCCTAAAAAGTAATAACAACAATAAATAGTAGCTGAAAGGATTAAATGTTTTCTTTGAATGACACTTCTACAACAAAACAACAGTTGTGAAGTAAGCTGAACCAATAATAACAACATATCAATTCTATATCAAATTTTTGTAACTATGTATTGACTATAAATGAGTATTAATCGAAAGACTACGAACATTGTTTTTAATTTTCGCAAAGGTTTAGCAGAACTTCATCCGCAAACCGTCAACATGCAAGAACGATATTATCGTTCATTCTATTCGCCTTAGGCGCATAAAATTTTTCCCATATTCGGGATGTTCATACTTAGTCTGGAATTCGAACCAAAATAATTTTTATCTTTTATACCGAAACCTATCATTAATAAGATCATTTGACCGATTAGAATAACATACTATAACACATAGTACTGCTATGTGCAGTTAACACATAACCTAAGCACATCGTCACATAGATTTAATAGTCATTGAATCACAAACAAACACTTATACAGTCAAACTATCTAAGTCTAGATCAATTTCTGAAACATGTCGATGTACCAATGACTTTATCAGGTAATTATCGTGTCTAAGACTCTATCATGTAGTTCAATACTGTAAATATCAGTCATATTATTTTTAATTGATTTATAATAATTTTTTATTTAATTATTATTATTTATCATGATTTTTCAAACACCGGAATCATTATGAAATGATTTAAATAATTCTATTAACATTAATATTTAATTAATATTAAATTATTAATGAAACCATTACCAAAATCTTAAAAATATTTTTAAAGTACTAATATTACCCTTAAATGATTTTTAAAAGAATAAAAATCATTTTAAATATTTGCCATTAATATTAAAATATTAATGTATTATTTATCAAAATATTAAAAGTCATTAATTATAACTTAAAATATTTTTAATTCATTTATATCCTTTTTAAATTAATAAAACCATTTTAAACTATTTATTTAATATAATTATTAAATAAACTTAATATCATTAATAGTAAATTAATATCATTAATATTAAATTATTAATGAAAATACCCTTTAAATAATAAAGTTATATTTTATAACTTAAAATATTTTTATAACATTTAAATCATTTTGTATGATTTTGAAATCATTAATTCTATTTTTCATAATTTATTTAATACATTTATTAAATAACTTAATTATCATTAATATTAATTTATTAATGAAATTTCATCACAAAACATTAAAAGTCATTAAAAATAACTTAAAATATTTTCTTATACCATATTATATTTTTAAATGATTTTTTAGTATTAAAATCATTTTAAATAATTTATTTTGTATAATAATTAAATAAATTAAATGCCTTTAATATTCCAAAAAAATCAAATATTTATGAAATATATTTAAAATTATTAAAAACTAATTTGTAGACTTTAAAATATTTTTTAGGAATTTATTATGTATTTTGAATAATTAAAAACTATTTTTTTCTATTTATTTAATAAAATAATTATTTTTAGAAATTAAGTGTCGCTAAATGGCCCTATAACGACGAAATTGTCGTTATAGGTGTTCTTGAACTGTTCTTGACCCTGCCAAGAAATCCATGTCAGTCACAAGGGTGCTAGGTTTGACCAAGTCTAGATCTATGTTCCAGTTGAATACAGGGCTTGTAATTGTATCAATATTATAGTATTTATGTAATACTACATACACTAACTCAGATCATGGCCAAACAACAACATCACAAAGAGATCGAAGCCTCCAAATATCATGTCAGGCGTGTTCTTCAATTTCTAGATTTTCATGAATTGAAGTTACCTACTTTGAGCCTTTAAATCAATGCTTTATAAGCTTAATTTGTAAGACCCCAACTTATTATAAATAAAATTAAATTTTTTCCTATATTCATTATTCTAAATAAATAAGGTGTTAATTTGATATAATGCTTTGGTTATGGGTGAAATATGCAAATTTTGTAAAATAAGCATGGTTATAAAATATTCATTGTTGTTAGAGAATATTCGTTTGGTCGTGGAATATTCTTGTTGTTTGAATATTATTAAATGCGGCAGTATGACCATTTGTGGGCCCCATAAAAGAAAAAAAAGTTGGATGAAGGAAAACGACAAAGTATGAGTTTTTATAATTAACGACGTAATCGTTCTACTTAACACCGTTGAATACACGGTTGTTAAAATACGTGAATACGCGTGGTTGCACGCAAGAGCTTTACCAGTATTGCACATATTTTTGAATTATTGATCCTTACGTGAGAAGGCACTACTCAATAATTATTACGATGAGTTCTTTATTCAATATTTTATTTTATTGATTCAATAATTGCTGCGTTTAAAGTTTATATTATTGTTGTTTCAATAATTGTCACTGCACAGTATTTCCCATTATAAAATCAATAATTCATATTATTTGAATAATATTATCAGATAGCATTATTGGCAATATGTAGAAAGTTCTGTCAAGTAGAGGTTTGGTCACCTAATTGTGCGCTAGTAAGGAGAAATCCGTATCAGAAAGCCCCCTCTTTCCTGGGAACTGCCTGGTTGTCATGATTGTGATTGTGTAATATTATTTGTGAATAATTAATTATTGATTTATATGATAAGGAAATATTTATTTGATGTGGATATAAATGATGGATTTGTTTATGTGGTTATAAATGAAGGAATTAATGCTGAGGTGTTTTATTTGTATTTTGTCTGAAGGGAGGTATTAAAAATCATCCGTTTGTGGATTTCAGATATTTTTTGTTTGGAATTTGGAAAAACTTAAAGCTACAAAGTTGTAGAGAATTAGATTTCGTGTGGAATGGACATAAAATTCAAATTTTTCTGATAAACGGGCTATTTTTTATGAATTACTGAAGTTTCGGAAAATAAAATGATTTTTATTAAAATTGGGTGGGACCCACTTTTGTTTTTTGAAAACATGTGGGTTGCTAAAATCTTCCAAGTTGGCTGCTCAATTAATTCAATTGAAGCATGCGTAGAATTTGTATAAATAATAATAATATTTTTTTATTTTAGTCTCCTATGACATTCTAGCATTTTCCTATAAATAGGCGCTTAGGTTATAATTGAAAATCACACCAGAAACAAGTTTTCTTTCTCTCTATATAGTCGAGCGTATTTTTGTGAGTATTTAGATACTTTGAGAGTTACTATTCAGTGCAAGTTCCCTTCGGCTTTATATCCGATATTCTGAACATAAGTACTATCATTTTGAGGTAAGGGATGTTATTTTTTTCGTAATGATGATATTCTTTCAATATCATTATACCGAAATATTGGTATGAATTTTATTGTAGAATTTCTACCTTTTTGTGTCGGGGTTACTATTCGCGTATACGACACTATTCACGAAAACGACACTATTCACCGAAAAATGAAATTGTTCCTTTTCGTCCAAGATGTCTATTATGTTTACTATCTTTGATTGTATCCATGTTTTGATCTTTAATTTTGAATTCTGCTTCACAATTAGTTATTATGAAGTATTATTGATTTTGGATAAACTGTAATACGAATCCCTAATATTTTTCCTTCTGTCTCACTGGATTCGTTTTCTTTAAAATATTTTTCATCATCCTCACTCTTAAATGATGATGTTACTGAATATCTTTGGCCTGTAGTGCAAGGATGAATGATTAACTAATGAATATCTTTGGCCCGTATTGCAAAGATGAACAGGTGTTGAGATGAACATGACCGACTGGTGATACAAATGAATATCATTGGCTTGTAGTGCAAAGATGAATATTTGATTAAAGATGTATATTGATTGATGTTATAGGGATAAAATATTGATGATAGATTTTTAAATCTTAGAAGATGGTAGAATTCATGCTCTACATGACTCTTCTAATGGATTGATGTTTCCGCTGCATTTGTTGATCTAAAACTTGTTGTCAATTATATTCTATCAGATTTTTTTCTGTTGAAGACTAATGATAATTTGTTGTATGTTATCTTAGTCATAATATTCTTTACTGGGCTAGTGGAGCTCCCCCTTTACCTTTTTGTTCCATTTTTCTTCTTAGGAGGTGAGAACATAGCAGGATCTAGTCGGGGTATGGAGTGATGGTTCTAGAAAGATGTTTTAGCAGTCCTCACTATTTCTATAAAATAGTGTATGAATAAATGTAATGAGGACTCATTTGCGTGTGGATATTGTCTACATGACAATATTTGTATTTTAACTCACAGTATGTGTTGTCATATTTTGCACGACAATTGTATTATTGAAGTTTTAGTTTTCTTTCTGTACCATGTATTTGGCGACTCAGAATGGTTGTTGTATACTTGTTTTGGGGGCGTCACAGTTTGTATCAAAGCTTAGGGATATGATCCCTGGCTAAGATGTGAGACTAGAACTAGGAGGGGAGAGACAGGTAAATCCTTCGCTAGCTAGTGTGTCCTACCTAAGCTTATTTGTTGGTCGATCATAATATAGGGATATTATGTGATATGTTAATTTGTTTAATTAACCTTTGTTTTATGGCTGTCGATGTCGATATTTTTGAGTGTCCCTTATCGTTACTTGTTCTTTGCTGTTCTAATTTTAATGTGAGATTTGTTTGAAAAAACAAGTAAAAAAGGTCCAACATGTATAATGTCGACGATTTGACTTTAAGAGTCGCTAGTTGGTGTATTTAACTGGTTGAACCAACGCTACCGAAAAGGTTTGCACATTGACCCAGTGATGCGACACTGCTAAATAGGTCTGTGAAACCGAGATTCATTTAGGTCCGGGGGCTTGATTATGCGGAGGGAAGGTGTTAGGCACCCCCCAACATCCGTGTTGCCACGGTGACCGCCACTTTTCAAAGAAACTGTTATATGAATGTGTGTGTGTGTGTGTGTGGATCAATGTGCAATTATTTGGAAGTAGTGATGTGCCTCGTTTGCTCCTATATACATATGGCTTGAATTTATAGAAAAATTCAGTTTTAAACAAGATATAGCAATGACGTTTTGTAAAAGAGGTTTTTCAAACCCTGTGCTCAATTGTAATTGAGGCATTTGATACTTCCATTTTATTATTAAATATTCGGCTTGTTTGCTTTTATTTTCGAGATGCGAAGCATTCTCGAGAAAATAATATACAGCAGTGTCGAACTCCTCATGGGCATGACAACCATCCAATGAAATTCAGACACTGTAAAATAATGTACATGCTGCTCACAGCTGAAAAATGTCCATGATGGGAACCGAATCTAGATTCAAGAGAGATCAATCTGTGATCACATGATTCCTAGGCTCACATGATCTTTAGGTTTGTATGGAAAAGCGATAAGCGATAATATATATAAAGTCAGAAATATATATATACGAGGCATGATCAACCACCAAGAAACAACTCCATGGGGATCGAAATGTAAATATATAAAAGCGGTAAATATATATATATATATATATATATATATATATATATATATATATATATATATACGGACATGATCAACCACCACGAAGCAACTCCAAGGGGGATCAAAATGTAAATAAAGTTTTAAAAGCGATCAACTGTCACGAAGTAAACTCCAGGCAGGACGAAATGTAAATAATGTTTTAAAAGCGATCAACTGCCACAAAGTAAACTCTAAGGCGACGAAAATGTAAATAAAGTCAGTAAAAGGCCACAGTAAACTCAAAGCTTGACATAAATGTAATATATATATATATATATATATATATATATATATGTACAAATATATATATAAAAGTAGTAAACACACCGATGTAAATCCAGGCTCATCGAATATGTCCGACAACAATTATATATATAAGTATATATATATATATATATATATATATATATATATATAAAAGAAAGTAAATGCTCCAGACCAAAGTCTCGGCTCATTCGAGGCATAACTCGATAATGTTAGTCTATATATAAAATATATACATATATAAGTATATATATATACAGATAGAAATTAAAACCACGGACCGAAGTTCGGGCAAATGCACACAACATAACTCTCAATGTGTATAACAGTCTGTGCTAATATGAGAAGAAGGCTTTATATAATGTGAGAAGGCTTACAGTGGGCTACCAATGTAGACTTCTATGACTTTAAATGGATAAACACTCAGCTCCCGCCGGATAAAAGATAGCTATATGTGAGCTAACAAGTGTTTAAAGATGAGAAAACACTCAAAAGATGTGTATACAGAGTAAAATGGATAGGGGTTGCTCACCTTTTCCTATCCTTCCCTCCTTCAAATGGCTGACCCCAAGGATCATATTTATAGAGTGATGACCGCAGGTATACCTGCGGCAGCCGCGATTGTACCTGCAGCTGGTCGTGGTGCATCCGAGCCTTGCGGGTCCAGTCGTCTTGAAGTACGTGCACTCATACACTGTAATGTCTACTTGAACTTTTAGAACATCAATCTGAGCATCTGAAAGGGTATAGCTGACCTTCTTCGGACCACTTATGTCGAGAGTTACGCAATGACATAGATTAGAGGTTGTACGAAGTCAGGAAGAGGGGTCTATGCCCATGGTCTTCAAGCTTCAAATTCTATCCAAAGTACTGTCATGCGTAATAGTCATTCGGGATTGTTACTCCTCAGTTCTTGTGGGACATTGTTGTATGTATGTATATATGAAGCGATGAGATGACGCGCAGGTGTTGAAGGGGCAAGATGACGTTTAACTCTTCGTCGGGGTTATCGTCAGTTTGAGTTGAAAGTAGACGTTGCTCAGGGTTACATTTGAGATTGGACTACTTGTTGGTATGCCGCGATATCATCTTGTGAGAAAAAATGTTGAGGCGGTAAGACGACGTTTTGACTCCTCACCGGGGTTATCGCCAGTTTGAGCGGAAAGCAGACGTTGCTCAAGGTTACATCTTAAATTGGACTGCTTGTTTGTAGGCCTCACTGTCATCTGTGATGGTGCCTGTCTGCCCGTTGTTAGCTCCGGGACTAAGGTATGAGTGCCTCGGTAGGAGGTCTGAGCTTGAAGCTGATCGCATGTGTTTGAAACAAGCATTTCCAGAGTTATTGCCGGAACTGCAAAAGCATCCCTTGTGGCTATCACCAAGGATGGAGTCGCTACTCCCAGTGTTGATTCTGGGACTGGAACTGATTTTCACGGTGTTATCGCTGAGACAGAACTGTCCTCTCCAGTGTTGTTGTTGGTCTTCTGATCTTCATACCTCGGGGTTATCTCCGAGATTGGAAATGACATTCCCAGTTTGTGTTCCGGGTTGGAACTGATGTTCCCGATTTTTGTTCCAGGTTGGAACTGAACTTCCGGTAGTATCCGAAAGACGAATCTGCCCTCTAGCAATGTCAGTAACAGTTGTGCAGAAAATTTTGAGTGTCTATAGATGCCCCTCTTTACCATATTCATGCAATGCAAGGCATGGATAGGATAAAGAATCCTAGACACTTGAAATGCAAACAAGATAAGCATGATTCTATATGCAGCAACATGATGCAAATGTATAATGCATGATTGTCAGGTAATCCTGTTGGGATGACAATCAATGATGGCTTGGACATGTAATCCAAGTCTCCAAGGATGTTGACATTGGGGCTATTACCAAAGTCTTGAATCCTAGACACTGGCTTATATTCCATAGAGGTGCCTCTAGTGTGTAATAGATCTGTGGGGATAAGGCTTTGTCTGTTTGAGGATGTGTATAACATATTTCCTCATTCTGTCAGAGTTATTGCCAACAGTTTGTCGTCGTCAGGGTTGCTCGACCTTCTTTAATGTGTGTATCATCGGATAAATCCCTGTTGGGTGCATTATCAAGGTTTCTTGACGTTCATCAATGTATGTGTCAATGGTAGAATTGCGTTGTAACCCCCGTCGGGGATATGTAGATGAGTTGCTTCAATTGGTTTACTTGTCGGCTGACATGACGTCAAGGTTGTTTGACCTTCATTGATGTGTGAATCAATGGTTGCATTACGTTATAACCCCCGCCGGGGATACATAGATGCTTGAAAGATGTGCGTTGTGACCCCCGCCAACGATATTTCATCAGTTGATAACTTCGGCGTTGTAACCCCCGCCGGGGAGGTTTAGGGTTGTGACCCTGCAAATGACGGCATCGGACCTTTGTGTGGTATTTCCGAGTATGATCTGTGAAAGCTGAGCTCATTGGTATAGTATATCGTACATTCGGGCGAATACCATTGAGACGACGGGAGTTTAACTTTGACCGACAAGAAACCAAGATTTTAGGCTATTCCGCTCAATCGCGTAACATTTTTATTCCTGATTTGGCCTTTTCAGCTTGTGAGACCTCCTTTGCAACTCTAACTGGAGTGAGCCAGAGGTGTGGGACCCATGTTGAAGTGCTGCAAGTACACCTGCAGGAGCTGCAGGTGAGCCTGCGACCAACCATGCCTATGTATAGGCCAATGGTTGCTTTCATAAGTCATTTTCAAGTTACGCAACAAAGGAAATCTGAGAGCTCTTCTTCAGATCGGCTGAGTTCGGGCAACTTTCTGCATATTCTGCCACCGTAAAAGCGTTCTTCACTGTCCTGGTAATGTATGCATGTATTTTTTTTCCAGTTTCTATCCGTTGGAAAAAGACTTATCACATGAAATGCATTTAGACACATAGTAGTGAATATGCATGCTGATATGACTTGATAAAAAATATTCAACATAACAAATGTTAGTATTAAACCATGCTGAATATAATGATGTGAAAAAATTTGACTTTTGAAACAGTCAAATTGGCACCTTTTACTGTCAATTCTTATCCTATCTGACGACAAATGACTAAAGGTAGAAAAGCAAAATAATCCTGGTAATTAGACTACACTTATGGATTTTTTACTGTGGTATGATAATGCATGTAGGATGTATATGATTGTGTATAGGTGTGCTACTTAATGGCCACCTAGTCATGCCTATGTGCATGTGGATAGTCCCATTTACAAAGGGGGCTATGGAAAAATTTTCCCAAAATATAGGTATTGGGTAGTCATGCATTTTTAATTCTACTGTAGATGTATGTTAAAACAATGCATTTTGAAAAGCTCCAGGTAAGGATTTACCACACTTTTTCTATGGTGATTTGAAGACTTGTTTTCCAGATATTATGGATCCGGATCAGCCGAGTAGTTCCCGCATGACCACTTCTGGTGTACGGAGGAGAGCTTCTGAAGAGCCTCAACGCCGTTCTATTAGACAGCTTCGTTGTTTAGTGAAGGCGATGATACGTCCTATTTGGGTTAAAGTGTCGAATGTTGAGGACGAGGAGGACGATGTACCGATCGAGGTTCCTGCTCCTGTTGCACGTGTTCCCCGTAGGGAATTGCCAGGTATTCAAGTGGCGAACCTAGATCTTCTGGGTGACTTGAGTAGGAATCCTTCAGTATACCTGCACGCAAACTAGGTATGAAGTTAAATCTTTAATCTTCCTTATTTTCTATTGATGAGGAGTCAAGGATTCTGATGTAGGTCTGCATTTGATGTAGGTTCTCGGCTTCACATAGCCTCGAGGGAACTGGTTTAGCATCCACTCTATGTATCAGGCTTTGCATGATGACTACAGAGTGATTGTCCATGGCTGCGGATTTGGGATGTTCTTCTCCATTCTACCCCATTGCTGTCCCTGGGGTTACCTTAGGGCATTATCTGAGCGGTGGTTTCACCAGACTCAGTCATTCCATTTGTTAGACTGTGAGGTGATGATGACTCCGATGTATTGGCGGTTTATCACAGGTATGGAGTTTGGAGGCAATTTAGTGCCTTGCACGACGGATACTACCCCTACTGCCATCAGATCCTTGTTGGGAGTTTCGGCGGAGGCGCTCAAGGGTAGGACTATTTGTACGGGTCCTTTGAGCATAGATGCTATGAACGGGCTGTTGAGTGAGCCCATAACCGATAATGTGAGAGTCAGGGATCACATTCTTCGGTGATTTTTCCTGATGATCATTAGGGGCTGCTTCATAGCAGGTAACTCCTCTACGGTGTCCTTCGCTTTGATCAGCGCCACTCGACACGTGGATCGTATAGGAGAGTATGATTGGGGTTCCTACACCTTTGCCTATTTCCTCAAGGGAATGCAAATGCGATCACAGGGCTTGACCGAGGCATGGTTAGGATTCTACCCGTTTCTGCTGGTGAGTGTTTCTCTTGTCTTTTCCCATTTATATGTTAAGAGTGTTGACTGACAACAGATGTTTTTCTTTGTGTTGGTAGTTTTGGGCCTATGAGAGGCTTCCCTATTTGCGTCCTGTGAGCGTGTTAGGTTTAGATACCTATCCATGAGGACGGAGATGGCATCATTCCATATTGGCGAAGGTCCCTGTTGCTGAGGGTTTAACTCATTGTCGCCTACAGCTGGTGTTGTTGACAACCAATGTCATCACATGGATTCCCTACTCTGGAGAGAATTTGGGAGTTGATTTTGAGGATGGGTACCCGACTGGAGTATTGTACGTCATTTCCACCTGCAGGATTCCTCTATTCACAGATGGAGGATGGGAGCTCTATTTTAGGAGAGCGTGTTATTAGGAGCACTACAGGAGAGATCCGTATGCCGATCTTGCCTCCTGTCAGGAGTTATTGGCCTGTTTCGCAATCACCCGTCATTGACATCCCATTAATGGGGATTAATGGTTTTACATTGTCAGAGGGCCCCTGGTCTCAGGAGATGTTCCAGCATTGGTGGATCCCTCGTACTATTGGAGCTTAGACTCGCGCCACACAGTTTATGGGTGATATGGTTCCAAGATCCGTGATAATGATAAATTGGCTAGCCTGTGTCAGAGATTCGACTCATGTGACACAGATTGACAGATTGACTCGGCAGTTGGACCAGGTCCACATCTTTTCATTTACAATTTGGGCAAAGATCCTTCAGAGGCAGATACTTTTGATCCTTCCAGCTTTGGCGCTGGCCTCTCAGGTGACCTATATGGCTTTGCCGGTGCAGATCCTCCATTGTATCGGCCTGACATCCATTTAGATAGAGATCCAATGACTCAGGAGGAGTTACATCAGGTGGACAATATCGATGATGTAGACATCAACACCATTGACTTTTTCTGATGTATTTTTCGCTATCTCTTTTGATAGGCCTCTGTTAGCTGCTGGGTAGCTTCGCCCCATTCTCGCTATATCTTTTGATAGGCCTCTGTTAGATGTTGTGTAGCTTCGCCCCATTTCCCTGTATTTTAGCTGTACAAAGATGTATTAGATGATGATATACTTAGGAATGTATGTACAGTTTTCCATTCCCTATATCATATTGCCATCTATTGTATCATGCATGTTATTATGTTATGCATATATATGTCCAGAGATATTCAGCAATGACCCCTGGATGGTCTTATGACATAGCCCATACAGATGTCTTCTTCGACAGTTAGCCGTATTGATCATACCCCACCATTTTTGGTGGTATCTGTTATGCGCTCATGGTATGATATATATCACCATCAGACATGGTGATCGTAGATGATTTGTTGTAGCATACTATGACCCTGTTGATGTTTCAGGTTCCCACATGATTTATAGATGGTATGCTAGAGCACTGGGTATCAGAGAGGTAGGTTTTCCGATTTGGGACCCAGGAGTTGACTCTTACTTTGGAGGAGTATGCACGGTTGACGATGTTGCCGCTGGATAGACCTTGCGTGCATATGGCTATTGGAGACATGAGAAGACAGTTTATGACCCTCACCGGATTGAGAAGTAGAGTGGTCCAGGATGAGATTACATCCGGCCACGTGATATCCCAAATTTTTTTCGTTTGATGTGTTTTGGCTCTGAGGATAGCTATGCACAGCATTCCAGGGATTTCACCACACCGGAGGACCATTGGCATTCAGCTAGAGTAGATGTACTGCTTCTATGCATATTGTCATACGTCTTCATGTTGCGGTACATGGATGAGCTGGATATCGGCGTCATTATGGCAGTGAGAGCACTCAGGGAGGGTCATACCATTGTCACCGAAATGATCATTGCGAGACTCGAGGTCGGGCCACATACTTCTTTGCACTTATCCGGCAGGAGTGTATACAGGTAGCTCGGTCATGCTGTATGTGTGGTTTATGTCACACTTGAGACCGATTGGCACATTTAGACTACAGGGGTTTTGTTTCACCCATGATTAGCCATGTCATACTCCTTTCAGCCTGCGGAGTGTACAGATGGTGCATCGTGGTCAGCTTTTCTGGCAGGGATTAGAGACTCGTTTGCTATATTATCGTGTTCAGGGCTTAGCTCACCCTACAGCTTCATTACTCATGCTCCGGGCATAGATTATCTCCCTCTAGCTGGTTTGAGGGGCATGATCACTTAACACCCATTAAGCCAAGCATGTGTCGGTTTGACTAGTTTCGAGATTTTCATCGCATGATGAGGGGCGGTGGTCAGTCGCTTTTTCACACCGTTTATTAGCAGAGGACAGATCCAGGTTGTAATCTTGTTGGGATCAGCGAGGGCTGGCTGAGTTTTCTGTCAGTCATCCAGGTTGTTCTGTAGAGTATTCCGTATGGATGGAGACTAAGACTGCATCGGCTGCGGCAGTATCCACAGTGCAGGGGATTGATTTTGACGATGAGGAGCCTATAGAGGAGGCTATTATTCCCATCGATGATTTGACTATTGGGCTGCCAGCATTTGTGATGGATTCTCCCACTCCGAGTGCCACTATTACTCAGTATTCAGCACAACATTTGGAGCAGAGCTTACATCTAATGACCTATGATAGAGATCAGGCTAGGGCCGTGATGTTGACAGCTCTTGATGAGAGAGACGTCGCTCTATTAGAGAGGGATGAGGCTATATCAGCTAGGGATGCATTTATTAGGGAGTGGGATGACGCGTTATCTGCTAGGGATGTGGCCATTCTGAGATAGTACTTAGTTAGATCCCGGATGATTTGTCGCTCTCTTGGCGATAGAGTGCTTAAATTGATGAGCATTATGCCACCATGCAGTTAGCCTCTGATCTCCTAGCTCGTGTAGATACCCTTGGGCAGGAGCTTGCATCGCTACCTCCGTCTTCAGAGAGGGATGCTATGTTAGATCTGATAGTTCGCATACATACAGATCTTTATATAGCTTTGTATTTTCCTGCACAGACCAGCTTAGCCATTTTGTCATGTACAACACATATGTATATATCAAACAGTATTATGTATGGCAGGGAAATATATTTTGATTCACTTCCCTTTTAGTTATGCCTTGATACTTGCTTGATATTTTCCTGTTTCTTCAGAGCCTTGTGATCTTGATGCATTCTGAACTTATCCTTGATAGATGGACATTGAGACGTAGCAAGATCTCTAAGAATGGATCATTAATTTCTATAAATCCCTACCATCTTTGGTGTCTTGGGAATGGTATCTGTATGGAAAAGTGGAGAGGAGGGTAGTTTCTTCCTCATTGAGATTAATACTTTTACTACGATGGTTGTCGCAAGATTTCTATTTGTGAGAAGCCTAGTTAATTCCATCTCTTATGGGTTGGTATTGCTCTTTGAGGCACGATCACATCTTAGATGGTCACCGAATCTTCTATTTGTGAGAAAAGGTTGGGTAATTCCATCCCTTTGATCTGAAACCGATGGAATTTGGTGAATTGAAGGTTGATCCCAGTACCGTGTGACAAGAATTTTTGTTCTGGTAGGGGTTAGACCGAACCATGAATGGTCGCCACGTCTCTCTACCGAAGAGGAGATCAAGTCTGCGTAGTTCGAACCTGGTGTAAGAGGTTCAACGCTGAATGTGAAAGGCATATGGGTGTAGAAATGTTTTTATTATTTTTGTATAGAAAGAGCAGAAATGTTTTTGTTGTTTTTCTTTATTGTGACCGGGCCATATAGAATATGGTTGCCTACGTACCCCCGGGTATCAAGGAGATCAGGTCGATGTAGTTCGCCCCTCAGGATGAATTGCTGCTGAAGAAAAAACGTGAATCCCATGTGCAAGTTATACTGCGGGGAGAAAAAAGTTTGATCCCATAATGGGGATAAACTGCAAGTGTGGAAAATGTTTGATCTCATCCTCAGGACAAACTGCAAGCATAGAAAAGTTTAATCCCGTCTTCAGGATAAACTGCAGGCGTAGAAAAGTTTAATCCCGTCTTCAGGATAAACTACAAGTGTGAAAGGTTCAATCCCGTCTTCAGGATAACCGAAATTGTGAAAGGTTAAATCCCGTCTTCAGGATAACCGAAATTGTATGGAAGGTTTGAAATGAAGTGATACTAGGCTGCTGGTTTAAAGTGTATGTTTCCCTGAGTGGCAGAAGATTATGCAAAAAAGGAGAGGGTTCAAAACTGGAATGACTGGTGATTTGATGAACAAAATCAGGATGTTTGTTTGATGGTAACTTTAGACATAGTACCGTTTCATGGTGTCCGAGTTGATAAGCTGTGGAAATTCATCGCCATCCATTTTCTGCAATCTGAGATCACCTCCTGTTAATACCTCCTTGACAACAAATGGGCCTTCCCAGTTAGGAGCGAATTTTCCCTTATATTGATCTTGGTTGTCAATGATCTTCTTTAAAACCAAGTCATGTTGTTTAAACTTAACGTATTCGGACTTTTTTCATTGTAGGATCGTGCGATCCTTCTTTGATATAATCGACCATGGAAGATAGCATGGATCGCTTTTCGCCTATTGTAGAGACAATTGGTGATACCAGTCTTGTACCCATTGGTCATCACCCAACTGAGCATCCATCAACACTCTTAGGGATTCCATTTCCACCTCTATGGGGAGCACTGCTTCCATACCATAGACTAATGAGTAGGGGGTTTCCCCAGTGGAAGCACGCATGGAAGTTTTGTAGGCTAATAAAGTCAGAGGCAAGACGTCGTGCCATTCTTTGTGATTAGCGGACATTTTCGCATGATCTTTTTGATGTTTTTATTAGCCGCTTCAATGGCACCATTCATCTTTGGACTGAGATGGCCGGAATTGAGGTGTTTGATGTGGAATTTTCTCGCATAACTCCTCCATCATTTTGTTGTTGAGGTTCTTAGCATTTTCCTCGACCTGATGACCTCCGGTTGTCCATATCGACAAACAACATTGTTTCGATGAAAGCAATGTTGACTTTTTTTTAGTAACCCCGGGAAGGAGGCCGCTCTACCCATTTGGTGAAGTAGTCGATCATGGTGAATATAAATCAATGTCCATTATCGACTTTGGGCTCGATGGGCCGATCACGCCCATTCCCCACATCGAGAAGGGCTATGGCAAACTCATATCAGGAGTTCCTGGAGGGGCATGGGTAGCATTCCCATGAATCTGGCATTGATAGCACCTCTCGACGTGATCATCACAGTCAGCTTTGAGTGTAAGCCAATAATGCCCCATTTTGAGTATCTTCTTGACAAGTAGGGGTCCGCTCATGTGAGGGCCACATACTCCACCATGGATGTCATCCATGAGTCTCTGAGCTTGGACTTTATCTAGACATCTGAGGAGACCTAATCCAGCATCTCTTTTATAGAGTGCATCTCCGCTCAAGTAGAATTTCATAGCAAGTCGATGAATCTGCCTCTTCTCAGTTAGGCTCGCCTCAGCGGGTGTAGATCCATCTCGCAGATATTCCTTGATGTGCTGATACCAAGGATTGTGGATGGGAGGTAGCTCATCCGATACTTCTCCAACATAATTCCCATAGACTGGGGCTTTTTGCAGAGTAAACGTGATGCTTGGCATGTTTTCCTTATCAGGTATGTAAACCAAGGAGGCCAACGTTGCTAATGCATCCGCAAAATCATTCATATTACGAGGAATGTATAGAAAAGAGATTTCTTCAAACTCCAAAGCCATCTGTAGAACTACGTGATGTAATTCTTTGGTTCCATAGATTCCTATGGATTGTCTGATTACCAATTCAGAATCCCCAAAAACAGTTAACCGCCAAATGCCCATTGAATGGGCATGTTTTAGCCCCATGATACAACCTTCATACTCAGCTATGTTGTTGGTGCTGACAAACTGCAATTTGACGACGACGGGATACTGCTCCCCCGTACCGGATATTAGAACTGCTCCAGCTCCAGAGCCTTCTGTGTTAATAGATCCATCAAAATACATTCTCCACGTACGGGATGTATCGTACTGATGTTGTAGCTTAATGGTCATTATCCCTTCAATGAGAAACTATGTTTCCAAGGGTTTGTAGTCCCCTGCAGGTGCGGCGACCAGTTGATCCACAATTCCTTGACCTTCGACTGACTTTCATCACATAGACGATGTCAAATTGCTGTAGGATCAACTGCCATTTTGACCGTCGACAATTCAGTACGGGCTTACTGAACACATACTTGAGAGGATCCATTCAGGATATGTATCTAAGTATCCAAATCATTTTTAGTCAAAATGTAATGGATCACTTGTTGAAATGCTTACTTCTTGTCCATCTACTAGATTTTTCCACTTGAATTCCACCATTTCTTGGAGACCATTTTCTGTTAACTACACATGTTATACACTTACATACAAAAATGTGACATGCACAAAAATAAGCAAACTACTGAGTCTAGATACATAAAAGAGTGCAGAAAGAGTGAAACCTTTCTTTGTGAGACTAAGAAGGAGAGATAAGTACTCCTCCAATGCTCGTTGTAATTCAGGAATAGCGGATCCACCTGCAAGAACTATAAATCTCATGAAAAGTGCTAAAAAGCTTCAATTATTTTTGTTTTCACCTATAGGTTTGATGAGCATACCAGTATCCTTTGCCACTAAAACAATTTGATTCCGAAGAGAACTTATCTTATCCGCAAAATCTTTAGGAATTAAGCCTCTAAGCATCTTTTGAGGATCATCGGATTGAACTGGAATCCGCAATGGAGGGACAAAGATGCTAACTTGCGGAATGTTCCTCTTTGTCTTCTTCCTTCTGATTGAGTACATAGAGGATGAACACCCCATTGTCCTTGAAGGGGATTTCCCTTTTTCGAATATGACATTCTACCAAAACATTAATGATCAGAAACTAAATAATGCATTTAGTCCAATGAAAGAAACTAAAATGCAAAATTAACAAGAAATTAAGCATTACCTTCCAACTTCTTATAACTAGATTGGACTTTCTATCTTTTACCTTGGCTTTGGATATCCTGACATAGGAACTTACTGTGTATGTGAGGTACTTGATAAGGTAACCTATTATTCATGCTTTCTTTTGAATTTTACAGAAAATTATATAAACTGGCATCTGCTTCCAACTGCTTGACATTTAAGACAAGAAAAACCAAGCCTTGACTAATTTTAAGAAGCCCAACCTTTTAATGGTAACTCAATACATTAATGTTTTAATATTTCTATTTTGAAACGCTTGTAACTTACTTGAATATGATGTATTCAATCGAGTACATGAGATATCTACGCAAGTGTTGATTTCATTTGTCGATAACAAATGTCCAAACTAAAACTTGTATCTCTGTAGGTTTATTTCAAATATAAATTACAATGTATCCGCCCCCTTTCTTTTTTAAAAAAATAACACAAAGCCACCCACCAAAATAAGAAGAAACTGTGAGCAGTATGTCTAAGTTCAAGTACAGGGGACAAAAGTATTCAAGAATTTATGAAATTCTGAGCTCTTCTTTTTCATACAATACCCAAGATCTCCTCAAAGCATCAGTCGTTAGAATGATTGAAAAACTTTTAGTTTAGTTTCAGTTTAAAGGCATGAAAGTAAGAATAATATATAAGAAATGAAACCCCATTATTTATAGTATATGAAATGATTCCATTTGTCTACTTTCATCAAACCTTCAGTAGGGTGCAAAGAAAAGAATACGAAGGATAGAAACTAAAATTCAGAAATAGATTTATATGTAGAAGGGAAATCCAGTAACCTACTATCATCATAGAAATTTGTCAAGTTCTGTATCTCCACATACTCAAGACCAGCTTCTCTGGCCAACCTGGTAAATAGATAATAGAAATGGATTATTAGAACTTTAGAAGAATCAAACTGAGAAAACCATAAAAGAAATCAAAAGAGAATGTCACTTCTATTTTCCTCCTTTCAAGCCCCCCTATACACATGTTCCAGCGGAAACTCAGATTAGAAGTAAGCCAAAAACAATCTTTACGACCACAGAATTGGGCCTTCACTCATAAATAAAGCATTTTCCAAGAAAAACATCAAACGATGATGCAACTATCACTACGCATAGTTTTTTATGAAACTCCTCTATAAAAGCACAAGACATAGTAATCGCACCAAAAGAAAGGGTGAATAAGAGACGGTTATAAAGATTTAAAATCCAATCTAAAATCTCCATCTAAAGGAAGGACTAATAGTTTCTCAGTTTCTCGGTGATATACGGAAAAATTAGTTAGAATTAATAACTTGACAATACACCCACATTAAAAGGAAATACAAAATAAGACTACCATGCAATTTCGAAAGATTAAGCTCATTCAGATAACTTATCCAGTACAAAACATACATATTTAACAATCATTTATTTACCTGAATGCAGGACATTGATGCTAGGATATTGGGATTACTCCAGGTTAGTTGAAACATATATAAATGGAATGAGCAAAATAAAGCAAGTAGTGTGCACATTCATCATAAGAAAATATTGTACTAAGCTTAAGAGTCCAAAAGAAGTTAAAAGGATCAGTCAACAAGCACAAAATGACATGTTAGTACCAAAGACATAAGGTAGCATCTGTGGATAACCTCTTGGAATGGGTGTTCAGGAATCCTTCAATGCTTGCAGCCTCCCTTTAGTTTAGAAGCCTTGAAGAGTTTGAAAGCAACCTACAAAGCTAATTCTTGGTCACAACAGTCCTTCAAACCTTTCTTTTAAACAAAAACAGAGATGGACTGTTTGGTAAAGTGAGGGAGACAAAGGAGACATGGAGAAAATTGGACTTAATGTACAGGATACAGGCAAAAAATCATTTGATAAGTGTGACATATTCAAATTCAATATTACTCTTTCAAAAAACTAAGGTGGAAAGGTCGTCCAAGGAAAATATGCTTGTACATCGCAGAAGAAAGCACTTGATTCTCAAAAAATATAGTCCAGTCTTTCTACAACTTCAAAGTAGACATGAATTGACAAAAAATAAATTATTCAAACAGAAAAATTCTAAACAAGGACGAAGAAATTAAATCAAAATAAATTGGGGAAGGGATCGAGAAATAGGAGAAGAGGAGGATCGAGTGACTTACTTTGATAATTCTTCAAGGTAAATTGCTATTCGCCATTGAAGAAGCTTCGATTACAATGTATGCTAACAAGGGTTTTCAGAGAGACGTGGTTCACCTCCTCGGCTCCAAACGTCACATGTAGAATGGCGCCACCACTATGTCGCCGCTACCGCCACCACTATGCCGCCACTATTTCTAGGGTTAGAGGGAGTCGAGAGGGAGGGGAATGAGATGGGCTGCATATCTGAGCGAGAGAGTTGAGCTGGTGAAATGAGAGAGACAGAGTTGGGCAGAGACGGGAAAATACTAGAAGGGAAAAATTTTAAGTTCCGTATTTTTTTTTCTCCGTGTTTTTTACAGACAACATATTTTTTTTAAAAAAACATTATCTATTTAAAATAAAAAATTACCTTTTATAAATAGAAAACATTTTTTCATATGTATCTACAACGTTTTGTTAAAAATGTTATAAAAAAAACACCACAATGTTTTTTTATAAAAATGTTGTGGTTTAAGTGTTGTTTATTTACTACTTTGTAGTAGTGAATTGGTTGTATGGGAAATACTTTGACAGTCTCATCATCCACTTCGGATATAACTGCTACTGATCCCTTCCATTTGGTAGGACATGCATTCCCACCCTTAAGTTGCACAGTGTAATCATCTGCTATTTGTAGGACACCGCTATCAATAAGATTCTGAATGAGATGGCGGAGTGCCCAGCATTCTTTTGTGCTGTGACCGCGAGAATGTGAATGATATTGACACATTTCATCAGAATTAAATGGTCCTGAACGGGGATTGATTGGAGGGAGAAGGAAGGTAATTCTTCCTTCGTTGATCAACATCTGCAGTATCTCCTCCATAGACTGGCCCAAATAGGTGAATTCCCTCTGATTGGGAAAATCCCGACGGGCTTTAGCATTTGCTCTCTTCGCAACCTTATCCTCCGTAGCGTTGCTTTCTGAAGGTGGTGAGGAGGTATTCATAATAAAAGGAAGGATATAGGCATGCTCCTGCTTGATTAATTGGCGTGTGACTTGATGATGGTGGGTCACCAATTCTGCCAATTGCTCAATTTGTTTGCAAAGAGCTTTCATCTTTAGTTCCATGGTAAACTAGAACTTTGCATAATCCCATTTTTCAACACCGTCTTCGATGGGTTGGGATAATTTGCCATTAGAATTGGAACCTTGTCCAGTGCTCCAACTTATTATGTTGACCTCTTCTTCTTTGTGCTGAGGAATTGGGTTATCTTGCACATGAGGTTGATCTGGTTTAGTGACCACGATCTCACCGTTATCTATTAGATCTTGAATCTTGTGTTTCAAGGCTCAACAATCTTGAGTATCATGTCTAGATGCTCCGGCATGATAAACACACTTCCGAGTAACATTAAAACCCCTCCCATTAGGGTTGGCTGGTGGAAGAAGATGTGTAATTTTCTTCTGAGGAGTCAGAAGAGAAAGAATATTCTCGAGCGAGTCCCCTAAGGGTGTGAACGTTAGAGGTCGTTTTGCATCTCCACCTTTAGGCAATGGAGGGTTTGAAGATTGTGCTGGAAAAGGGGAGTAATTTCTCCTTTGCATAGGCATGCTTTGATTGCCTTTTTGTCCTTGTAGAATCAAGGAAACATCCTCCTCTTTCTTCTTATGGACCCTCCGGAGGTTGTTTCCATAAGATCCGGACTGGATGTGCTCAGCAACAGCTTTAAGAGCAGCTAGGTCTTGAATTTTATCGGACTTCAATCCCATTTCAGCCATTTCTCCATGCTTGATCATTTCAGAGAATGGTTTGCCAATACCAGCTAGAAGTCTTTCATAGAAAGGAGCTTCTTGTACATCTATGAAAGTCATGACAATTTCTGATTCTGTCATGAAAGGAATAACTTTAGCAACAAGGCGCCTCCACCTTTGAGCGTACTCTCTAAATGACTCATTAGACTGTTTCTTGACCTTGGTGATTTGATACCAGTCAGGAGCCATCTGAGATTGAAAACTATATTGAGTAAGGAAGGCATGAGTTAGCTCTTCCTAGATATGGATCTTTGAGTTATCTAATCTGGTATACCATGAACGGGCTTCTCCAGTCAGACTTTTCTGAAACAACTGCATTCTAAGCTTTTCATTTTCTGAATAGGATCTGAGTTCTCCAATGAACACCTTTAAATGTGTATAAGGATCCCCTAATCCTTCATATTTCTCAAAATCATGGGTCTTGAATTTCTCTAGATAATGAACACCAGGAAATATGCAAAGGTCTGCATATGAAACACTGCCATGTGTTCTAATCCCTTTGAGAACACGAATAGTTTCCTCCATTTGAACGACCTTCTTCCTAATATCATCGGTGTCTGGATCTCCTTTGAGATGGGTGTTTTCAGGGTCTTTGTTGGTCATATCCAACTGAGGTTCTGGAATTGTCTCTTCCAGACCTTGAACTCCTCCTTGTGTAGAGGATTTTGCATGTGGAGGGATCTTCATACCCTGAGTGGACTGGTGAAATTCTTTCAGTAGAACATCCAAGTCTGTAATTTGTTTATTCAATCCGTCAAATTCTTCTCGGGAAACAGCATTAGACTGGTCAGAAGAAGACATGAGTGGTTGTAGGTCTGTGGCCTTTTTGGATTTTGAGCGGGTAACAGGCCCAATTGCTTCCCTACAAAAGACTTACGTAGTTTAGTCTTAGGGTAATGTAAATGTTATCATAACTGACATGAAGGTTCCCAGATTGCTTCCCTTTTTGGCATGAAGGTTCCCAGATCATCGCAACTTACTTGACGGGAAGTTAATCTGGTCTTTCAACTGGAGCGAATCTGGGTGGTGCCTTTCCTGAGCCTCGCTGGAATTATTCTTCCTGCAAGTCCAGTAATCAAACACCGACAGGATAGCCTCCCGATGGAGGAACCACACAACATACATTCACATACAACGTGTCTAACTCTTTATGCAAAATGATGACATGTGTGAAGCACTAATATCACATATAGATATTTAGCAGTGCAGTAAATAAAAATGCATTCGTACACATTCATCAGAAATATAAATGCAACATTCACACACAAGCATATAACAATTCTAAAAAATCTTGTAATAGCAGCTTAAGCCCTCTTACGGGAGTCCCCAGCAGAGTCGCCACCTGTCGACGTCGGGATTTTTGAGTGTCCCTTTTCGTTACTTGTTTTTTGGTGTACTCATGTTAATGTGGGATTTGATTGAAAAAACAAGTGAAAAAGGTCCGACATGTATAATGTCGACAATTTGACTTTAAGAGTCCAGTTGGTGAATTTAACTGGTTGAACCAACGCAACCGAAAAGGTTTGCACATTGACCCAGTGATGCGACACTGCTAAACGGGTCTGTGAAACTGAGATTCATTTAGGTCCAGGGGCTTGATTATTCAGAGGGAAGGTGTTAGGCACCCCCCGACATCCGTGTTGCCACGGTGACCGCCAGTTTTCAAAGAAACTGTTATATGAATGTGTGTGTGTGTGTCAATGTGCAATTATTTGGAAGTAGTGTTGTACCTCGTTCGCACCTATATACATAGGGTTTGAATTTATAGAAAAATTAAGTTTTAAACAAGATATAGCAATGACATTTTGTAAAAGAGGTTTTTCAAACCCTGTGCTCAATAGTAATTGAGGCCTTTAATACTTCCATTTTATTATTAAATGTTTGGCTTGTTTGCTTTTATTTTCGAGATGCGAAGCATTCTCGAGAAAATAATATCTGTGATCTTAGAACTCCTCATGGGCATGAAAGCCATCCAATGAAATTCGAATCTGTAAAATAATGTACAAGCTGCTCACAACTGAAAAATGACCATCATGGGAACCGAATCTAGATTCATGATCAATCTGTGATCACATGATTCCTAGGCTAACATGATATCTGCAGCTTTTATGGAAAGTAGTAAGCGATTATATATAAAAAAAATATATATATATATATATATATATATATATATATATATATATATATATATATATATATATGGACATGATCAACCACCACGAAGCAACTCCATGGGGATCGAAATGTGAATAAAGTTGTAAAAGAGATCAACCGCCATGAAGTAAACTCTAGGCAGGACGAAATGTAAATAAATCTGTAAAAGCGATTAACCGCCTCAAGTAAACTCCAGGCGGGACGAAAATGTAAATAAAGTCAGTAAGCGATCAACTACCACGACGTAAACTCTAGGCGGTGATTTAAATGTAAATAAAAAGTTGTAAAAAAGCCAAGAAGTAAACTCCGAGCTGATGTAAATGTAAATATATATATAAAAGCGAGAAACGCATGGGATGTAAATCCGGGCTCATCGGATATGTCCGACAACAATTATATATATATATATATATATATATATATATATATATATATATAATAAGCGAGTAAATGCTCGGATGTAAAATCCGTGCTCATCGACATATGTCGATAATAATTATATATATATATATATATATAAAAGCAAGTAAACGCTCCAGACCAAAGTCTAGGCTTAATCGAGGCATAACTCGATAATGTTAGTCCATATATGAAATATATACATATATAAGTGTATATATATATAGACAAAAATAAAAACCACGAACCGAAATCTTGGAAAACGCACACAACACGACTCTCAATGTGTATAATAGTGTGTGCTAATATGAGAAGAAGGCTTTATATAATGTGAGAAGGCTTACAGTGGGCTGCCAATGTAGACTTCTATGACTTTAAATGGATAAACACTCGGCTCCATGGGATAAAAGATAGATATATGTGAGCTAACAAGTGTTTAAAGATGAGGAAACACTCAAAAGATGTGTATACAGAGTAAAATGGACAGGGCTTCCTCGCCTTTTCCTCTCCTTCCCTCCTTCAAATGGGTCAATTCCCAAGGCTCATATTTATAGATCGATGGTCGCAGATACACCTCTGGCAGCGCCATGGTTGTACCCTACTGGCTGGTCGTGGTGCATCCGAGCCTCGTGGGTCCCGTCGTCTCGAAGTACGTGCACTCATACACTGTAATGTCAGCTCGAACTTACAGAACTTCAATCCGAGCATCCAAACGAGGTATATCTGACCTTCTTCAGACCGCTTGTGCCGAGCGTTACGCAATGACAAGGATTAGAGGTTGTACGAAGTCAGGAAGAGGGTTCTATGCCCATGGTCTTCAAGCTTCAAATTCTATCCAAAGTACTGTCATGCGTAATATTCACACGGGATTGTTACTCCTCGGTTCTTGTGGGACATTATTGTATGTATGTATGTATGAAGCGTTGAGACGACGCACATGTGTTGAAGGGGCAAGATGACGTTTGACTCTTCGTTGGGGTTATCGCCGGTTTGAGTTGAAAGTAGACGTTGCTCAGGGTTACATTTGAGATTGGACTACATGTTGGTATGCCGCGATATCATCTTGTGAGAGAAAATGTTGAGGCGGTAAGACGATGTTTTGACTCCTCACTGGGGTTATCGTCGGTTTGAGCGGAAAGCAAACATTGCTCAGGGTTACATCTGAGATTGGACTGCTTATTTGTAGGCCTCACTGTCATCTGTGAGTGTGCCTGTCTACCCGTTGTTAGCTCCGGGTCTGAGGTATGAGTGCCTCGAAAGGAGGTCTGAGCTTGAAGCTGATCGCATGTGTTTGAAACAAGCATTTCCGGAGTTATCGCCGGAACTACAAAAGCATCCCTTAGGGCTATCACCAAGGATGGAGTCGCTACTCCTAGTGCTTTTTCTGGGACTGGAACTGATTGTCACGGTGTTATCGCCGAGATAGAACTGTCCTCTCCAGTGTTGTTACCGGTCTTTTAATCTGCATACCTCGGGGTTATCTCCGAGATTGGAAATGACATTCCCGGTTTATGTTCTAGGTTGGAACTGATGTTCCCAGTTTGTGTTATGGGTTAGAACTGAACTTCCGGTAGTATCCAGAATGGTTGTCAGCTGTCTTCCAGGGTTATATCTGAAAGACGAATCTGCCCTCCTGCAATGTCAGTAACAGGTGTGCAAAAAATTTCTAGTGTCTACAATGGCAGTATTTAAGAATGGCTACTGCGAACATTAATAATGGAGTGTATGAGACTGTGGATCAACCTTTAGTCACAAACCAGGAGAACGTGCAACAGGAAGGAAATATTCCTCCTGTAAACAACACTACCGAGCAAATGATGAATGATGGAATTTTTAGGATCTTTTTGCAGTTCATGCAAAATTAGATGAGGGAGACTCGTGTACAAAATACGAGTGGAAATGATAGCAACGCACGGTTTGTCACAACCAAGTAGTTCAAGGAGTTGGGACCACCAGATTTTTGGGGAAAGTCGAATCCAATTAAGGCGAAAACATGGGTCAAGCAAATTATTAAGATATTCGATGTCTTGGGATGCACGGGGGAACAGAAGGTTCCATTTGCCACCTTTATGTTTCGTGGTGAGGTAGATTACTAGTGGGAATCAGGAAGCGCGTACCAAACGACCCACTTAACATGTCTTGGGAAAGATTTCAGAAACTGTTCAATGACAAGTACTTTCCTAAAAGTATTCGTCATATGAAGGAGGTAGAGTTTATTAGACTAGAACAGAACAAGATGACGGTGTCTAAGTACGAGGCGAAGTTCGCGGAGTTATCTAGGTTTGCACCTCATTTGGTAGAGAATGTGGAACGTATGACGCGGATGTTTCTGAGAGATCTAATACCCGAGATTCATCAATACCTTATCTCTCATAAATTTTCTCTGTATTCAGATGTTGTCAACAAGGCTCAATTATTAGAGTGAGATAATGATTATGTCCAATCGAGGGACCACAACCAGGGTCATACCGGTGACAGCAGTCATCGGAGCGATGATAACCAGCGAGGAGGGAAAATATATGGACAAAAGCGATAGTCACTCGAGTGGTAAACGTGGCAAGGACAATAGGAGAGGTGATTCAAGTGGAAATTTCAAAAAGAGGAGATTAAACAATGACGGGAAGACATCAACAGAAGCACCAATAACAAATTCTAGGGGAGGATAACGACCGCCAGTTATATGTTACAAATGCGGGAAAGAGGGACATATCAGCCCAAACTTCCCTCAACAATCCAAGGTATGTTATAACTGTGGAAAGGAAGGTCATATAGCTCGGGATTGTTCTGTAGCAAAACCAAGTTCAGCGGGGATGGTGACTCCAAAGCCTGTCCCAGATATGTCGAATTTAGCGGTTCCTGAAAGAGCATTTGTCGTGACTGGCCAAAATGCGAGAACCAGAACGAGGTGATCACAGGTAAGCTAATCTTGAATTCTTACGAAATTTATACCATACTAGATACCAGTTCTACCCATTCTTTTATCTCTCCTGCTTGTGCTCAACGTTTAAACTTGACTCTAGAGAAATTAGACTTTGATTTATCAGTGGAGACTCTGTTATGAGAAACTTTTGTTACATCCACTGTTTATAAATCTTTCTTAATCCAAGTTGGCACTATCACATTACCTGTTGATCTTATCTCTTTAAAGATACTTGCTTTTGATGTGATTTTAGGGATTGATTAGTTAACCACTCATCATGCCAAAATTGATTGTTTTCGTAAGGTTGTTAGTTTTCATATTCCTAACCAACCTGTTATACGAATTCAAGCAACTAAACCACTAAAATCAGTCACTGTCAGATCAAGCCATAAAGCTATTTGTTTATTAAAAAACGGATGCCAAGCTTTCTTATTCCATGTTATGGATTTGAACAAAGACAAGTCAGATTTGAATAATATTTCTATTGTTAGAGAATTTCCTGATGTATTTCCTGAAGAACTTCTTGGTCTACCCCTATAACGTAATGTTGAATTCTTTATTGACCTTGAACCATGTACAAAACCCATTTCTAAAACCCCATATTGAATGGCTCCTATTGAACTTCAGGAGTTAAAAGTCCAACTACAGGAGTTATTAGACATCGATTTCATTCGTCCTAGTACATCTCCTTTGGGTGCTCCTGTTTTATTCGTAAAGAAGAAAGACAGAAGTATGCGACTTTGTATTGACTACCGAGAATTAAACCATGTCACCATCAAGAATAGGTATCCGTTACTTCGCATTGATAACTTGTTTGACCAGATATAAGGAGCACAATTCTTTTCAAAGATCGATCTTCGTAATGGATATCATCATTTGAAGATTAAAACTGAGGATATTCCAAAGACTGCCTTCAGAACTTGGTACGGGCATTATAAATTCTTAGTCATGTCTTTTGGATTGACTAATGCTCCTGCTACTTTCATGTATATGATGAACCGAGTATTCAAGGAATATTTGGATCAGTTCATGTTTGTCTTTATTAATGACATCCTCATCTATTCCAAAAGTCGTGAAGATCATGAGAACCATTTGAAGCTGATTCTTGAAAGGCTTCATGAAAACAAGCTTTATGCCAAGCTGAAGAAATGCTAGTTCTGGCTTGAGGAAGTAGCATTCCTTGGGCACATGGTGTCAAAACATGGAGTATCTATTGACCCGGCGAAGATTGAAGCAATACAAAGTTGGGAGCAACCGAAGTTGGTGACTGAAGTACACAACTTTCTGGGCTTAGCTGGTTATTATCGGGGATTCGTGGAAGAATTTTCTCGAATCGCTACTCCGTTAACTCAGCTGATGTGACGCCCCAAATTCGGGTCACTTCCAACCCGACAGATGGTTCTACATGGTACTACCATTCATTCATTCATTCAATTGAATAGTCTCAAAAGGACTAATATAACTTTTATATAACCAAAATAATATTACATTCCCCAGGTTCTTTGTAACCCATCCGTTTGTTCTTGCCATAATATCAAATATATTACAATCGTTCACCTATACTATTACATAAGTAATCTAAGGATTTGTCTTCGCCTTGCCCTTGTCCTTGCCTGAGCCTTCAGTCCTCTCGATCTTGGCTGTGTTCATATGGTTCAAGCAAGAGTGAGCATGACTAGCTCAGCAAGTACTACAATTCTAATAAACAACATGCTTGAAACATAGAACTTATATATCTTCAGTAACTGAACAATAGTTACGAAGTACTATCGATAATTCAAAATAGCACTTCTTTTCATTCAAAACTTTTTCCAACAACAATATTCAGTAGAATATCAACTAAGGCTCGGAACTATGAGCAGTTCATAATTTCTTTTGAAAAGGACAACCCGACACTAAGTCCGTAAGTCCAGCATAGCTTATGAGCACTTCTGGGTGATCAGCCCATAGTACTCTATGTTGATCAATACTACATTCATTAAACGTGTATATGTTTAAGTTATGGCAACCTCACGTGCCTGTCGTTAAACGACAATTTTTTTTTAGCATACTTGGTCTTCGATTGAAAACCATACCAATATAACTCGGTAAACATAAATCATGTTTGACAGAATCATAATATAAGTATAGCCGAAAGAATTGGCTTTACACTTCATCATTCAAAACTTCATGCGAAAGAATACATGAATTACAAAACTTGTCCAGACTGAACTGGAACAAGGGTTAGAATACTTGCCTTCAGCGTCTGCTTACTGATTAACACAAGCACACTTTAAGTCTCTACGTTTCTACAATACATGATCATATAATATACCACATTAGGTTATATATAATCAAGTATGTATACTATTATAACTTACCCATCATATCAATGTAAATCCTGACTTAGATCTACTATTATGGGTTTCCGGCTTTCATTACGTTCACTTTCAATTGATTATTAACTCTTAATCATCTTGCATTAGTGTCTTACAAGTACCTTACAATGTTATGTTTATATCTCAGTTCATTACTAACAAGTTCCTTTTCATTTTACACTTGTAAACATTTTTGTCCATCAAAATTCTAGGACTGGCGCCCCGGCGCCACACTTAACTTTGCATCTCGCGCCGTGGCGTGAGTTACCAGAATGATGATAGTTCGACCTCGCATCTTCTGGCGCTGCTTTAAGGCTATGAGTCACGCCATGTACCGGACTCATGCCTCATATAATTTTGAAGATTTAAAAATTTTACGAACTTCCCGAACGCATAACTTCTTTGTTATAAGTTCGAATTGGTCCGTTCAAAAGTCTACGGTTCAAAAATTTCATACTCTATACGTTCATGCAAGAATTTTATCTATTTGACTTCTGTTGCTAAAATTTCACCTACGAGTTCATTTTTAACGAAACCGATAAACGTCCTTAAACGTTCAACGCTCGTTTCTTCGTTCTAAGTCGAAATTCGGTCATTTTTGAGTCCGCAACTCTATAATGCCAAATATGACTTGTCTCCATCGAAAACCAACGTTTCTGAATACAAACACAAAATACGACTTCCATTCCGAGAATTTCACGAATTCGACGATAATCGTCCAATCGTGTGAATTCCAGCAAAACTACATTCTTAATGATTCTAAATGGATTTCAACCAACATATGATCATCACAAGTTACTTATTACACCAACTTATAATCAAAGTAGGTTTTGACTTATTCTCATAAGTCAATTACTTAATTAACTTATGAACTACAATTCTTCATGCTTATGACTTACTATAAACTTAAGTCAATCAATCAATGTTCTCATACTATATTCAACATACTAAAATCATATGCCAAACATATGCTAGGTTCTTCATGATTCTAACAACTTATTAGAGTTCAAGTTGCTTATTCAACTTATTTGGCTTAAGTTCATTCATTAATAACTTATTACATGTTCTTAACAACCAATCCCACTTCTCTATCAATCCTATCATAGAAGAGATAAAGATATAATAGATATGAGTCTTACCCTTGAAGACTATGACTTCAATTCACTTGGGAAAATCTAACAAAGGTTGAAGTGGCTTATAAGTGCTTAAGTGGCTTATTCTCTCTACCAAATAAGTAGCTTATCTTGGATGAAATTTGATCAAGCAAAAAAATGAAATGAAGCTTGGTATTTATAGGCCACTCAAAGCTAGGGTAAAATTGTCATTACACAATCCCACCTCCTTATTCCACCTCCTCAATCCTCTACCTCCTTACTATTCATAACCTAGCCATTAAGTAAACTTACTAGCCACTTCTAAAACTTGGTCACCACACTTTTTGTTTGCCCATCAAGCTTACCCATTTCCTACTAGGTTTGACCCATCAAGCTTACCCATTTCCTACTAGGTTTGACCCATGGATCAAGGCTTTTCATTGGGCTTTGATAATTAATCTAACTACTTTCTTCATGGGATTGTGCTATATAGTTTGGACTAATGATATATCAAAGACTTGGGCTTGATTATCACATTATATTGGACTTCTATATTAGGCTATTAATCCTACAAGTTCATTACCTTAATTTACATAACTTAACATTTATACCCCACGTATAATCTTCATATACTAACTCGTATATTAATTCGTAATATACGTTATTTCATTCTTCATACATAATAGTACAATACGTTGTATTATACTTACATCCATTACTTCATATAATGTATACACATTATATGATCACAACTTTATTTCCTTAATGCTTAATAAACCTAACGTTCCAAAATTTGGTCCACATGCGAAATATTATGTTTTCCATACTTAGATTATTATTACATAATCAATATCGCCTTGATATTATAACGTTACGTATTTCTTGGAAATTCAAAAATAATTCCCGAGCAGAAATCGATGAATAGTGTTTTTCAAAAAAATTCTCGGAAAGCTTTTATTTTCGTCTTAGAAATTCAAACACCTTAATTCATTCACGTAGTTAAAATACTACGATATTCTGACGTTTCTATGTTATACAACGACATTCATCTTCTCAACACATAATAATAATAAATAATATTATTTTATTCATTATTAAAAGGAATTACAAAATGTTAAATTTTCCGGGGCGTTACAGCTGACTCGAAAAGATACAAAATTTGTATGGAGCGAGGAATGCGAGAAGAGTTTCGAAGAGCTCAAGAGGAGATTCATTTCAGCACTTAGTGACATGACCTAAAAACTGCACTTAGTGAACTAAAAACTGCACCTTCTCTAACCAAAATTCACACTTAGTGAACTTCGCATGCAATTTCTCCTTCTTAATTGTCTCCAACATTAATCTTAGGTGTTCAGCATGATCTTCTGGCGTCTTAGAATAGACTAGAATATCATCTATAAACACCACGACTAACTTGTCCAAATATTGTTTGAACACTCTGTTCATCATATCCATAAATGCAGCTGGTGCATTTGTCAACCCAAACGACATCACCAGAAACTCGTAATGACCATAACGAGTCCTAAATGCTGTCTTTGGCACATCCTCCTTCCTAACCTTCAACTGATGATACCCCATTCTTAAGTCTATTTTTGAAAAATACTTAGCCCCTTTCAACTGATAAAAAAGATCGTCGATCCTGGGCAATGGGTATTTATTCTTTATCGTTAACTTGTTCAACTCTCGATAGTCGATACACAGTCTTAACGATCCGTCCTTCTTCTTGACAAATAGTATCGGTGCTCCCCATGGCGAAACACTCGGTTGAATGTACTTCCTGTCTAACAGTTCTTGCAACTGCACCATCAAATCCTTCATCTCCACTGGCGCCATACGATACGGTGCCCTGGAAACTGGTACCGCTCCTGGCACAATGTCTATCACAAACTCTGTCTCCCTATCCGGCGGAAGACCCGGCAATTCACTCGGAAATACATCGGTGAATTCTCTCACTACAGGTATTTGTTTCATGGTTGCTACCACTCTCTGGGTATCAACAACATGACACAGATAACCTACGCATCCCTTTCTCAAAAATTTCCTAGTGTGTGTCATGGTTAAACAATACGAACGTCCCAGCGATCTATTCCCATAAAATACTACCCGAGGTTATTCTAACGTCTTAATGTTCACACATTTATTTTGACAATCTATAATTGCCCCATGGTTTACTAGCCAATCCATTCCGAGAATTACATCAAATTCTCCTAACTTTATCGAGAACAAATCTCATCGATAATTTACAACCACGATATCTACACAACAACTTTTATGAACATCTTCAATGAATTATCTCTTCATTTGCTACCTTAATATTTAAAGGTATAGGCAACTTTTCGGGAAGTAATCCTAATCGTCTAGCAAAATCGCATGCTATAAACTAACAAGTAGCTGAAAGTAGTATGCACACAAGCCAATCATGTTTGATGATAAAGCATATACTTTGTAACAATCTTATTCATTTATTAATAAAAAGTATTAATTTATTAAAGGCTTTTAATTATCTACATGATGCTATTTTATAATATGTGATAAACCCATAGTTTTAAGCAATGCTTTTAGAATAATGATGATTATCATTCAAATGAGATCTAAATTCTTTGAAAGCTTAAAACTAAAATAGTTCCCAATCGTTGGATTACTAAATTGGGGATTAGTGAATCCGGATAGATTGGTACATACGTTGCTTGCTCATTGGATGAGGATGATTGATCTCATGATCATTTGTGTGGAGACACTAAAGCAAGTATGTAGGTGCTTATTAGAGAATAAGTTCATTTGAGCGTGGCTCGCTAAGGAATACCTAATGGAGTTTTATTTGCTGTCGATAGGAATTCTGTAGTGATAGTAGTACAAGTAATCCTTGGACTTGAGATCATCATAGTATCTTGTGTATGATGAGTTATACTTTGACTTATTCCTTAAGACCCTTAGGGTATATCAAAGGGTATGCTTGGGTATAATAAGTTGTACATGGAGATAATGTATGATCAATAAAGAATCTACCACTTCTAATAAAAGAGAAATGTCCTATGTGATTCGATAAATGACAACCCAATAGTCCTTGGCGGCGCGCAGAATGAAATTAGAAAGGAGTTTCTAATTTGCATTATTTGGAGTTGTGCATTTAAGAATCGAAATACATATAATTAAATAAAATAAGACTTGACAGTAATTCCATGTCTTATATTTAATTGGGACATTGTATGGTGGAAGGATTGAATTATCTGGTAACTATTTACTCAAAGGTTCTTTAATGATTAATGTTGAAATCTATATTATCTGGAAAGTTGTTGATCGCTAGGGAGGCTTATCCTATTGTAGAATAAATATTATTTATTTAAATAAATTAATTGTTTAATTTATTTATTTAAATAAGATTAGAATTGTTCTAATTGATTTATTCACAACCTAGGTTTAATATGGAGAACCTAAAGGGTCACACCATAAAAGGAAGAATAATTATTTAAGAAGTTAATGGCATAATTGTAATAATATGTTATGTATATTTAATTTAATCTATGGTGATAGAATAAATTAAATAGCTTAATATTATTATTTAATATTTTAGAAATATTAAATATAAATTAATAAGAGAGTCTTATTAATATTATTACAATTATTATTATTTTAATTTCTAAAAGAGTTTAGGAATTAATTTAATATAAGTACTCTCATTTATTCCTAATAGGATTAGGAGGAAAATTAGTTAAAGGAGTTTAATTAATTATCCCTAATAAGATTAGGAGCTTAATTAATTAAAAGAATTTAATTAATTAAATAAAACCCAATTCCTTAATTGTTAAGGTGGGTTGCCCACATCTATAAATAAGAGGAGTCTTATTATGGGTGATGTGATTATCGACTTTTTACTAGTCGTAATAATTCCAATTTGTTGGAGAGTCGCGCCTTTTCTATAGAGATAGAAAAACTAGGGTTTGAGCCAATACACCATCTTCTTGAATTCTTTATTTTTCCTTGGTGGATCACCTCTGAGAGGCCAAACATATGGGTGGCTAACGTTGATCAAAGGAAGGAATAAAACCCCGGTGGATTCAAGTTGAACGCGAAAGGATTTGGAGGTGAACTTATACCTGAGGAAGCTCGATCTTCAAGGGTATGATTTTATTCTTTACCTTTCGTTTAATTAATAATTGTGCATAAAGGGTGATCCGGGTATATGGTTTGTAAAATTTTATTTTAAACTCTGATTTTATCTCGCTTCCGCTTAATTTTTGCAATTTGATTGCGTTATTGAATATTACAAACCTAACAGTGGCATCAGAGCCAAACCTTTATGCGAATTATTAATTGTTTTAATTTGATATGTATATTGATATGTGTTTAGAACAATTTAATTGGGCATAATTTAATTGTATAAAATTTATTTTTAAAAAAAAATAAATAAATAAAAAAAAAAGTAATGCACGTTTATAAATACTTGATTTTATTATATAACAATAATTCATAGAATTATATATATATATATATATATATATATATATATATATATATATATATATATATATATACGAATATATATATATATATATATATTCTTAATTATTATATAATTAAAATAAAAGTTTATTTTAATTTTAAAATAAAAGGTTTATTTTAATATTAAAATATAAAGTTTTATTTTAATTTTAAATAATTTTATAATTAAAATAAAAGGTTTATTTTAATTTTAAAATAAAAGGTTTATTTTAATATTAAAATAAAAGATTTATTTTAATTTTAAAATTAAATTTCATGCTAACTAATTAGAGTTGGAATTGGATTCCATGATAACTATTTGAAGTTGAAATTGGATTCTATTTTTCCTTAAATAAAGGAGTTTATTTAGATATGAAATAAGATTTCATATTATTCAAAATAAAAGAGTTTATTTGTGAATAGGAAAGAGAATCCTAATTTCAAAATAAAAGAAGTTTATTTAGATATGAAATATGATTTCATATTATTCAAAATAAAGGAGTTTATTTATGAATAGGAAAGAAAATCCGTGTTTCCTTAAATAAAGGAGTTTATTTAAATATGAAATAAGATTTCATATTATTCAAAATAAAGGAGTTTATTTGTGAATAGGAAAAGATAATCCGTGTTTCCTTTAATATTTTTTTTACATGGAATTGGATTCCATAATTAATTAAAATAAAGGAGTTTATTTTGATTAAAGATTTTGATTAAAATAAAATAGTTTGTTTTATTCAAAATTAGATAAATTAAAATAAAATAGTTTTATTTTGATTTAAATTTGGATTAAAATAAAGGAGTTTATTTTGATTCAAAAATTAGATTTTATACTAACTAATTTTGCCCATTAAATGATATCAATATATATATTAAATGTTTATTATTCATGAGATGAATGTTATTTATTGATGCGTATGGTGATGTGTATGATAATAAATGGGATTGATTATGGACTATTGACCCGATATGATTGGATTTTATTTTAGTTGGATGCATGAATGTATGGGTTTTATTAAATGGGGTCTGCAGACCTCGTCTTCTCTAATTTTTCTTAATGTAAATTCTATCTCACCTCCTATGTACTTCCCTTGACTGCTGATCAAGGTTTCTATTTATTTTAAAATAGTTTTGTAATAGGAATATTTAGAATTAATTTTGAAGAATTAGAGATCAAGGGACAAGAAGCGCTTGAAGACCCGTTTGTAATAGAGCAGGAGTTTAAATGTAATAGTTATATTTAAATATTATTTCTTGCACCCCTAGGGTTTGACCTTTTGATTCACTTGGTGGCTCTAGTGAACCAAACTAGAATAAAAGTCCATAATCAATCCGGTAGAATATAGTATTCTATATGTGCATGCTATATATATATATATATATATATATATTATGCAAACATGCTTCGCATTTTTATTAATATAATATTATATTTTATATATATATAATATGCGCGCTAAACAAGATGAGACAAATTAATAACAAACCCTCAATTTTTTATATATTAAGTCCTAAGCGTTCAAAGATATTTGGAATATCGAGCGTTAAGCCTTCTAGCATGATAAAATTAATAGAGTATTAAATATTTAATATGAGTTTGTTGTGTCACCACAAGGCAAGTATTAAGTATTTAAGATGTTAATTTATCACATTTGATGCTTATAAAGAAAATTGAACAATATTGTTTTGTTGTGTCACCACAAGGATGATATTTTCTTTTTTTGAATATATGGAGTGCTAGGTGGGACTTAACTTGGATAATTTTGATTCGGATGTGCCACCACTTGATCAAAATAATCTAAGAGGCAAAAGAAAAGGAGTTGCATAGTTGATGTAATTGACAAAAATTGTCTACCTATTTATTTATATATAGTTTGTTGTGTCACCACAAGGCTATATACATTTGAAATGGGATCCTTATTCTCACTAGCAAATCTTTAATTAGATTTTGCTTAGAACTATATAAGTGAGGTAATATAGTTTGAAGAAAATAGTGGGAGATACCAATTTAAAACAAGACCTAATTTATTTTGGTAATTAATAAAAGAATGTATGTTAAAATGTTATTAATTACAAATTCATTTACGAAATTTTACAATGTCTAAAATTACTATCATCATGCGAAGCATATTAGATGCTAAATTAACGGGCCAATTAAGCGGATTGGTTAAGGAATTTGAGAATAGTTCTCATAGTTGAAAAGCTATCTTATGTCCTTAATCGCCTATCCTCACAATGGTTGCGAATTATGCCTCTAAGGAAGACATTGCTACTTTTAGAAAGTGGCAAGATGATGCACGATTGGCTCAATGCATCATGCTCGCATCTATGAGTAACGAGCTTCAAATGTCGGCGTGAAACTATGGATGCTCCTACTATATTCCCGCACATCAAGTAGTTGATGGTGAGGAAAATAGGGTGATAGATATCGAGATATCTAAGGAGCTCTTCCGATCTAGAATGGCCAATGACACTATAAATGCAGACAAAAGTTCTTAACATAATCAATTTGATTGATCAATTAGGACAACTGGTTTTGTCATGGATGGAGAGTTGAGCCAAGATTTGATCTTGCACTCACTCCGGACTCCTTTCATGATTGTTGTGAATTTTCATATGAACAAGCTAGATATCGGCCTCGTTGATTTGCTTAACATATTGAAAAATGTTGAGAGTCACTTTCCAACCAAGAAAGATCAAGTCTTCTTGGTAGGGGCCAAAGGATCTTCCGAAAAGAAGAGCGATTCAAAGAAGGTAAATGAAAAGGCGTAAACAAAGGATAATAAGAACAAAACCGATACGGATAGTAAAGGAGCTTGCTTCCACTTGCAATAAGCACAGACACCGGAAAGAAATCTGCGAAAGCATCTTGCGAGAGGCTAACCAAAGAAGCTTAGTGAAGTTTGATTTACAATCTGATTTTTGTTCATGATTGAAATAAATTTTTCTTTAAGTCGAGGTTCTACTTGGGTATTGGATACCGCTTTGGTTATCATAAATATAGATTTATGAAGGGACCAAGCAGTAGAAAACTAAACAAATATAAGTAATCCTATGTGTGGGAAATGAAGCAAAGGTTGCTTTGCATTAGCCATAGAAACTTATAATTTAACAATACTACTGAGCAAATCTATTAAGTCAATAAGTTGTTATTGTATTTCAGTTCTTGTTAAAAATATTATTTCCATTTTATTGTTGAACAATGAAATCTTTGGTATTATAATAAAGAACAATTGTTGTTCTATTTATAATAATAATGTTTAGTATAGAATGGAATATTACTTAATAAATTTTGTATACTTGACTTACATGAAAATAATTTTGCATATTGAACAAATTAGTATAAGAAAAGGAGATGATCATTCAAAGAGTTGAATGTATGTATTTGTTGAAATACAAGTGTGAATTATTTGAAAGGTTCAAAGAATTGAAAATGAAACAAATTGGAAAAGTATTAAGATTCTTTGATTAGATCGAGGAATAAATTCTTGTCTGATAAGTTTCTAGATCATCTCAAATGGTTTTCTCATAATGGACACATCTCCGATCTGTGATAATTGATTGATGTATCTGAATGAAAAATCGTACCTTGTTGGACATGATGCGGTCCAAAATGATTTCACCGACATTCTAGTATCCTTCAGGATCATGTCCTAGAAATGGTTGCATATCTACGAAAATGGTAACCTCAAAATCCATTTAAGACTCCATAAAAGTTATGGACGGGGAGGATTCCTAATCTTAAGTATGTTAAGATAAGGGTTGTCCAACTTATGTGAAAGCGGTTTCAAAGGATAAGCTTGGGACAAGATTTGACAAGTACAATTTGTGGGACATCCTAAAAAGTAAGTTTAGGGTATATGTTCTATAATCCTACGTAGCAAAAGGTGTTTGTTGCGAAAAACACGCTTTCTTCTAAGATAAATGTGTTTATTATTGAAGGGGGCTAGTGGGAGGATAATAGATCTTGAAGAGTTCAAGAACCACAAAACACTATAAGTCAAATAAGAGGAACACAGAGATAAACCTATTGTACCACAAACCAATCGTAAATCGGAATAATACTGAAGATACCTAGGAGGTATGGATTCATCATGGATGATGATGATGAGAGGTACGCATCATAGAAGATGATGATCCAGGTTATATCGATGAGTTAAGAGTTGTAGACACTCGAGAGAAATTGATTGAAGCAATATTCTCAAAAATGGAACATTCGTTTTGATGAAACAAATCAAAAGAGTTTGATTTTATCAAAAATAAGAATGAACCTAGTATGTGTACAAAGGGTCGATTGGGAGCATCGTGACATTCCTAGTACTATATGTTGATATACTACGGATAAGGAATGACATACCAATGCTACAATCGATAAAGATAAAGTTGTCTAAACATTTCTCCATGAATGATTTGGAAGAGTATCTTAATTGGGGATATAAATCTATATAGATAGATTTAAGAGGATGCTCGACTTAACCCGAGGAACGATATTCATTTGATGCTAAAGTCGTTTAGCATGGCAAACTCAAGAGATGTCTCATGTCGATGAGCTATGGAGTGTATCTCTCTTAATAGTCCCCACAGACTCACGAAAAGAGAGGTCGCATGAGTGACAATCATGTATGCAATGAAATGTACGAGACACGATGTTGATCGATCATATTATGGAGAAGTTCACTATGAGTCTGTGAAAAACATCTTAAAGTGCTTGGCCAAGCACTAAGGATGTGATCATATTCATGGTGGGTCTAAATTAAAACTAGAGGGCTTAACAGACTCAAGTTTTTCAGACAGACCAAGATGACAGAAAATCCACTTAAAGGTAAAGCCTTTTCTTGAACAGTGGTGCAGTGAATTGGAAAGGTTCCAAATTGCAAAGAGTTACTGGTTTAGTGATAAAGACAAAGTATATAGCTATAAATGAAGGCGCAAGTTGATTGTTTGGATTAAAGTTCATTCTGAAAACTAGGAATAGTTCCTAAGTCTCATCTTGGATCTAAACATGTGTTGTGGCACTTTCATTTGATTATTAGAATCATTGAAAGATGGGAAATCACTATAGAGATAGTGGACTCTCAAGAACAACATTACATATCCATTAATTAAAGCTTATCCAACAATGGGATAATCGTCACTTAGAGAAGAAGAGTATGAGTTACCATGACGATTGGCTTTAGTGCAAGTGGGAGATTGAAAGTAGTATGCACACAAAACCCAATCATGTTTGATGATAAAGCATATACTTTGTAACAATCTTATTCATTTATTAATAAAAGTATTAATTTATTAAAGGCTTTTAATTATCTACATGATGCTATTTTATAATATATGATAAACCCATAGTTTTAAGCAATGCTTTTAGAATAATGATGATTATCATTCTAATGAGATCTAAATTCTTTGAAAGCTTAAAACTAAAATAGTTCCCAATCGTTGGATTACTAAATTGGGGATTAGTGAATCCGGATAGATTGGTACATACGTTGCTTTGCTTTCATTGGATGAGGATGATTGATCTCATGATCATTTGTGTGGAGACACTAAAGCAAGTATGTAGGTGCTTATTAGAGAATAAGTTCATTTGAGCGTGGCTCGCTAAGGAATACCTAATGGAGTTTTATTTGCTGTCAATAGGAATTCTGTAGTGATAGTAGTCTGATAATCCTTGGACTTGAGATCATCATAGTATCTTGTGTATGATGAGTTATACTTTGACTTATTCCTTAAGACCCTTAGGGTATATCAAAGGGTATGCTTGGGTATAATAAGTTGTACATGGAGATAATGTATGATCGATAAAGAATCTACCACTTCTAATAAAAGAAGAGAATGTCCTATGTGATTCGATAAATGACAACCCAATAGTCCTTGGCGGCGCGAATGAAATTAGAAAGGAGTTTCTAATTTGCATTATTTGAGTTGTGCATTTAAGAGTCGAAATACATATAATTAAATAAAATAAGACTTGACGATAATTCCATGTCTTATATTTAATTGGGACATTGTATGGTGGAAGGATTGAATTGTATGCAGTAACTATTTACTCAAAGGTTCTTTTATGATTAATGTTGAAATCTATATTATCCGGAAAGTCATTGATCGCTAGGAGGCTTATCCTATTGTAGAATAAATATTATTTATTTAAATAAATTAATTGTTTAATTTATTTATTTAAATAAGATTAGAATTGTTCTAATTGATTTATTCATAACCTAGGTTTAATATGGAGAACCTAAAGGGTCACACCATAAAAAAGGAAGAATAATTATTTAAGAAGTTAATGGCATAATTGTAATAATATGTTATGTATATTTAATTTAATCTATGGTGATAGAATAAATTAAATAGCTTAATATTATTATTTAATATTTTAGAAATATTAAATATAAATTAATAAGAGGAGTCTTATTAATATTATTACAATTATTATTATTTTAATTTCTAAAAGAGTTTAGGAATTAATTTAATATAAGTACTCTCATTTATTCCTAATAGGATTAGGAGGGAAAATTAGTTAAAGGAGTTTAATTAATTATCCCTAATAAGATTAGGGAACTTAATTAATTAAAAGAATTTAATTAATTAAATAAAACCCAATTCCTTAATTGTTAAGGAGGGTTGCCCACATCTATAAATAAGAGGAGTCTTATTATGGGTGATGTGATTATTGACTTTTACTAGTACGTAATAATTCCAATTTGTTGGAGAGTACGCCCTTTCTATAGAGATAGAAAACTAGGGTTGAGTCAATACACCATCTTCTTGAATTCTTTATTTTTCCTTGGTGGATCACCTCTAGAGGCCAAACATATGGGTGGCTAACGTTGATCAAAGGAAGGAACAAAACCCCGGTGGATTCAAGTTGAATGCGAAAGGATTTGGAGGTGAACTTGTACCTGAGGAAGCTCGATCTTCAAGGGTATGATTTTATTCTTTATCTTTTCGTTTAATTAATAATTGTGCATAAAGGGTGATCCGGGTATATGGTTTGTAAAATTTTATTTTAAACTCTGATTTTATCTACGCTTAAGCTTAATTTTTGCAATTTGATTGCGTTTAGATTGAATATTACAAACCTAACGGGTTGAGCTTTTAATCAAACGATGACGTCCACGCATTGATATCGTTAATCGGAATAATACCTGCGATGACACCCCCTGATGCAACTATATCTTGGACTGTCATATTAAAGGTACGGCCAATTGGCCTACCCGACTGCGCTGGTCCACTAATAGCTAACTTACCGCTATTAGCGCCCCAGTTCCCGTCCGTCCCCTTCTTCGAAAAGTTCTTTGTCATGTGGTCAGTTGATCCACACACAAAGCATCTGTGGTTCTTCTTCGGACTCGGACAATTAGGTGCAACGTTCCCCTCCTGTCCACAATTGTAATAGACGACCTTCCCCTTGAGACAGACTCCTAAGTGAGTCTTCGCACAGGTCTTGCAAGCCTCCATTCTTTTGTTCGGGTCTCCTTGCTTCACTCTGGTATTCCTAGAGCTAAATACCTTCCTTTTCTGACCCTCGCCACTACCACTGGCTCCCTCGATCTTTACTCCCCCATCTACCTTACCCTTATTGTTCTTTTCTTTGTGGTATTGGCTCAACGCCTCACTACCACCTTCGGCGATTATCGCCTTCTCTAAAATGGATCCGAAAGAAGTTATTTGGAACATCGATATACGGTAATAGAGCCATGGTTTCAGGCCCTGCTTGAACCGTCGCGCCTTCCTCACCTCTGTATCCACTTGGTGTGGAGCGAACCGCGCCAGTTCATTGAACTTGGCAGCGTATTGGGGAACCATCATGTCCCCTTGTTTCAACTCCAGAAACAGCATCTCCATCCTCCCTTGCATGCTTGTGGGAAAGTATTTCTCGAAGAATATCTCCTTGAACCTATACCACGTCAGATTCGTTATCTCGGCTCTAGCCTGATTGGCTTCCCACCAAAAGTTGGCCTCTCCCTTCATCATATAGGTCGCAAAGGCAACCTTTTGGGCCTCGTCGACAATTTCTATTACAAATGCCTTCTCTATCTCCTTAACCCACATTTGTGCTTCAATAGGGTTCGTAGTTCCTTTGAACTCTAGCGGACCCACGCTCTTGAAATCCTTAAAGGTAGTAGCTCGTGCTACTCCTCGGATTCTGAGGATATTAGCCTCGTTCTATTAAAGGCAAATTGTTATCGATTAACAAACTCCTGCATCAGATTAACCGGATCTCCCTCCATTTGATTCACGTTCGTACCTTGATTACGTTGCACTCTTCTTGGCGGTATTTTGCTGATACAATAAACACATTGCGTTATTATTCCTTTCTTTATTAGTTATCATTTAATATTAAACAATAACTCCAACATCCATAACTCATTTCTTTCCATAAAAAGGACTTATATTCATTCTTCATAGTATAATACTACATCAGTTACATACACAGCCTAAGCTGCTTACATTACTTTCCCGCTATCACTTTCCAAAAATTGGGATTTACAAAAGACTACCCTTTACTATACAAAAAAGGCTTTACTTCACTACTACTTACAAAATATTTACATACTACTCAAACTACTTCTAGTCTACATCTGCCTCAAGACATTCTCAAAATCTGCCTTGGCAAGACCGACAATGATATCACGGCTAATAGTATGCCGTGTTTGCCCTACCACTACAGGATATCCAGCTACCTGCTGCTGGAAATTTGTGTGAGAACTCCTATAGATATAGGACATCCTCCCTATCTTCTGCACATTGGTCTTTAGCTCCTCCTTGAGCTCAAAGACCCCGTGCTTTAAATCGTGGACTTTGTCCTTAGCCAAAATCCTCTCGTCATGTTCCTGCTCCCACATGGACTCGACATCAGTCTTGTCCTCTTTAACCATTTGTAGCTTTTCTTTCAGCTCTTTGACCTCTTGACAGTAATGGATATTTCTATCCAACTCTGACATAAACAGAGACATCATTGACCCTCCAGGAGCTATCTCCACTGCTATAGCTACCGGATTAAAGGACACTATCTCTACTTCCTCCTCTATGATCCCGTCGAATACTGACATATAGTCAGCATCATCTGAGTCTCTAGACTCAATAATCACTACATCTGCTCTGCTTGGTTCATCGATTCTTCACTTATGGTTTGCTCATTAACAAACATCACATTTACTCCTGACACCTACACAAAACAATTAAGTTGATTAGTACACGTCAGTAGAATAATAAAAACACATAACATAATTATAATGCATTTTTATAAGGTTATTTTCTTCATGTACTTCTTTGACTTCTCTTAAGGTTATGACTTAAGGTTTTTAAACCCCCTTAAGTTTTATAACCTAATGCTTTGATACTAACCTGTGATGCCCCCAAATCCGGGTCTCTTCTAACCCGACAGATGGTGTTACACTGTACTACCATTCATTCATTCATTCAATTTAATAGTCTTAAAAGGACTAATATAACTTCTATATAACCAAAATAATATTACATTCCCTAGGTTCTTTGTAACCCATTCATTTGTTCTTGTCATAATATCAAATATATTACAATCGTTCACCTATACAATTACATAAGTAATCTAAGGGTTTGTCTTCGCCTTGCTCTTGTCCTTGCACGAGCCTTGATCAAGCTCGATCTTGGCTGTGTTCATATGGTTCAAGCAAGAGTGAGTATGACTAGCTCAGAAAGTACTACAATTCTAATAAACAACATGCTTGAAACATAGAACTTATATATCTTCAGTAACTGAACAATAGTTACAAAGTACTATCGATAATTCAAAATAGCACTTCTTTTCATTCAAAACGTTTTCCAACAAAAATATTTAGTAGAATATCAACTAAGGCTTGGAACTATGAGCAGTTCATAATTTCTTTTGAAAAGGACAACCCGGCACTAAGTCCGTAACTCTGGCATAGCTTACGAGCACTTCTGGGTGATCAGCCCATAGTACTCTATGTTGATCAACACTACATTCATTAAACGTGTATACGTTTAAGTTGTGGCAACCTCACGTGCCTGTCGTTAAACGACAAAAACATTTTAGCATACTTGGTCTTCGATTGAAAACCATACAAATATAACTCAGTAAACATAAATCATGCTTGACAGAATCATAATATAAGTCTAGCCGAAAGAATTGGCTTTAGACTTCATCGTTCAAAACTTCATGCGAAAGAATACATGAATTACAAAACTTGTCCAGACTGAACTGGAACAAGGGTTAGAATACTTGCCTTCAGCGTCTGCTTACCGATTAACACATGTACACTTTAAGTCTCTACATTTCTACAATACATGATCATATAACATACCATATTAGGTTATATATAATCAAGTATGTATACTATTATATCTTACCCTTCATCTCAATGTAAATCCTGACTTAGATCTACTATTATTGGTTTCCGGCTTTCATTACGTCATTCACATTACGTTCACTTTCAATTGATTATTAACTCTTAATCATCATGCATTAGTGTCTTACAAGTACCTTACAATGTTATGTTTATATCTCAGTTCATTACTAACAAGTTCCTTTTCATTCTACACTTGTAAACATTTTTGTCCATCAAAATTCTAGGACTGGCGCCGCGGCGCCACACTTAACTCTGCATCTTGTGTTGCGGCGCGAGTTAGCAGTGTGCAAGGTTCTAGCCTCACGCTGCGGCACGGGCTTTAAGGCTATGAGTCACGCCGCGGCGCGGACTCTGTGCCTCAGATAATTTTGCATATTTAAAAATTTTACGAACTTCCTGGACGCATAACTTCTTCGTTATAAGTTCGAATTAGTCCGTTCAAAAGCTTACGGTTCATAAATTTCATACTCTATGCGTTCATGCAATAATTTTATCTATTTTACTTCGTTTGCTAAAATTTCACCTACGAGTTCATTTTTAACCAAAACGATAAACGTCCGTGAATGTTCAACGCTCGTTTCTTCGTTTTAAGTCAGAATTCGGTCATTTTCGAGTTCGCAACCCTATAATGCCAAATATGAATTGTCTCCATCTAAAACCAACGTTTTCGACTTCAAACACAAAATACGACTTCCATTCCGAGAATTTCACGAATTCGACGATAATCTTCGAATCACAGTGAATTAAAGTGAAACTAAATTCTTAATGATTCTAAATGGATTTCAACCAACATATGATCATCACAAGTTACTTATTACACCAACTTATAATCAAAGTACATTTTGACTTATTCTCATAAGTTAATGACTTAATCAACTTATGAACTACAATTCTTCATGATTATGACTTACTATAAACTTAAGTCCATCAATCAATGTTCTCATACTATATTCAACATACTAACATCATATGCCAAACATATGTTAGGTTCTTCATGATTCTAACAACTTATTAGAGTTCAAGTTGCTTATTACATGTTCTTAACAACCAATCCCACTTCTCTATCAATCCTATCAAAGAAGAGATAAAGATATAATAGATATGAGTCTTACCCTTGAAGACTATGACTTCAATTCACTTTGGAAAATCTAACAAAGGTTGAAGTGGCTTATAAAATGCTTTGACTTAAGTGCTTATTCTCTCTACCAAATAAATAGCTTATCTTGAGAGGAGTTGGATGAAATTTGATCAAGCAACAAAATCAAATGAAGCTTGGTATTTATAGGCCACTCAAAGCTAGGGTAAAATGGTCATTAAACCATCCCACCTCCTTATTCCACCTCCTCAATCCTCCACTTCCTTACTATTCATAACCTAGCCATTAAGTAAACTTGCTAGCCACTTCTAAAACTTGGCCACCACACTTTTTGTATGCCCATCAAGCTTACCCATTTCCTACTAGGTTTGACCCATCAAGCTTACCCATTTCCCACTAGGTTTGACCCATGGATCAAGGCTTTTCATTGAGCTTTGATAATTAATCTAACTACTTTCTTCATGGGCTTATGCTACATAGTTTGGACTAATGATATATCAAAGACTTGGGCTTGATTGTCACATTATATTGGACTTTTATATTAGGCTATTAATCCTACAAGTCCATTACCTTAATTTACATAACTTAACATTTATACCCCACGTATAATCTTCATATACTAACTCGTATATTAATTCGTAATATACGTTATTTCATTCTTCATACATAATAGTACAATACGTCATATTATACTTACATCCATTACTTCATATAATGTATACACATTATATGATCACAACTTTATTTCCTTAATGCTTAATAAACCTAACGTTCCCAAATTAGGTCCACATGCGAAATATTATGTTTTCCATACTTAGATTATTATTACATAATCAATATCGCCTTGATATTATAATGTTACGTATTTCTAGGAAATTCAAAAACAAATCCCGAGCAGAAATCGATAAATAGTGTTTTTCGAAAAATTTCTCGGAAAGCTTTTATTTTCGTCTTAGAAATTCAAACACCTTAATTCATTCACGTTGTTAAAATACTACGATATTCCGATGTTTCTAGGTTATACAACGACATTCATCTTCTCAACATGTAATAATAATAAATAATATTATTTTATTCTTTATTAAAAGTAATTACAAAATGTTCAATTTTCCAGGGCGTTACAGCTGACTCGGAAAGATACAAAATTTGTATGGAGCGAGGAATGCGAGAAGAGTTTCCAAGAGCTCAAGAGGAGATTCATTTCGGCACCTGTTCTGGTAATACCATCTGGTTTGGATGATTTGTTATCTATAGCGATGCTTCAGGTAAAGGGTTAGGATGTGTTCTCATTCAACATGGGAAAGTCATAGCCTATGCCTCACGACAACTCAAAGAATATGAGAGGAATTATCCTACTCATGATCTAGAGTTGGCAGCAATCGTATTCGCGTTGAAAATTTGGAGACACTACTTGTATGGGGAGAAAGTGGAGATTTATACGGACCATAAAAGCCTCAAATATTTCTTCACCCGAAAAGAACTCAACATACGGCAACGACGTTGGCTCGAGCTGTTGAAAGATTACGGTCACACTATTCAATATCATCCTGGAAAAGTGAACGTAGTAGCTGACGCATTGAGTAGAAGATCATATGCAAGTATGAGTGCGATATTCTCAACGCAAAGGCCCATTTTGTATGACTTGCAAAGGATGGAGATAGAGTTAAAGACTCCAGGGACCCACATGATGATGGCGAATATACGAGTAGAACTGACTTTAATCGATAAAGTTAAAGCTACTCAAGCTACGAACCTGGGGCTGATGCGTATAAAGAAGAAAGTGCAAGAATGTGCTATTCCTGAAGCAGGAATCGATGAAGAAGGAATACTTCGAGTCAACTCTAGACTTTGCATTCCTAACGATTCTGACTTGAAGCATAGAATCATGATGGAAGCACACAACACCCCGTTCGCAATCCATATTGGGAGTACCAAAATATATCATGATCTTCGACATACATTTTGGTGGAACAATATGAAGAGAGAGATCGCGAAGTTTATCTCGAGATGTTTAACTTGTCAACGTGTAAAGGAGGAGCATCAAGTGCCAAAGGGTCCATTGCTGTGACACCCCTAAATCCGGGTATCTTCCAACCCGACAGATGGTGCTACACGGTACTCACAATTGTACATTCATTCTATTGAAACGACATCAAAATGTGTGAATCAACGACATTCTTATTACATTAATAATATTACATCTCGTCCCCAGGTTCTAAAACCATTACATTCTTTGTTCATCATACTATAATAAATACAACTTACTAGCTTATTACAAGGTAAACTAATCATTCTTCTTCGTCTTTCCTTTAATCTTGTCAGATCCATTGGTTCGTTCGGTCCTAGCTGCATTCATATGGTTCAAACAAGAGTTAGCATAACAAGCTCAGCAAGTACAATAATTTCTTTTAAAAACCATGCTTGAAACATAGGAATCGTATATCTTCAGTAACTGAACAATAGTTACGAAGTACTATCGATAATTTAAAATAGCACTTCTTTTCCTTCAAAATGTTTTACAATAACAATATTCATTAAAACATCAATTCTGGTCAATGACCATGAGAATTGCATAATTTCTTTAAAAAGGACAACCCGACACTATGTCCGTAAGTCCGATATATCTTACGAGCACTTCTGGGTGATCAGCCCATAGTACTCTATGTTGATCAACACTACATCCTATTAAACGTATGTACGTTTAAGTTTTGGCAACCTCGCGTGCCCATTGAATAATCGATGAAAAATACATTTGTTTATTCATACTCAAGCTTACCTTGAATCCGTACCAAATAATTGGCGTAGGATAGCGTTATCAATTCTATATTGAAAGACTTGTAAATAAATCAATCAATCGTCAAGATTAGTCTAGCCGAGTTAAAACTGGCATCGACATTTTCGTAAAATAATTTATGCATCTCATAACATGAATCACAGAAAACTTGGCTAACACGAAGGTTAGACAAGCATTTAAGAAAAACTTGCCTTTAGCGTCTTCTACAGTATAATAACTTTTCCTTTTAGTCTTTATAGTCTCTACAACACATAACCACATAACATACCACATTAGGTCATGAATGAACATACATGGTTCCTAATGAATCTTACCCTTCATCTCAATCTAATCATATATTAGATTTGTTATTTATTAGTTTCGGCTTATCGTTATAACTTACATCATTCTTACCAACTTCTTTATCTTCTATGTCTTACGTAGATTTACTTCATTAATCCAACTCATTTCGAGTTAATCATCCTTCGTCATGGCTTACTAACATTCTTACGTTATTATTCGAAACTCGATCGTCATTTGTTAAGTACACTTTATTGCATACCATTTATGTTAACAACTTTTATTTGTAACTCTTAACGTTATAGGCCTTATCATTATTGAATATAGTTCACGTTCCTTATAATTTATGTTCGTCGTTTAACTAATCATTAAACAACATTAAATTCCTAAAGTCATCACTATAACAGTGATTTAGGAAAGGTCTTATAATGTTCATTAAGTAACTACATAATCCATACTGGTATTGTAAACCATTGGGTTCATAATCAACTTGGTTAACAAATTTCTATAGCCGGCTTAGCACATTACGTTGTTCTCATTACCTTCATCTTCAATTGATTATTAACCTTTAATCATCATACATTAAGTGTCTAACAATGCCATAGCAATGTTATATTAACACCTTATTTCATTACTAATGAGTTATCTTTCATTCATACTTGTAAACTTTCTTCTTTGTCAAAACTCTAGGACTGGCGCCGCGGTGCCACACATAGCTCTCCTTCTCACGCCGCGACAAGAGTTTACAGATGGGCAAGCCCGGACTTCGACTTTGGCATTTCACTTCTTTCCACTCATTATTGCCTTGGGTTGGCGCATGATGCCCAACTCACGTACCTCAGCTAGTTTTCAAAATTTGAAAATTTTACAAAACTCTTGAACTCATAACTTCTTTGTTATAAGTTCGAATTGGCTCGTTCAAAAGCCTACGGTTCACAAATTACATACTCTACACGTTTATGCAAGAATTTTATCTATTTGACTTCGTTTGCTAAAAATTCACCTATTAGTCCATTTTAACGAAAACGATAAACATTCGTGAACGTTCAACACTCGATTCTTCGTTCTAAGTCAGAATCCGGTTATTTTCGAGTCTGCAACTCTATAATGCCAAATATGACTTGTCTCCATTGAAAACTAATGTTTTCAAGCTCAATATCAAAATTTGACTTCCATTCCGAGAATTTCAAGAATTCGACCATTATCGTCCAAACTCGTAAATTCTGCCTTAACTTCATTTCTTATGATTTGGTCATCATTTTAAATGGATTCAATCCATCATATTAACATTTTGACATACATACTTCATTAAATTATTGACATGATAAGTTATTACTTGTTCTTCATTAGTCTATAACTTGTAAAAGTATGAACTACTTATGAATTCACTTTGCATGACTTATCATAGCTTAAATCTTTTAACCATCACCCTTACTTCTTATTATCATACAACCTTATTATTTCAACATAAAATAAGCCCCTACAAGTTCTTCCTTGTTTCATAACTTATATGATTACAAAATATCTTATTCATGACTTATACAACTTATTAAGACTTAAGCCATTTGATTACTCATTCCTATCATTCCTTAGCATACATGTTCTACCACTACCCATCTCCCTACCAATGGAAGAGAAAGAGATTCATGGTTTAAGTTCTTACCCTTGAATATCACTTGACTAAGCTTTAATCTCCTTCTTGCTTCTTGAAAATCTCATAATGGAAGTTTGACTTATAAGTGCTTATTCTATCTAACCAATAAGTTGTTTAACATGATAGGAATTGGGAGAAATTTTAATCAAGCCATCAAATGAATTGAGAGCTCTCTATTTATAGGCAACCCAAAGTGATGGAATTTTAGTCCAAAGCCAATCCCATCTCCTTAATCACCTCCTTACTATAACTAACTTAAGTACTAAGTTAACTTGGCCACCACACTCTTTGCTTGGCCATCACAACATCCATGAAATACTTGGGCATCACATATACTTAACCATTAAGTATACTTCCTAATCACATAACTTAGCCTTTAAGTTTACTTGTTAATCACGTAGCTTATCCTTTGCTTATTGATCATAACTTTTATTTGTTCACCAAACATAAACACTTTACTTGCTTATCACATTAATTACTTGCTCATTACTTTGGATCACCCATGGGTTTAAACCATCCACTAACCTATAAGTTCATACTTTGGGCTTTTAACTTAACTTATATTTGGGCTTGCATTAACAATTCTTTGGGCTTTACCATTAGCTTGCATTGGGCTTACACATTAATTCCTATTGGACTTACCCATTTCTACACTTGGGCCTTATCAATTCTCATTGGACTTTACAATGTTCTACACAATCCTATAAATTAAATTCATTTAACTTAAAGCCTTAAAACGTATAATTTGCGTATTCATCTCGTATTCCCACTCGTATACTTATTCCTATATGACATACTATGCTTCATTCATACTTGTATAACACCTCGTATCATTCTCGTATTCATTACTTCGTATAATACCTACGTATTATACAATCATTACTTTAATTCATTAGACGCATTAAAATTCCTTCTCGGAATTAACTTTCCTTAATCGTTAGGTTTTAAGTCCACAGGCAAAAAACTGCGTTTGCTATAACCGAAATATTATTGGATATTCCATCTCACCTCGATATTCTATCATTACGTATTTCTCGGAAGTTCAAAAATAATTCCCGAGCAAAAATGTGTAAATAGTGTTTTTCGGAAAATTTCTCAGAAAGCTTTTATTTTTGTCTTGGAAATTCAAACACTTTAATTCTACTACGTAGTCAAAATACCACGACATTCTGATATGTCTAGGTCATAGAACGACCTTCAATTAGCTTACTCTCATAAATAATTAATTAAATTCATTTAAACCACATAATAAAAATAAAAATAAATATTTAATTCTCAAAAATCCAAATTTTCTGAGGCATTACATTTTCCCCCCCTTATAAGGATTTTGTCCCCAGAATCACGCTAATAATATATACACCATTGAGGAAATTTTTTTCCATCATTTAAAATTCCAACAATGCTTCTTCGACATTGTGGTTCTTTCATTTCACCTTCAACGAAGGTATTATCTTATTTTTCATGACTTGTCACTTCCTATCAATAAATTGAGTTGGAAGTTTAAATACTTATTAACATATTATGCTATCTTCCTCTGATTAATTCTTCCTTTAACTTCAAAATTATTTAAAACTCAAATTCCTCCTTCAAAACAAGATTATAAATGATCTTCTCTTTATCCTGCATCATCTTCTTCATTCGCGTACATTCCTCATTACCTAGTTATACTTAATTAAGGCGTCCCATTATTGTGGATTAAGTCTATGTTGTGGATAACATTTCCTACCACTTCATTCCGTAATTTAACTTCTAGCTTCGTGCTTGCCATCTCCGTTAGTAACTCATTCTGAGTCGTTAACATTGATATCTTTTCCCTACCCTTCCTACTTAACGCGTCAGCTTCTATGTTTACCTTACATGTATGATATAACGTATCACAGTCGTAACCTCTTATCCATTCTAATCACCTTCTCTACTTCATATTCAACTTCTTCTGTGTGGAGATATATTTCAGACTCTCAGAGTTCGTGTATATCTCACACTTCTCCCCGTATAAATACTATCTTCCGATTTTTAATTTTAAAACTACAGCTGTCAGTTCTAGATCATAAATAGGATAGGCCTCCTCATAATTCTTTAACTAGCGTCATTCCTACCTAATGACTTTTCTATGCTACATAAACACGCAATCTCGTCATCTATGCAAAACATCGAGATACATTACAAAATTCTCCATATCATCAGATAGAGACAATACAGGTACCTCACTTAACTTCCCTTTTTAGTTCCTGAAAACTATTTTTTTCTCACTTCTCATTTCGACAATACCAACTTGTGACACTAATGGTACTTTTAATCATAGCACCTCATTAGGGTACGTATCAATTTACCCCCGACTTGCTCAGCGCCTCTTGCAAAAAATCTAACTTTCGTACATCAGTCCACCCAATTGACATAACCAGAAACTTGTCATAACTATAACGAGTTCTGAATGTCATCTTAGGTACCTCCTCTTTCTTCCTTACTTTCAACCGACTATACCCCGTATGCAAATCTATCTTAGAAAAATTCTTTGCCCTCTTCAATTGATCAAATAGATCATTGATCCAGGGCCATGTGTATTTATTCTTAACTGCTAACTTACTCCTATTACGATAGTTGATACGAAACCGTAATGACTCATCCTCTTCCTTAACATCCTCCTAACTTACGTCACCGTTAGACAACAAGAGCGTTGCGGTATTTTATTACTATAAAATACTACCTTGGGTTACTTAGAAACCGAAGATCCATACTTTTATTCTAACAATTTATTAAAGTTCTATAGTTAATCAACTCATTCATACCGAGAATTACTTCAAATTCTCTCAACTTTATCGGTACTTATCTACCGATACTTGCTTACATTCCTTATTCATGAAGCCATTTCCATGAATATAATTAACGAAAGTTATTTCCCATTCTCTCTGAAGAATGTTTAAAGATACTTATAATCCCTTTCAGACATGACTCTAGAGATGAGTCTTTCCACATGCCTTACATGCTTTGATCTTACGCTTAGGATCCCCTTGTCCCACTCTAGTATTCCCGGAGTTAAAATTTTTTTCTTTTTGGCATATTGCCACTAGCATTCTCTACCTTGGTTCCTCCCTCTCCCTTGCTCTTATTCTTTCTCTCTTTGTGGTATTGGGTTAACGCTTCACTACCATCCTCTGCTATAATCACCTTTTCAAAAATGGTCCCACAGGAAACACTCTGGAACACAGAAATCCTACTATAGAGCTAGGGTTTCAGGCCCTGCTCAAACCTACGAGCCTTCCTCTCCTCAGTGTCCACTTAATGTGGAGCAAACTTTTCCTATTCATTGAATCCGATCACGTATTGGGGAACCGTCATGTCCCCTAGTTTAAGTTCTAAGAACGTTATCTCCATCGTCCCTTACATGCTTGTAGGGAAATAATTCTCGAAGAAAACCTTCTTGAACTGTCCCCACGTTACCCCATCTGTTCTAGCCCCACCCTGGTGAGCCTCCTACCAAAAGTTGGCTTCCCCTTTCATCATGTAAGTCGCAAAAGATGTCTTTTGCGCCTCACCTACGTTTGTAATAATATATGCCTTCTCTATTTCTATTACCCATGTCTAGGCTTCTAATGGGTTCGTCATTCCTTTGAACTCCATTAGACCTTTGCTTTTAAATTCTTTAAAGGTAGTCATTCTAGTTAACCTAGGTTCAGCGGGTACTCTACCCCGGGTTTAGTTAAATGCAGCCGTTAATAAATTAACGAACTCTTGCATAGGGTTGTTTTGACCCCTTTGATTTTCATTACGTGATTCCGCTTCCTGATTATGCTGTCTTCTTCCTGACGGCATTTACTGATTAAATAGAATTTCATTATTATCTATTTACTTATTTCGTTATTATTCATCTCATAACAACGCATACCATAACAAATCATATTAAATGAAAACTTAATTATATTCATATGCTTCTTCATAGTTTGAAACTATTTACACTCTGCTGCCATAGCCAGAAGCTATTACATTTCTATCCCGCAATTGAACTTCTCAAAAGTTGGGATTTACAAAAAGACTACCCTTTTATACAAAAGAGGGTTTTACGTCACTACACACATATTTATAACTCTAGTTTTCTAATAATGCATAACAGCATCCTCGTGTTTCTCATTCACAATCTTCACTACAGTATCCCGACTAATAAGATGTCGAGTCTGCCCCGACTCTATAGAATAACAAGCAACTTTAAGCTGGAAATCCTTATGAGCACTCTTATGGATGTAAGACATCTGTGCTATCTTTCAGTCCTTCTCCCACAATTCTTTACGAAGATCACCGGCCTCCTTCTAAAAATCCCTAGCGTTATTTATCATGAGCACCTTCTCATCATGCTCTGACTCAAAATCTGCTTCTGCAGACTCCTTCGCTACACAAAAAACACTAATCTCTTCATTATGATTCTGTACAATTGTACTCAGTTGCACATTCCTATCAAGCACTTCCAGATACAATGATCTTATTGCATCTGGAGGTGATGACTCTAACGTAGGTACCACCGTATTAACCGATGTAACCTCCATTTCCTCCTCCTCATAGACCATCATATTAAGATATGATGTTATATCCATATCTCCATCGGAGTAGTCCTCCTCAGAAAAGTACTCCACTGTCTCTGACTCCTCTATAATTAGTAATGGTACCTCCGCCACAAGCACAGGTACAGGCTCTACTCTGTTCATAATTTCTTTGCTTACCGTGTGTATACCTCTATACATCAAGCTATCAATCGATATCTTACAACAACACATATGTTGATTAGTACATAACATACTATAGTATAAGCACAAATCACATTTAATTTATTTAGGGTTACTTTCCATCTTTTAAATCTTTCAGTACTGAGTTTCCTCAATACCTTATTAACTCATTTGACTGAAGTAAAGCTTGAGTTTACTTCCTTCGAACTTTTCTTCCTTAACGAGGTTATTAGCCTAAGGTTTTCCCCCCTTAAGTTTTATAACCTAATGCTTTGATACCAACCTGTGACGCCCCCAAATCTGAGTATCTTCCAACCCTACAGATGGTGCTACACGGTCCTCACAACTGTACATTCATTCTATTGAAACGACATCAAAATGTGTGAATCAACGACATTCTTATTACATTAATAATATTACATCCCGTCCCCAGGTTCTAAAACCATTAAATTCTTTGTTCATCATATTATAATAAATATAACTTACTAGTTTATTACAAGGTAAACAAATCGTTCATCTTCATCTTGCCTTTATTCTTGTCAGATCCCTTGGTTCATTCGTTCCTAGCTGTATTCATATGGTTTAAGCAAGAATGAGCATAACAAGCTCAACAAGTACAACAATTTCTTTTAAAAACCATACTAGAAACATAGGAATCGTATATCTTCAGTAACTAAACAATAGTTACGAAGTACTAGCGATAATTCAAAATAGCACTTCTTTTCCTTCAAAACATTTTACAATAACAATTTTCAGTAAAACATCAATTCTGGTCAAAGACCATGAGCATTGCATAATTTCTTTGAAAAGGACAACCCGACACTAAGTCCGTAAGTCCGATATATCTTACGAGCACTTCTATGTTCATCAACACTAAATCCTGTTAAACGTATGTACGTTTAAGTTTTGGCAACCTCGCGTGCCCATCAAATAATTGATGAAAAATACATTTATTTATTCATACCCAAGCTTACCTTGAATCCGTACCAAACAATTGACGTAGGATAGCGTTATTAATTCTATATTAAAAGACTTGTAAATAAATCAATCAATCTTCAAGATTAGTCTAGCCGAGTTAAAACTGGCATCGATATTTTTGTAAAATAATTCATGCATCTCATAACATGAATCACAGAAAACTTGGCTAACACGAAGGGTAGACAAGCGTTTAAGAAAAACTTGCCTTCAGCATCTGCTACAGTATAATAACTTTTCCTTTCAGTCTTTACAGTCTCTACAACACATAACCACATAACATACCACATTAGGTCATGAATGAACATACATGGTTCCTAATGAATCTTACCCTTCATCTCAATCTAATCATATATTAGATTTATTATTTATTGGTTCCGGCTTATCGTTATAACTTACATCATTCTTATAAACTTCTTTATCTTCTATGTCTTACGTAGATTTACTTCATTAATCCAACTCGTTTCGAGTTAATCATCCTTCCTCACGGCTTACTAACATTCTTACGTTATTAATCGAAACTCGATCATCATTTGTTAAGTACACTTTATTGCATACCGTTTACGTTAACAACTTTTACTTGTAACTCTTAACGTTATAGGCCTTATCATTATTGAATATAGTTTACGTTCCTTATACTTTACGTTTGTCGTTTAACTACTCATTAGACAACATTAAATTCCTAAACTCATCACTATAACAGTGATTTAGGAAAGGTCTTATCATGTTCATTAAGCAATTACATAATCCATACTAGTATTGCAAACCATTGGGTTCATAATCAACTTGGTCAACAAATTTCTACAGCCGACTTAGCACATTACGTTGTTCTCATTATGTTCATCTTCAATTGATTATTAACCTTTAATCATCATACATTAAGTGTCTAACAATGCCTTAGCAATGTTATATTAGCACGTTCATGCAAGAATTTTATCTATTTGACTTCGTTTACTAAAAAGTCACCTATTAGTCCATTTTAACGAAAACGATAAACGTTCGTGAACGCTCAACGCTCGTTTCTTCGTTCTAAGTCAGAATCCAGTCATTTTTGAGTCTGCAACTCTATAATGCCAAATATGACTTGTCTCCATTGAAAACCAATGTTTCCAAGCTCAATATCAAAATTCGACTTCCATTCCGAGAATTTCACGAATTCGACGATTATCGTCCAAACTCGTAAATTCCGTCTTAACATCATTTCTTATGATTTGTTCATCGTTTTAAATGGATTCAATCCATCATATTAACATCTTGACATACATACTTCATTAACTTGTTGACATGATAAGTTATTACTTGTTTTAGTCTATAACTTGTAAAAGTATGAACTACTTATGAATTCACTTTGCATGACTTATCATAGCTTAAATCTTTTAACCATCATCCTTACTTCTTATTATCATACAACCTTATTATTTCAACATAAAACAAGTTCCTACAAGCTCTTCCTTGTTTCATAACTTATATTATTACGAATAGCTTATTCATGACTTATACGGCTTATTAAGACTTAAGCCCTTTGATTACTCATTCCTATCATTCCTTAGCATACATGTTCTACCACTACCCATCTCCCTACCAATGGAAGAGAAAGAGATTCATGGTTTATGTTCTTACCCTTGAATATCACTTGACTAAGCTTTAATCTCCTTCTTGCTTCTTGAAAATCTCATAATGGAAGTTTGACTTATAAGTGCTTATTCTCTCTAACCAATAAGTTGTTTAACTTGAGAGGATTTGGGAGAAATTTTAATCAAGCCATCAAATGAATTGAGAGCTCTCTATTTATAGACAACCCAAAGTGAGGGCATTTTGGTCCAAAGCCAATCCCACCTCCTTAATCACCCCCTTACTATTCCTAACTTAAGTACTAAGTTAACTTGGCCACCACATTCTTTGCTTGGCTATCACAACATCTATCCAATACTTGGGCATCACATATACTTAACTATTAAGTATACTTGCGAATCACATAACTTAGCCTTTAAGTTTACTTGTTAATGACAATTTTTAAGTAGTTATTATCATTTATCATGATTTTTCAATCATTAATATCATATTTATATGATTTAAATACCACTTCATTCCATTATCACTAATATTTATTTAATATTAAATATTAATGAAATTCTTAACATAATATTATATTATATTTATAATATCTCAAATTATTTTTTAATATTTTAAAATCATATTTAAATGATTTTTAAACAGCTTAAATCCATTATACAATAATTGCCATTAATATTAAAATATTAATAAAATTCATGACCAAATATCAAAAGTTATATTTTATAACTTCAAATATTTTATAACGCTTAAATCATTTTTATATGATTTTTAAATCATTAATTATATTTTTCCATATTTTATTTAATACATTTATTAAATAAATTAAATACCATAAATAATAAATTATTAATGAAATTCATCACAAAATATTAAAAGTCATTAATAATAACTTGAAATATTTTCTTATACCATAATATAATTTTAAATTATTTTTCAAGTATTAAAATTATTTTAAGTCATTTATTTAATATCATAATTAAATAAATTAAATACCATTAATATTTCAAAAATATTAAATATTAATGAAATATATTCAAAATTATTAAAACCCCATTTTTGGGATTTAAAATAATTTTGAAGAATTTATTATGAACTTTTCATAATTAATAATCATTTTTTTCTAATTATTTTTCATAAAGAAACTGTCGCTAAAGGGTGCCTATAGCGACAAAACCATCGCTATAGGTGTTCTTGATGTTCTTGAGCAAAACCCAGATCTTCGAAGTCAGTTATCAGGTTACTAGGTTTGACCATGATTTGATCTTAGTTCTTAATGTTTTTTGGGCAGTTTAGTGCATCAATGTTATAGTACTTATGTAATACTATAAGAATTAACAAGTTTCATGTCCATCCTGGATCATAATAGCAAGATCAAAGCCCCAGAAAATCTTGTCAGACGTATTCTTGAGTTTCTGGGTTGCCCAGAAACTCAAGCAGTGTCAAGGGTCTCTTTTTGAGCGTTTAAATCTTAGCTTTCTGGGCTTGCTTATTGCGTTCTAATGATCAAATCTTGTAGCATACATGTTAGGGTACATTTCTATTACATTACATCAATCTAACAACATCACAAGTGAGAGATCAAGGCCGGTCAAACCTTATCAGAACGCCAGTACTTGAGAAATTTGGGTTTCCCAAATTTCTTCACAAGGCTGGTGGTCGACTCAAGTTTGACGACTCATGTCTTTGATTCTGTTATGGATCTGGGTAATCTAGAGGCATTGATATGTAGTCTTTATACCAGTCTACAAGATCAAAACAATAACTTGGCCAAACTGTCAAACACAGCAAGATCTAGAGCTTTAAAGTGGTTGTCAGAAATTCTGGGTTTCTAGGTTGCACATAAACTCAGTCTTTCCTGATCGATCAACTAGGTTTGACCACTCATAACTAGCAATCAATACATGATCTGACCCTGATTCAAGTACCTGATCAAAGACCTTACAACATACTACAAGTCTATAACTTAAAACACAAAAAAAAAACTAACAGGTAAAGATCTATAGGCCCTGACATATGGTTGTCAGGCCATATTTTAGGGTTCATGATCAGTTTTGCAAAAACCCATTTTCATACATCTAGATGTTATGGATCTGGGATGTAACAACCCAAATCACTATATAATACCCTAATACACAACTTAAAACAATAAACAACAATAAATAACATGGATCACATGAATTTCTAAGTTTAGGGTTTTTATACCTTATTCATGCTTTATCTTAATTCTGATCATCATGATCTGATCTTGTTAAGCTAAGGTTTGATTAGGGATTGTCTTCTCACACTCTCTCACTCTTCATTTTTGGATTTTAGAGAGAGAATGGCTTGGACGGGTTTCAAAAGTAAAGTAAGTAACTTTACATACTTTTTAATCTTTTATTTTGGTACATTGAACCCAAGTCTTGCAAGATGGCAAGAAATCTGATATTTTTGAGATATAAGGCACATGGTGAATATATAGTTGGTAACCAACTACATATTTTGCTAAGATGTACAAGCTAACCAATAAAGAATTGCAAAAATGGCATTATGGTCATTTTCCTTAAAATTTTAATGGCACAAATGTGACGCCCCCAAAATAGGCATACACCACCCATTCTCAGTCCCCAAATACATGGTACAGATATAACTACAACTTCATTAATACAATTGTCGCGTAAAATATAACAACAAATAAACTGTGAGTTTAAATATAAATATAATCTTATATACAATATTCACACTCAGATAAAGTCCTCGTTACAATTATTGATCCACTATTTTACACAACAGTGACTGCTAAAACAACTATCTTGAACCATCACTCTATATCCCGGCTAGTTCCTGCTAAATTCTCACCTCCTGAGAAGAAAAATGGAACAAAAAGGAACAACAAATTATTGTTAGCCTTCAACAAATCAGATAAAATATAATGGACAACAAGTTTTAGATCAACAATTGCAGCGAAAACTACAATTCATTAGAATATTTTAGTAGAGAATGAAATCTACTATCATCTATGAATTTAAAAGTCCATCATCAATATTTTATCCCTGTAACATCAATCAATATACATCTTGAATCAAATATTCATCTTTGCACTACGGGCCTAATATATTTATTTGTATCACCAGTTGGTCATGTTTATCTCAACACCTGTCTGTCTTTGCACTACGGCCAAAGATATTCATCAGGTAATCATTCATCTTTGCACTACAGACCAAAGATATTCATCAAGTATCACCATTAATGACTGAGGATGATGAAAAATATTTTAACGAACGAATCCAGTGAGATAAAAGGAAAAAGATTAGGAATTCGTACTTTAGATAATCCAAGCTCAAAAATACTCCATTATAAACCATAGTGGAGTAAAATTCGAGAATGAAGATCAAAACATTGATACAATCAAAGATAGTAACCATAATAGACATATAGGACAAAGAAGAGAAAATTTTATTTTTCGGTAAATAGTGTCGTATTTGTGAATAGTGTCGTATACGTGAATAGTAACCCCGACATGAAAATGTAGAAATTCCATAAGAAAAATCATACTTCGTGAACAGTACTTGTGACAACCCAGAAATCCGGATTGTCCAGAAATTAAGATTTAAAGAATTAGTTATTAATAAAATGAATTTTTATTAAAACTATTCTGTGCTATGTGTTTATTAATCGTTCTATAACCTATAATGATTATTAATCGGGAGGATTCTGGCTACGAGCTAGACTGAAAGAGTAAGAATTTTCAAGACAAAAATGAAAATTTTTTGGGAATAAAAATATTTCTGGGGAAAAAGACGAAATAAGCACTATTCACCCGACAAAACCTAAGGGTTAGGGTTTGAATAACCTAAGCCTTTCTGAGAGTTCGGTATGTCGAAATGACATTCCGTCGAAAGATTTGATGATAATATATCGTGAAAAGTTAAGTAAGCTGATAAAAGTTTTTCTCGAAAAACGTACAGAAATCGGATAAAATAAAAATGACGAAAAGTACTGTTGTGTACTTTTCACTCGTTTAGCTACGTTAGGGGATAACGTGAAGGAAAACGCTTATCGTGGAAAAGTGTTTTTCAGTTTTTCAAAAAATCCGAAGAATACGTAATATTCAATCGGTAAAGGAAAGACGAAATATCCAAAAATATTTGGATTCTGAGAATCGCAGTTTTTAAAACTGTCGGACGAAACCCGAAAGACGAAACTACGAAACTTAAGGGCTAAGCAAACTTGAGGGCTAAGTTAACTTAGTCCTTAAGTAAAGAATAGTAAGGAGGTTAGGGTGTGAAAAGACAAAAATGCCCATAGCCTTGAAAATCTATAAATAGGAATATTAAGCTCATTTGTTTGGATTATTGAAAATCCTACACTTGAGAGATAAAGAGAGAGAGAGTTCAGATGGAAGATGAAAGGGAGAAGAAAGAGGAAAAGTTAGCTCGTGAGCAAACTTTGTCCGACGGAAGGAATTTAAGGATGAACGGTAATCTGAATCCTAGTTTCTTCAAAATTTTCTTTAAGTTTTTATGTTCAAAAACATAACTTAATGAAGATAAGAAGTAGATAATGTTAATAATGAATTCATATAGTTGAATTCATGAGAAAACGAAGAAATAAGAATTAGAAATTTATTTTATAAATTTCTTAAAGAAGTATCAGATTCGTAAGGATTTTGAGCGATCCGAATGAATCTTACGAATGAGTAGGTCAAATAAGTAAGGAATGATGTTCTATAACATCAAATTCCAAGAAAAAGTGAAATCGTAATCCAAAATATCGATTAAAAATGAAGAACGAACGAAGAACACGCGAATAAAACGCGAAGAACGTTGTTGATGGACAAATTTAAAACCATCGTAGTATAATTGTTGTTGATGGACAAGTTTAAAACCATTGCGTGTAAGTTAGTTTCTTATTGCTTGGTTAGGAACGTTAGAAACGTTCATGAAGAATGGATTAAAATGGAGCTATAACGAAGTTATGGCAAAAATTTCGTAAAAGATGAACAAGAATTATAAAGTTAGTAAATGAACCCGAACATGTAGGGTTTCATAATAATATAAGAGAATGATGAAAACATGAGTCGTGGACTCATGAAAGAACAAATTCTGAGTTCGGATGATCTAATTACGGACGAACGAACAAAGAACGTTAAAATGAACGAAAAGCGAAGATTAAGCCAATTGAATGGCATGTTAATGGATTCAGACGAAGTTCTATCCAAGGGTAATCGAAGTATGTTCGATAAGGAAGAAAATGACTTTGGAACGACCTCGTTCCGAGTTATAACGAAGAAGTTATGAGATTTCGAAATCAGCGTCTCAAACTTGAAAAAGACTTAGAAAATTTTTCTAGGGTTTTTACTCGTGGCCAAAAGCGCGAGAGTTGTGCCTTGAGGCCAAAGATTGCAAATACGAGCTCGTCATTAGCTATTGCTAATTGGTGCCATGGCGTGAGTTTTATGATGAAGAACGCACGCACGCAAATACAGTACGGCAGTCAGAGAGAGTAAGCCAGAAATGAGATTTTAACTGCTCAATTTCTTAGGGATGTTCAAGAAAGAAATATGAATAAAATGTTCAACTAATGTAACACTTAATCAAGTGTATTAAACCTTTTATGAAGGTCGAATGAAAAGATTAAACAAGATTAAAAGAATGTAATTACGAGTTACGGAATCGATAGCTGGGGATCGTAGTCGCAACGAATCGAACGTGAGGGATTGCTATGATGGTGATTCCTTAGACGTTGATGGACGCGAGTAATGTATAACATTTCGATGTTATGACAAGGTACTGAGAGATTAAGAGACAAGTAACATGAACGTTGAATACGTAAACGATTCTCGTGAATTGTATTCACGTCGGACGAACGTTCTAAGTATACCCTGGTTGTATGACTTAGACGTTGATGAAGGTAGTAAGTAAGATATGAGTTATCAAGAAAGCCTTAGAGAACGGTAAGAATATTAATGAAAGCCGAATGTGAGTCAGGATAAGAATGAGTCCCGAGGTATGGCAATTACTAGCCAGAAAGCCATAAGGAATAAGAAATTGACTTAACGAACATTATAGTTTAATAGTTCGTATAAGTTAAAATAAATTTAGGTTGTGGTACAATCGTAACCTTTGGTGGTTGACATATGGGAGCTGGGCTAAACAATTCCTTCAGAGAGCAAAGGTATATATGAAACTGGCAACCGATCTAACTCACTATGATGACAGTGTAGATGAGACGGGAACTTGTTTGTTGGTTGTTTGTGGGAAACCACTTAGAGTACCATATGGACTACTAGCAGAGAAGCGATGTGTGCTGAGTCCTAGAGAAGTTATAAGAAGAAGATAAGAATGTGAATCATCAAAGATGATGAACATTTTGAGTAAGACATCTCTGTATGTCATGAAACCGTAAACCGGTAATGAAGGTTATCGCGTAAACTTAAGTTGCAAGAACGCGAACCTTAAGAAGTAAAGTTAAGTAAACCAATGCGTAAGTCAAGTATATGACTAATTGGTGTATGTGTTATTTCCTTATGTGTTATAGGGAATGGAATGAGCGATTCGAAGCGTAAGTCGAGTCGTAATGTAAGGCAAGTTTCTTAACTTCATTCATATTTTAAATGAATGCTAGTTTCTAAAACTTCTCGGATGTTGAACTTGAGAAGTTACATACATGTGTGAATGTGTGATATTTTTATGCAAGGTGGTAGAACGTGATGAGGCCTTGTGCCACAATGTGAACACTTGATGTTTTCTATGATATGAACTATTCGTGATTGAACTGCTCAATAAGAAAATGTTCTGCTTATACATGAACCGTTATTGTTAAGTCTCATCTTTATTGATTCTAGCTAGATGTAATGTGTATGAAAGATAGTAGAGAATGAAAGTATTTCAAAGTGAATGTGACTAATGTTTTAAAATGATAGGAATCAAGATTATTCCTATTGTTCAAGCTGCTTCATAACCTTTGTTCGGTTATCGAAGTTTCAAAGGAATGTTGAACTCCTGAAGTTGTTTATTCAACTGCTAAGACTTGCTGAGCAATTGAATGCTCACACTTGCTTTAAATGAAAAATATTTTCAGCGAACGATGTTAGAAGAACTTAAGGATCCCTTATAGATCAAGCTGTCGGTATCCAGATGAAGTGCCATTAAGGATGTGAATGAGCGAGAAGATCAAGTGAAGACTTGTAATGTAGAAAGATGAGAATTAAACTATAGAATAGTTTAATGAACGATTATGTATCCTTGGTGGCGGATAAAAGTCACTTGTGCAAGATGTAAAGAATAATGTAATTATCATTATTTGTAATGAGAAAAGCTATAAGGTTTTTAGAACCTAGGATTTGAGAGTGTATGTTGTTGTATTTCAGTATATAATGATGTATGTTGGATGAATGATGTACTAGTGACGCACGGAATCCGGGTGTGAAAATAGACCGGATTTCGGGGCATTACAGTACTCGTGAATAGTACCGTATTCGTGAATAGTGTCATACACATGAATAGTATTCGTATACATGAATAGTAACCTCAACATGAAAATGTAAAAATTTTATAATAAAATTCATACCATTATTTCGGTATAATGATATTGAGAGAATAACATCATTTACGAAGAAAATAACATCCCTTACCTCAAAAGAACAGTACTTCTGACTGGAATATCAGATATAAGACTGTAGGAAATTTGCACTGAATAACAACTCTCAAAGTATCTAAACACTCACAAAATACGCTCGATAATATAGACAGAGAAAACTTTTGTTTCTGGTGTGATTTTCAATTCTAACTAAGCACCCTATTTATAGAAAAAGGCAAGAATGCCAAATCAGACTAAATTAATAAAATAATAATAAAAAATTTCTACATAAATTTTCTTGACCAAAATATTAGCACAGCACTGTGGGGCCCACCAAATTTCAGAATTTCCACACCAACCAAAAGTGGGGCCCACCCATGTTTTAATTAAAAATATTTATTTTTGTAACTTCAATAATCCATAATAAATAGCCATTTAATCAGAAAAATTCAAATATCATGTATACTCCATAGGAAATCAAATTCCTTACAACTTTATAGAAGAAAGTTTTCCAAATTCCCAACAAAAAATGTCTAAAATCAACATACGAATGATTTTTAATACCTTCATTCTGACAAAATACTGATAAAACACCTTAGCATTAATTCCTTCATTTATATCCACACAAAATAAATATTTTTCTATCCAACATTTATATCCACATAAAATTAATATTTCCTTATCATATAAATTAATAATTAATTATTCACAAATATTATTACAGAATCACAATTATGACAACCAGGTTGTTCCCAGGAAAGTGGGGGCTTTTCGATAAGGATTTCTCCTTACTGACGCGTAATTAGGTGACCAAACCCCTTTCCTAGACAGAATTTCCTTAGACATTGCCAATAATGCTATCTAATAATATTATTCAAATAATATGAATTATTGCTCTGATAATGGGAAATGATGTGCACTGACAATTATTCAAACAACTATTATATAAAATATCAACGCATCAATTATTGAATCAATAAAATAAAATATCGAACAATAATTATTGTAACAATTATTGAGTAGTGTCTTCTTACGTAAGAATCAATAATTCAAGAATACTGTGCAATACCTTGTGCTACTGTGCAACCACGCGTATTACTGTATTTTAACCACCAGGTATTGCAATAGTGTTAACGGTAACAACTACACTGTCATTTATAAAAACTCAAACTTGTCGTTTTCTTCATCCGACCATTTTCCGTTATGGGGCCCACAAATGGTTGTGCCGTCATAAAATTATTTCCCGACAACAAGAATATTCCACGACCAAATGAATATTCTCCAACAACAATGAATATTATATCAAATTAACACCATATTATTCAAAATAATAATTAGAGGAAAATTAAATTTTTATTAATAAAAAGTTGGGGTCTTACAACTTCCCCTCCTTATGAAATTTCATCCTCAAAATTGACGTACGTACCTGATGTTTCGAAAATATGAGGGTATCTCGCTTTCATTTCCTATTCCAACTCCCAGGTCATTTCCAAATAACATGGTTGCTCCACAAAACCTTGTCTTGTGGTATAACCTTTGTGCGTAGGACATGCTCTTTCCTATCCAAGATCTTGACAGGTACCTCCTCATACGTTAAATCTTCGGCTATCATGTTTGATTATATTAAACCCTTATTGATTGTACTAGTCTATTATGGAATAGTGTTCTAAAATTCTAGAAACACTGATAAGTTAGTTCCGAGCTAAACTTTCTTTAGTGCGAAAATTTTAAATTCAAGCTGAGACGAACAACCCTAACATAGGGGATTTTGTACGTCTAACGTTTAGATGTTTGTGCACAATACATGGTACAAAGGGCTGATCCCCATAAGTACATTAAGAAGGGTCTGTATAGTCTAAAAGACTATTAAGGTTGAGGTAATAATATCTATATACCAGAGACATAGTTCGTTTTCTTAAGACCCTCAGATATTGATTTAGAACTTGTTTTCTATATTTGATTCGTAGAGCAAGTTCATTATTGTTCAACATTCGTTGTTCACTCTCATGTTGTTATCATTCTTACTTCCTATATCAGTGAGCAATTGTTTGCTCACTCTTGCAATTAACACTGCAGCTAAAGTGGAGAAAGCTGATGAGTCATCTACTAGCAAAGGAAAGGGCAAATTGTCCAAGTGCTGAAAACTTATGAGAATTTTATTTTAATGAATTATGTTAAAGACTTGTTTTAATATGTGATGTATTCCGCAAACTTATGTAATAATTTTAAGGTTAGATTACCTGGGATTTATTTTGAGATTATGATGTAACCCTTTAATGGGAAAGATGATTGTTTAAGTTATTTAAATTACGTCTTTATCCTTTGATTATGGGTAGTTAGATGTAATGTTTTGGATAGTGAACACCAAATCCTGTGGGAATGGAGTATCTGGATTTTGGTTTGTCACACTATGAACCCTAAAAACTGGGCTGACAAGCAAATGTCAAGGCCTCTAGATATGTCTATGTTAAGTGATATGTTAGTTTTAAGTTATAGAATTGTCCTTTGATATGTGGACTATGATCAGAAACTGGAAACATGGTTAGATCATGTGTATATTACAAGATTTAAGTGGTCAAAGTCAGTTGACCGACCACGAAAACTGGAATCAATGACAACATTTTTGCAAAGCTCTGATCTTGTTGTGTGTTAGTAGTTAGGCCATGTTGTTGTTTGATCTTTGTAGCCTGTCATGCAGACTACATATACAAGCCATTAGATTACCCAGATCATGATCAGGGTCGAATTTAAGCAAGGTCAAAGCGCGTTGACCGATTTGCCTTATGAAGGTTTCTGGAAAACCCAGAACCTTTAAGAGTCGAATTTTCTGACATGGTTTGACCATGATAGATCTTACTCATGTGTTGATGTTATGATGATCAGATGATATAGAGTTGTTCTTTGACATCACTACTTCAAGTTTGAATCTTTAAATAACCCAAATCAGACCTGTAGTGTAAGTTATAAGGATCTAAATATAGCACCATCAATTGTTTTTCATTTTCTAGAAAACCCAGAAATGAAAAACAGCTTTGTCAGACTTGTTGGAGGCTGAGATCTCTCTGGTAGGTTGTTGGATGGACATAAAACCAATTGGTAATGGTAGTATTACATGAATACTACATTATTAACAAAATAACAAGCCCAAAATCTTTAAGATCACGAATCTAGAACCGGTTAAACCTCCTACCCTGCACACTGTTATGAACATTCTGGGTAGGCTCAAGAACACATATAGCGACGGTTCTGCCACTATAGGGCCCTTTAGTGACTCTTTATTTTTCAAAATTAATATTTTTATTAAAAAAATAAGGAAATATAGTTTTTAATTATTAAAAATACATAATAAATTACTAAAAATTATTTTAAAGCCTAAAAAATAGTTTTTAAATGATTTTGAATATATTTCATTAATATTTCATATTTTTGGAATATTAATGGTATTTAATTTATTTAATTATAATATTAAATAAATTATTTTAAAATGATTTTAATACATAAAAAATCATTTAAAAATATATTATAGTGTTAGAAAATATTTTAAGTAATTTTGATGACTTTTAATATTTTGTGATGAATTTCATTAATAATTTATTATTAATGATAATTAATTTATTTAATAAATGTTTTAAATAAATTATAGAAAAATAGAATTAATGATTTAAAAATTATATAAAAATGATTTAAGTGTTATAAAAGTATTTTAAGTTATAAAATATAACTTTTGATATTTTGTCATGAAAATATTAATATTTTAATATTAATAGCAATTATTGGATAATGGATTTAACCATTTAATAATAATATAAATATGATTTTAAAGTATTAAAATACTTTGTGATATTATAAATATATTATAATATTGTGTTATGATTTTCATTAATATTTAGTATTAAATAAATATTAATGTTAAAAAGAAAAATTATGGTATTTATATTATATAAATATGATATTAATGATTGAAAAATATGTTAAATAGTAATAATTATATGAAAATTTTTATGAGCTTATGAAAATTATTTTGACTGATAATAAATTATCTAAGGTAATTGTGAACCAGTTTAGGCAGAGTCTTATGGATAATAGGCTCGTGAATTATCCAACTAGGAAGTCGGGATGTTAGAATTATACCGGATTCAACTCAGACTGAAAAAGTTTGACTTGATACTAGGATTCATGTGATGTACAGACTTATAGGGTTATGTGTTATGTGTTTAAGTTATTCTATGATTATATATAATAGTATTATACTGTGATGATATTATTTTAATATTTCGAGATCAGTATTATTTATATTAGGTTTTCAGACAAAGCTAACTAAGTTGCGTAACGGTAATCAACGGTGCAAGCAAGTTCTCTAACTCGACCTCGAGTTGTTCTTTCAATTGTGCTTGTGGTTAATCATTACTGATAATCACGTCTAAGAATTATTGAATCGTACTCTGTGCATATTGCATGTGTTCATCAGGTATGAAAGGCTGATCACCTTCATTGCCATTCGGTCCAGATAAAACTGATATGTTCATGTTCAATGTTCGTTCAGCTATAAAAAAAATTTCCATGCTAGTTCACAATTATATTTTTGAATATTAGTCATCTATTATCCAAAATCTTTCCATCATGATATATCCTTAATTTATTTAACTTAAATTTGCTGGGCAAACTTGTTGCTCACCCTTGCTATATCATTATGAACATTGCAAATTAAGACAAATGCGTCAGATTCAAGGAAAAGTCAAATCCAATTTCGGCTTGAGGAATTATGTGTGCAACTAAATTGTAATAGCATAGTATGATATTAACATTGTATGTTAGATAGAGTATTGGTTAAGCTATTATGTGAAGGTTCTCGACCTTGGGAGTAGTGTGTAATGTTTAATGTATAAATAATTTATGTTTATATCTTCCGCAATAGTTATAGAAATAGTATACCAGATCCGTGGTGATTTGGGACCCGAATTTGAGGATGCTACAATGTCGAAGTTTATGATACATTTTGGTACTCCCACGATGGATTAAAAATGGTGTGTTGTATGCCTCCATCATGATTCTATGCTTCAATTCAGAATTGTTAGCAATGAAAAGTCTGGAGTTGACTCAAAGTATTCCTTCTTCATCGATTCTTGCTTGTCGAATAACACCTTCTTGTACTTTCTTCTTCATACGTATCAGCTATGGGTCTGTGGCTTGAGTAGCTTTAACTTTATCGATTAAAGTCGGTTCTACTCGTATGTTTGATATTGTCAAGTTGGTACTTGGAGCCTTTAACTCTATCTCTATCCTTTGTAAGTCGTATAAAATGAGTTTTTGTGTTAACAACATCGCACTCGTACCCGCATATGATCTTTTACTCAACGTGTCAGCTACAACGTTTGTTTTTCTAGGATGATATTAAATTTTATAATCATAATTTTTCAACAGCTCGAGCCAACTTTGTAATGCCCGAGAAAATTGGATTTTTATGACAATTAAATTTTTATTTGATTATGTGAATTAAATGAATTTAATTGATTTATTTTACGAGTAAGCTATGTGAAGGTCGTTCTATGACCTAGAATGTGTTTATGTGGTTAGTAATCTAGCTACGTGCTAGAGTTAATTGTTTAGAATTTTTGAGACGAAAATAATTGTTTTACGAGAAATTCCCGTAAAAACACTATTCATTCGTTTCTGCTCGGGGAATTATTTTGAAATTTTGAGAAACGCATAATGATAGAATACCAAGATGAGATGAAATATTTGATAATATTTCATTTATTGCAAATGAAGTTTTTACCTGCGGACTCAACACTTAAGGGTTTAGTATATTGATTTCCAAGAAGGAAATGAAATGCGTAGGAGGAATTGCATTATGGTTAAAGTGGGTGTTATACATGTATGATATTATTTAGTATCTATGTATAATACGATGTGTTAATACGGGGTACAATACGATTATTGTACTAGTATTATACGGAGAGAATACGTGAATTATATGTATAGAATACAGTTCGTATTATGGAATTAAGTTAAGACTTAAATGTTAATTCATTTGGGTCGGATTATGTTTAGTCCAATCAAGTGAATGAGAAAGCCCAAGGGATTAGTGTGTTAAGCCCAAGTCAAGGCTCAATATTAGATTTGTTAAGCCCAATGCAAGAAAATTGAACCGTAGATCGAACCGGTGGGTCACCGAATGGGTAAAACCCATGGGGCAACCCATTGGGATGACCCATGGGGTGGTGGTCTTGCCACTTGGTTTGCAAGACAAGTATATCACTTAGTCACCAAGTTTTTTACTTTGTGACAAAGTACAAAATAGTAAGGAGGTGGGGGATATTGACCTAATTGCCCTCCTTTTCATTTTCTATAAATAGAAAGCTAGAGTTAGTCATTTGAGGGTTTTTCAAGTTGCCAACATATATTTTGAGAGAGAAAAAGAGCTAGACTAAAGCAAACAATCTACATTGAAGTTTTTTAATTAGAAGTTTATCAAGAACACAAAGATCGTTAAGGTAATATTCCTTAATAGTAGTTCCATCTCTTTTGGGTTTTCTTTTAGTATGGAGAATCATAAATGGGTGGTGTATGGTTTGTATGGTGGAATAAAAATGACTTGCCATAGATTCAATCTCTATAAGTCATGAAATCATAGAAATCATAAGGTTTGTTATAATTTAAAATCATGAAAATATTGATTGTTGAGATTGATTATTGTTAAACAATTGAACTCCATCAATACGTAAATATGTGCATCTTACTTGGTTAGGATGTAGATATGAAGTCCATGGAGTATTCCATGTGATTTGGCTTAGAGAACATTAGTAAAGAAGTTATGGCGAATTTCACGGAAATAGACGTTAAACGTCGAAAATATAGAAATTTCGGATTGGTGGTTGAAAGTTGTCGTGAGACTTGAGAACATTGTTTTTTAATGTCAACATGTGAGATATGGTATTTAAGAGTTGTGGACTCAAGAATCGTCGGATTCCGACTTAAAATGAAGAAAACGAGCATTAAACGCTCATTAACATTTACGAATGCTTAGAAAATGAACTCAATAGTGAATTTTGAGTCAACAGATTCGAAAGTGTCGAGTTCTTATATGAATGCGTAGAGTATGTCATTTATGACGTGTGGGCTTTTGAACGGACCAAATCGGACTTATAACGAAGAAGTTATGGCTCCGAGAATCTCACTAAATTTTTATCTCATTAGAAAAATCAGATCGAGGTGCAGCCGCGCGGCCGCCAGATAAATGTCATTAAATGTCGCCCAACGCGTCGGCACAATGTAATGAGCTCTTTGGAGTGGTGCCGCAGGCATACTTGTATAAGGGAGTCTCGCGCCGTAGTGCCGAGACCAAAGTATAGTATCTTTAATCGCGGCCGAGCGCCGCGATTCGCTAATAATGTCACGTCGCGGCGTCGAGTCAGGGGTTTTGTTAGAAAGCTAGGTTTTGAACTTTAGTTGTTCCGAGACCTACATGAGTTGAGTTTATATACTCAATGAATGTACTAAGACTATTCCTATACCACCTATACTAATGTATATGGTATTGAACTTAGGAATTGAATGCATGTTAATAATGTATGAACAAAGAACACAAAGTGTTATTGTTAAACCCTACTCGGGGAAACAACGTTGGTATTTCACCAATGATAATAGAGTCCAATTAATGGTGTAAGTTGATTAATAAAGTTGGGATGAAGGGTAATAAGTCCAGTTAACTTTATTAATGATATTAAGTTAACAAAGACATCAAAGAGAAAGAAGTTGTTAGGAACAATGTGAATAATTGTTTGAAAACTAATTACAGTGTGTGCTATGTGAATATATCATGTAGATTCTGTAAAAACTATTGTGATGACCCCAAAATAGGTATACATCACCCATCTTGAGTCGCCAAATACATGGTACAGAATACAAATACAATCTTAAATATACAACAAGAGTTATAGTTTTAATACAAATATTGTCTTCTAGACAATATCCACTCTCAGAATAAGTCCTCATTACAATTATTATCACACTATTTCATAGAATAGTGAGGACTACTAAAGCTATCATCTGGACCATCACTCCGTTCCCCGGCTAGTCCCTACTACGTTCTCATTTCCTGAAGAGAACAGTGAAAGAAAGGGTGAGCTCAACTAGCCTAGTAAGAAATATTATGAGTAAGATAATGCAGGATAAATTATCATTAGCCTTCAACAATGTTAAACTGATAAAATACAATAGACAACAAGTTTATCTGCAGCGGAATAAGCAATCCATTAAAAGAGTCAAGTATAGAATAAAATCTACTATCTTTTATGATTTAAAAAGTTTTTCATCACTTTTATCGCTGAGACTCAGCTTAATAAATAATCCACATCATCCCTGCACTACGGCCAATAATATTCATTAGTATCATGACCACAAATTATCCATGCATTACGGGCCAAGGATATTCGTGTATTCATCAATGGTCATAATCATGCCAACAACTATCCATCAATGCACTACGGGCCAATGGGGACTTTTACCACATCATTTGTAACATTACGGTCATGATTATACCGAATAATCCCTGGTCATAATCATACCAAGTCCATCTATGCACTACAGGCCATAGATAACTTTCAATAAAATATAAACATGAGGATGATGACAATGATATAAGAATTCAATAAAACAAGTTCAAGAATTAATTTATCCAGGAACTAATAACGTCCAAATTGTCAACATGATACTTCTTTGTAGAGTAAAATTCAAGAATGCCCAGAAGAATATTTCCATGAAAAGATATTTGATGAAGCACAGATATCAAATATATTCCACTAATTTAATGGAGTATAGATGCCAACGCTTTAATCAACTGAGTATAATAACAAATATATGAAACTGCAATTGGATTTTCACCCGCCATGCGTTAATCCACGTATACAGATCATTTCCACAATTTAATAAGGAATGAATACAAAGGATCATTCACCATGCATCTGGTAATCCACATAGACAGGTTATTCCAACAGAATAATAAAGAATGGAACAATAGAAGGATTCACCATGCATGCGATAGAGACCGCACAGACAGGTTATTCCCAACAGAATAATAAATAATGGAACCAGGTCCGGTGTAAACGCACAAATAGGATATTCCGATAGAATAATAAATACGGAATAATAAATAATGGAACCAGGTCCGGCGTAAATGCACAGACAGGATATTCCGACAGAATAATAAATATTGAATAATAAATAATGGAACCAGGTCCGACGTAAACGCACAGACAGGATATTCCGACAGAATAATAAAGAATGGAATAACAACAGAATTTCACCATGTACGTGGTACTTCGCATAAAAAAGTTATTCCAATAGGATAATAAAGAACAGAACAAGGTCAGGCAAAATTTGTCCCGATAGGATATTCCAACAAAATAATAAAGAATGGAATAATAGAAGAATTTCACCATGTATGTGGTACTTCGCATAAACAGGTTATTCCAACATAATAATACAGAATGGAATAACAGAAAAATTTCACCATGTATGTGGTACTTTGCATAAACAGGTTATTCCAACAGAATAATAAAGAATGGAATAATAGAAGTTCTCTTCATGAATAAGAAAGAAATAATACCCCTTACCTTAGAAGAAAACTGGATACTGGAATAGTGAAGTAGTAGAATACTCTTCTTCTTTCTCTCTATAATTTCTCTCTCTAGAGTTTCAGTGAATTCGTAAGAAATAATGAAGGAATAAGCTTCTATTTATAGGAGAATGGATAGAATAGTAACTAATTCATGAACGGTCCAGATTGATTTACTTTTAAACGGACGGTCCATATAAAAACATAAAGCAACGGTCCATACTGATTCACTATTAAAATGTTAAACCAGCGATCCATACTGATTCACTATTAAAACCTTAAATCAGCGATCCATACTGATTTACTATTAAAACTTTAAACCAACGATCCATATTGATTTACTATTATAAATTTAACCAACGGTCTGAAAAATTATCACATCTCCTCATGGAATAATATTGTAGCCAAAAATAATTTAGACCGAAAAATATATATTGTTCGGGTGAATAGTAATTCATGAATAGTACCTCATGAATAGTAACTCATGAATAGTAACTCGTGAATAGTAACTCCAACACGAAAAGTGTCCCGAATACCCGATTGAACAATATAAGCTCCAGACATCAATTATCATCAGAATAGATGTCGATTTCTACTAACACAAATAATCCCAACACAATGAAACTATCAAATTCATCTTTAATCAACACGAAATTATTCATCATTAATATTACAACTCATAATATTTAATAACCAGGTTGTTCCTAGGAAACTGGGGGCTTTCCAATAAGGATTTCTCCCTATTGGCGCGCAATTAGGAGACCAAACCTCTCCTTGACAGAACTTCTAAACATTGTAAATATTACAATTTAATAATATGAATAACTTTTTTGTCTCAATTATTCATTTAATAATATAACATATAATGCAGATGATACTGTGACAATAATTGAATTAATAATATGAGAGATATGATGCAGCAATTACTATAGCAATAATTGAGTATAACTGAGTGATTTCTCACGTAAATATCAATAATCAATACTGTGTCCTACTATGCAACCACGCCAGACATCTTGTACTTTTATTAATGAAGTAGTTTAACAAAGATAACGATAAAACTTCCGCCGTTATTTTCATAAAAATATTTTTGTCGTTTTCTCAATCCGATAATAATTCTATTATGGGATCCACCAATGATTGCGCCATTGTACGAATATTCCCTGCTAAAAAGAATATTCCCCAACCAATCGAATATAATACAACAACTTTCATACTTTACAAAATTTATGAATACTACTCACAATTATAACATTATCTCAAATCTACACCATAATATTCAAAAAAATATTTCGAGAAAATTTGGGATTTACAGCTATGGTCAGTCGATTAAGTTATTTGAAGGCGCTAAAAGGCAAGTTTTCTTAACGCTTGTTTGACTTTCAAGTTAGCCATGTTTTATGTGATTCATTGTACTGAAGTGCACGACCGATTTTAAAGAAAGGGTCAATGCCATATTTAACTCGGCTAGACTACTCGTAAGATATAGAATGATTGATATCCATATGCCAAGTAATTGGTATGGATGTGAAGGTAAGATTTGTCTATGAACAAACAAAAGTATTTTTCATCGATTATTCGATGGGCACGCGAGTTTGTCAAATGTTAACCGTAAATACATTTAACGAATGAGTGTTGATCAACATAGAGTACTATAGGCTGATCACCTAGAAGTGCTCGTAAGTAATGCGGATGTACAACCTTAATGCTGTGATATACTTTTCAAGTATGAAAACAGAAAGCTAGTGTTCATGGTCTATTGATTAGTTCAGAATTCCAAATCTACTCTATACTTTGGGAATGGATGATATAAAATTTAAAGTATTATTGTTTCATAAAACTTCATAACTATCTGTTCAGTTATGTATGAATAGTCATATAATTCACGAATGTGGTATTACTGTTATCCTTTGTTAAAACTTGCTGAGCTTGTTATGCTCACTTCTTGCGTGAATTATATGAGTGTAGTTAAGGATGAACGTATTGAGAATGCTAAGAGAGATAAGGGCAAAGCTAAGATGGATACTTAGCCATCATGTAATAGATTAGTATGTTTGTATGTATTATACATTATGAAAAATGAACTATGTAATCGATTTATGAACCTGGGAAGGATTATACTTTGATTGTAATAAGAATATAGTAATTACATTCATTATGTTGTATTTTAATGGAATGATTGTATAGTTATGAGTACAGTTTAGCACCATCTATCGGGGTGGAAGATACTCGAATTTGGGGGCGTCACAGGTTTGTATCAAAGCATTAGGTTATAAACTTAAACGGGGATGAACCTTAGGCTAATAACCTCGTAAGGAAGGTAAAGTCCGAAGAAAGAAACTTGAGTCGAAGGAATTAATAAGGTATTGAGGAAACTCAGTACCGAAAGATTTAAAAGATGAAAATTAATCTTAGATAAATTAAATGTGATTTGTGCTTATACTATTGTGTATTATGTACTAATCAACTTGTTATGTGTTCTGTAGATGTCAATCGATAGCATGATGTATAGAGACATTCATGTTGTGAGTGAAGAGTCAGTGAAACAAGTGGAGGTAGTACCGATGCTAGTGGTGGAGGTACCGTTAGTGGTTCCGGAAGACTCTGATATTGAAGAGTACATCTTTGAGGAGGAATACTCTGAGGAGACAATGGGCATAGCGTCATATCTAAATATGATAATAGATGTGGAGGAGGAGATGGAGGTAACATCGATTAATATGGTGATACCTACTCAGGAGCCAACACCTCCAGATGCAATGAGATCATTGTGTCTGGCAGTGTTGGATAGGAATGTGCATCTGCGCACGGTAGTGCACACACAGAATGAGGAGATAACCGCCCTATATGAGGCGAAGGAATCTGTAGAAGCAAATTTTGAGTTAGATCATGATGAGAAAGTGCTTATGACGGATAAGGCACGAGACTATAAGGAAGAGGCCTTAGAGCTTCGAAAGAAACTGGTTGAAAAAGACTAGAAGATAGCTAGGATGTCATACATCCACGAATGTGCTCATGAGGATTTCAAGCTTAAAATTGCTTGTTATTCCATTGAGTCTGGGCATACTCGACATACCATAAGTCGAGATATTGTATCGATACTGGCAAATCAAAAATATGAGAATACCGTTCAACAGTATCCTCAGATCTAATCTTAGCTGATGATATCCAGAACGAAGATCAATCTTTGAAAAGAATTGTGCTCCTTGCAACTAGTTAAACATGTCATCAATACGAGGTAGCGGATACCTATTCTTGATGGTGACATGGTTCAATTCCCGATAGTCAATACAAAGTCGCATACTCCCATCTTTCTTCTTTACAAATAAAACAGGAGCACCCCAAGGAGATGTACTAGGACGAATGAAATCGATATCCAACAACTCCTGTAGTTGGACCTTTAACTCCTAAAGTTCAATAGGAGCCATTCGATATGGGGTTTTAGAAATGGTCTTTTTACCGGGTTCAAGATCAATAAAGAATTCAACATCACGTTCTTGGGGTAGATTGATCAGGAAATACGTCAAGAAATTTACTAATAACAGGAATATTATTCAAATCCGACGTGTCTTTATTCAAATCAATAACATGGGCTAAGAAAGCTTGACATTCGTTTTTCAATAAACGAATAGCTTTATGTCTTGATATAACAGTGATTGATTTTAGTGGTTTAGTTGTTTGAATTCGTACAATAGGTTGGTTAGGAATATGAAAACTAACAACCTTACGAAAATAATCAATTTTGGCATGATGAGTAGTTAACCAGTCAATCCCTAAAATCACATCAAAAGCAAGTATCTTTAAAGATATAAGGTCAACAGGTAATGTGATGGTGCCAACTTGGATCAAACAAGATTTATAAATAGTGGATGTGATGAAAGTTTCTCCTAACGGAGTCTTCATAGATAAATCAAAGTCTAATTTCTCCGGAGTCAAGTTTAAACATTGAGCACAAGCAGGAGAGATAAATGAATGGGTAGCACTGGTATCTAGTAAGGTATAAACTTTGCAAGAATTTATGATTAGCTTACCCATGATCACCTCGTTTGGGCTCCTTGCATTTTGACCACCATCCACGATAAACGCTCTTCCGAGAACCGCTTGATGTTGACTTTTTCCGTACGACCTTTTGTCACCACCATCCTCACCGGACTTGGTTTCGCTCTCGTATAATCTCGAGCGATATGTCCTTCCTTTCCACAATTATAGCATACCTTGAACTGTTGTGGACAGTTTGGGCTGATATGTCCCTCTTTTCCATATTTATAGCATACGACAAGTGGTCGTTCTCCTCCCTTAGAACCGGTTGCTGCTGGTGCTGACGTCTTTGCATGGTCATTATGGAATCTCCTCTTTTTAAAATCTCCCCCCGACTCGCTTCTTCTATTTTCATGGCCATGATTACCACCAGAGTGGTTACCATTTTTGTCCGTATTTTTCTTTCTCCGCTGGTTATCGTTGTTACGATGATCACACACCGGTATGATCCTGGTTGTGGTCCCTCGGTTGAATGTACTCGTTATCTCGCTCTAATAATTGAGCCTTCATTGACAACATCCGAATATAGAGAAATTTATGAGAAATGAGATATCGACGTATCTTAGGGTTTCAAACCTCTCGAAACATCAAGATCATAATGCCCTCATTCTCCACCAAATGAGGTGCAAACCTGGATAACTTTGCAAACTTCACCTCGTACTAGGACACCGTCATGTTGTTTTGTTCCATTCTAATAAACTCCACTTCCTTCATATGACGAATACTTTCAGGAAAATACTTGTCATTGAACAGTTTTTGAAACATCTCCCAAGACATGCTGAGTGCGGTTGGATGGGTACGCTTCACAGATTCCCATCAGTAATCTACCTCATTACGGAACATAAAGGTGGCGAATGGAACCTTTTGTTCCTCCGTGCATCCCAAGACATCGAATATCTTGGTAATTTATTTGACCCACGTTTCTGCCTTATTCGGATCCGGCTTTCCCCTGAATTCTAGTGGTCCCAACTCTTTAAACTGCTTGGATGTGACAAACCGTGTGTTGTTATCATTTCCACCTGTATTTTGTGCACGAGTCTCCCTTGTTTGAATTTGGATGAACTGCAAAAAGCTTCTATACATCCCGTCGTTCATCATCTGCTCAGTGGTGTTGTTCACTGGAGGAACATTGTCAGCCTGTTGCACGTTCTCCTCGTTGGTGAGTAAAGGTGTCTCCACGGTCTCATTTACTCCACTGTCAACATTCTCAGTCGACATTCTCAAATACTGTCATAAAACAAGGGTTAATTGAAGAAATTAAAATGTCACATAATATCCCTATATTTTGACCAACCAACAAATAAGCTTAGGTAGGACACAATAGCGAAGGATTTACTCGTCTCTCCCCTCCTAGTTTTATTCCCTGATCTCTGCTAGAGACCATATCCCAAAGCTTTGATACCAACTCTGACACCCCCTAAAATAGGTATACATCACCCATTTTGAGTCATCAATAACATGGTACAGAAACAACTACAACTTTATTAATACAACATATAAACTGTGAGTTTAAATACAAATATTGTCATCTAGACAATATCCACACTCAAATAAGTCCTCATTATAATTATTGATACATTATTTTATAAAAATGGTGAGGACTACTAAAACAACTCTCTAGAACCATCATTCCACACCCCGACCAGAACTCGTTACATTCTCGCCTCCTCGAAAAGACAGTACTTCTGACTGGAATACTGGATATAGTGCTGAAGAGAACTTGTACCGTATAGCAAAACTCAAAGTATCAAAATACTCACAAGAATACGCTAGATAATATAGAGAGAGAAAGAGAGAGAAAACTTCAGTTTCTGGTGTGATTTTCAATTCTAACCTAAGCACCCTATTTATAGGAAATTGCTTAGAACACCAAAGTAGAAAATTTATTAAAATAATTTTATTTATTAAATATTCAAGCCCACCGCCAAAGAATCTGAATTCAGCTCATTTACCACACATGTGGGATTGCAAAAAACGTTTTCCTTGAATAAAATAATTAAAACTTTCAAAAATCAATTATTTCGGGACTTTGAAACTTTAATAATTCATAATAAATAGCTCTTTCATCAGAAAAATTAAAACCTTATGTTCTTTCCATAGGAAATTCCATTCCCTACAACTTTGTAAGTTTATGTTTTTCCAAATTCCAAACAAAAATTGACCGAAATCCATAAACGGGCAATTTTATAAATTTCAGTCAAAAAATGGGGTCCACAAGCATGAAAAACATGTTTTAAATATTTTTAGTAACAAAAATACTCTTCCTCCTCATTTATTCATATATCATACATTCATTATAAAAATATCACTATTATTATTAAAATATAATAATATATTTAAATAAATTATTTTATCAGAAAAGATAAAATATCAATTTTTCAACAATTGTCACTTTAAAAAATTTCTCCATCTATATCCACATAAAATGAATATTTTCCTTATCATATAAATCAATAATTAATTATTCACAAATAATATTACAAAATTACAATACTGACAACCAGGCAGTTCTCAGGAAATAGTGGGCTTTCCAATAAGGATTTCTCCTTATTGGCGTGCAATTAGGTGACCAAACCTCTCCTTAGACAAAACTTTCTAGACATTGCCAATAATGCTATCTAATAATATTATTCAAATAATATGAATTATTGATTCGATAAAGGAAAATACTGTGCAATTACAATTATTGAAACAACAATAATATAAAATATCAACGTAGCAATTATTGAATCAATAAAATAAAATATTGAACAGTAATTACTGTAAAAATTATTGAGTAGTGCCTTCTTACGTAAGAATTAATAATTGGTGCAATACCATGTGCTAGTGTGTTTTAACCACTGAGTATTTCAATAGTATTAACGGTAACAAATACGCCGTTATTTATAAACAACTTATATTTGTCGTTTTCTTCATCCGATCGCTTTCCGTCATGGGGCCCACAAAAAGTCGCTACCATCAGCATTTAATATTCCCCTCGACGGTAAGAATATTCCATGACCAAACGAATATTCCCCGACAACAATGAATATTTTATAAGCACTTGCTTATTTAAAATATTTGCACATTTTACCCATAACTAACCACATTAATCAAATCAACCCTTACTATTTCAAAATAATAAATAGAGGAAATTTAATTTTATTTATAATAAGTTGGGGTCTTACATCAATTTTTGGTAGTCAATACAAAGTCACATACTCTCGTCTTTCTACTTTACAAATAAAATAGGAGCTCCCCAAGGAGATGTACTAGGATGAATGAAACCGATGTCTAACAACTCCTGTAATTGGACCTTTAACTCTTAAAGTTCAATAAGAGCCATTCGATACGGGGTTTTAGAAATGAGTTTTGTACCAGGTTCAAGGTCAATAAAGAATTCAACTTCACGTTCTGGGGGAGACCGGGAAGTTCTTCAGGAAATACGTCAAGACATTCACTAACAACATAAATATTATTCAAATCTGAAGTATTTTTGTTCAAGTCCATAACATGGGCTAAGAAATCTTGACATTCATTTTTCAATAAAACGAATGGCTTTATGGCTTGATATGACAGTGATTGACTTTAGTGGTTTGGTTGCTTGAATTCACATAACAGGTTGGTTAGGAATATGAAAACTAACAACCTAACAAAAACATTCAATTTTGGCATGATGAGTAATTAACCAATCAATCCCTAAAATCACATCAAATGCAAGTATCTTTAAAGAGATAAGATCAACAGGTAATGTGATGGTGCCAACATGGATCAAGCAAGATTTATAAACAGTGGATGTAATGAAAGTTTCTCCTAACGGAGTCTCCACAGATAAGTCAAAGTCTAATTTCTCTAGAATCAAGTTCAAATGTTGAGCACAAATAAGAGAGATAAAAGAATGGGTAGAACAGGTATCTAATAAGTTATAAACTTCACAAAAATTTATGATTAACTAACCCGTGATAACTTCATTCGGTTCCTCGCTTTTTGGAAAGTTATGAAAAGTGCTCTCACTTGAACCATGAATTTAGACTTTTCTAGGACAGCCTTTGGTGTCATCATTACCGTTAGAATTGACTTTCACCATAGGGCATATTCCACCCTCAACTGCTTTGTCGTACTCCTGTTTCATGATCTGAATAATTAATCTTCGATCTATATTGAATTGAGGTTGACCGCAATATACATGATAATTCAAAAGTCGATGTTGGGTTCTCCCAATTGCTGTCCAAAAAGAGAAATACATATCATCTATTTTAGCCTTCTTGGATCAAACTTCTCTTTGCACAATATCAACGCGTCGTGCGGCTTTTACCCATGCATCGTTCATTCTCACTCATTTAGTTGTTTCTTCTTTCAACTGATCCTTGAAATTTGAATTCTCAGATTCCAGCTTTATCATCTTATACTCTGCCAAAGAGTGCTTCTGTTCAAGCATCACATATAGGGTAACAGAAGCTTGAATTATTGCATCCTTTTGCTCCAAGACCGCCTGCCATTCTTTATCCTGCTCTTCTAACTTAAGAATACGATTTTGCAATTCTACATTTCGATCATAAAGTTCTCCTAATAATTACTCCTCGGGTTTTTCTTCTTCCTCACTCTCAGCTACTACCTCTGCGACTAGCTCGGGTGCAACTATTAATTCTTCACTCACCACATGCATATCTCTAATTTCTTCTTCATCTGACATCACATTATCCTGGTTGGTGATTAGAGGTGTCTCCACGATCTCATTCACTCCATTGCTCATCTCAACATTTTCATATGCCATTCTCAAATACTACCACAAAATAAGGGTTAATTAAAGAAAATGACATACCATATAATACCCCTATATTCTAACCGACCAACAAATAATCTTAGGTAGGACACACTAGCGAAGGATTTACTCGTCTCTCCCCTCCTAGTTCTATTCCCCGATATCCGCTAGAGACCATATCCGTAAGCTCTGATACCAACTGTGACGCCCCCAAAATTGGTATATACCACCCATTCTGAATCGCCAAATACATGGTACAGAAACAACTACAACTTCATTAATACAATTGTCGCCTAAAATACGACAACACATAAACTGTGTGTTTAAATACAAATATTATCTTCTAGAAAATATCCACACTCATATAAAGTCCTCATTATAATTATTGATGCACTATTTTACATAATTGTGAGGACTTCTAAAACAACTGTCTTGAACCATCGCTCTATACCCCGGCTAGTTCCTGCTAAATTCTCATCTCTTGAGAAGAAAAATGGAACAAAAAGGAAAAGGGTGAGCTCAACTAGCCAGTAAAGAATATTACGACTAAGATAATGAACAACAAATTATCGTTAGCCTTCAACAAATCAGATAAAATATAATGAACAACAAGTTTTAGATCAACAACTACAGCGGAAACAACAATTCATTAAAAGAGTTTAAGAGAAAATGAAATCTACAATCATCTATGAATTTAAAAGTCCATCATCATTATTTTATCCATGTAACATCAATAAATAGACATCTTGAATCAAATATTCATATTTGCACTACGGGCCAAAGATATTCATTTATATCACCAGTTGGTCATGTTCATATCAACACCTATCCATCTTTGCACTACGGGCCAAAGATATTCATCAGGTAATCATTCATCTTTGCACTACAGGCCAAAGATATTCATCAAGTATCACCATTAAGGACTGAGGATGATGAAAAGTATTTTAAAGAACTAATCCAGTGAGATAAAAGGATAAAAATTAGGAATTCGTACTTTAGATAATTTGAGCTCAAAAATACTCCATAATAAATCACAGTGGAGTAAAATTCGAGAATGAAGATCAAAACATGGATACAATCAAAGATAGTAACCATAATAGACATCTGGGACAAAGAAGAGAAAATTTAATTTTTCCGTGAATAGTGCCGTATTTATGAATAGTGTCGTATACGTGAATAGTATCGTATACTTGAATAGTAACCTCGACACGAAAAGGTAGAAATTCTACAAGAAAAATCATACTTCGTGAACAGTACTCATGAATAGTACAATATTCGTGAATAGTGTCGTATACATGAATAGTACCCGTATACGTGAATAGTAACCTCGACATGAAAAGGTAAAAATTTCATAATAAAATTTATACCAATATTTCGGTATAATGATATTAAGAGAATAACATCATTTACGAAGAAAATAACATCCCTTAACTCAAAAGAATGGTATTTCTGACTTGAATATCAAATATAAGGATGTAGGAAACTTGCACTGAATAGCAACTCTCAATTAAAGTATCTAAATACTCACAAAATATGCTCGATAATATAGAGAGAGAAAACTTATTTTTCTAGTGTGATTTTCAATTCTAACTAAGCATCCTATTTATAGAAAAATGCTAGAACGCCAAATGAGTCTAAATTCATGAAATATTAATAAAAAATTTCTACGCACATTTTCTTGACCAAAATATCAGCACACCACTGTGGGGCCAACCAAATTTCAAAATTTCCACACCAATCAAAACTGAGGCCCACCAATGTTTTAAATAAAAATATTTATTTATGAAACTTCAATAATTCATAATAAATAGCCCTTTAATCAGAAAAATTCAAATCTCATGTTTATTCCATTGGAAATCAAATTCTCTACAACTTTGTAGAATAAAGTTTTTCCAAATTCCCAACAGAAAATGTCCGAAATCCACATACGGATGGTTTTTAATACCTCCATTCTGACAAAATATTGATAAAACACCTCAGCATTAAATCCTTCATTTATATCCACACAAAATAAATATTTCCCTATCCAACATTTATATCTACATAAAATAAATATTTCCTTATCATAAAAATCAATAATTAATTATTCACAAATAATATTATAGAATCACAACTATGACAAGCAGGTCGTTCCCTGGAAAGAGGGGCTTTTCGATAAAGATTTCTCCTTACTGGCTCGTAATTAGGTGACCAAACCCCTTTCCTAGAAAGAACATCCTTAGACATTGCAAATAATGCTATCTGTTAATATTATTCAAATGATATGAAATATTGCTCTGATAATGGGAAATATTGTGCAGTGATAATTATTGAAACAACAATAATCTAAAATATCAGCACATCAATTATTGAATCAATAAATAAAATATTGAACAATAATTACTGTAACAATTATTGAGTAGTGCCTTCTTACGTAAGAATCAATAATTCAAGAATACTGTGCAATACCATGTGAAACTATGCAACCATGCGTATTACTGTATTTTAACCATCAGGTATTCCAACAGTATTAATGGTAACAACTACTGTGAGACCCCAAATTTTTTGAATAAAGATTTAAATTTCTCAAAATATTTTTTTGAATATTATGGTGTGGATTTGATATAATGTTATAGTTGTGGGTAATATTTATAAATTTTAAAAAATATGCAAGTTGTTGTATAATATTTGATTCGTTGGGGAATATTCTTTTTGTCGGGGAATATCCGTATGACGGTATAATCATTGGTGGACCCCACCACAGAATTATTCTCGAATTGAGAAAATGACAAAAATATTTTTATGAAAATAACGGCGGAAGTGTTACCGTTAAAACTGTTGAACTACTCGGTAGTAAAAGTACAGCAATACGCGTGGTTGCATAGTAGCACACGGTATTGGTTATTGATGCTTACGTAAGAAGTCACTCAGTTATACCCAATTATTGCTACAATAATTGCTACATCATATCTCTCATATTATTGATTCAATTATTGTCACAGTATCATCTGCATTATATGATATGTTATTAAATCAATAATTAAGACGACAAAGTTATTCATATTATTAAATTTCAATATTTACAATGTCTAGAAGTTCTTTCAATGAGAGGTTTGGTCATCGGTTACTATTAATGATGAGTTGTAATATTAATGATGAATACGTTCGTGTTGATTAAAGAAGAAATTGATAGTTCCATTGTATGGGAATTATTAGTGTTAGTGGAAATCGAAATTTATTTTGATAATAATTGATGTGTGGAGGTTATATTGTTCAATCGGGTATTCGAGGCACTTTTTGTGTCAGAGTACTATTCACAGGTTACTATTCACCAAAATTACTATTCACTCTAGTATTGTTCACTCGAGTATTTGGGAGACTTTTCGTGTCGAAGTACTATTCACGAGTTACTATTCACGGGTTACTATTCACCGAAATTATTATTCACTCTAGTATTGTTCCCTCGGGTATTTGGGACACTTTTCATATCGGGGTACTATTCACAGAGTACTATTCCTGAAGTACTATTCATGGGATACTATTCACCCGAAAAATATATTTATTTTCGGTCCAAATCATTTTTGGGTACAATATTATTCCATGAGGAGATGTGCTAATTGTTTAGATAATTGGTTAAAATTTTAATAGTAAATCAATATGGATCGCTAGTTTAAAGTTTTAATAGTAAATCAATATGGATCGCTGGTTTAATGTTTTAATAGTGAATCAGTATGAACCGTTGCTTTAAGTTTTAATAGTAAATCAATATGGACCATCTGTTTAAAAGTAAATCAATCTGGACCGTTCATGAATTAGTTACTATTCACTCCTTTCTCCTATAAATAGAAGCTTATTCCTTCATTGTTTCTTACAAATTCACTGAAACTTTAGACACAGAAATTATAGAGAGAAAGAAGAAGAGAAGTCCGCTACTTCTCTATTCCAGTATCCAGCTTTATTCTAAAGTAAGGGGTATTATTTCTTTTGTATTAATGAAGAGAACTTCTATTATCCCATTCTTTATTACTCTGTTGGAATAACATGTATACGCTGACTACCCTATACTTGGTGAAATTCTTCTATTATTCCATTCTTTATTATTATGTTGGAATAACCTGGCTATGCGAAGTACTGCATACATGGTGAAATTCTTCTTTATTATTCTGTTGGGACATCCTGTATGTGCTTTACGCATGACCTGGTTCCATTATTTATTATTCTGTTGGAATATCATGTCTGTGCATTTATGCCTGACCTAGTACCGTTCTTTATTATTCTGTTGGAACGTCCTGTCTATGATTTACGCATGACCTGGTTCCATTCATTATTATTCTGTTGGAATAACCTGTCTTTGCGGTCTATCGCATGCATGGTGATTTCTTCTGTTATTCCATTATTTATTATTCTGTTGGAATAATCTGTCTCTATGGATTATCACATGCATGGTTAATGATCCTTTGTATTCATTCCTTATTAAATTGTGGAAATGATCTGTCTAAGTGGATTACCGCATGACGGACGAAAATCCATTTGCAGTTTCATATATTCTCTTATACTCAGTTGGTTAAAGCTTTAACTTCTATACTCCCTGAAATTAGTGGAATATCCTTGATATTTGCACTTCATCCTGTATCTTTTCATTGAAATATTTTTCTGAGCATTCTCGAATTTTTCTCTACAAAGAAGGATCATGTTGACAATTTGACGTTATTAGTTCCTGGATAAATTAATTCTTGAACTTGTTTTATTGAATTCTTATATCATTGTCATCATTCTCATTATCGACGTCGGGATTTTTGAGTGTCCCTTTTCGTTACTTGTTCTTTGGTGTTCTCATGTTAATGTGAGATTTGTTTAAAAAAACAAGTGAAAAAGGTCTAACATGTATAATGTCGACGATTTGACTTTAAGAGTCACCAGCTGGTGTATTTAACTGGTTGCACCAACGCAACCGAAAAGGTTTGCACAATGACCCAGTTATGTGACACTGCTAAACGGGTCTGTGAAACCGAGATTCATTTACGTCCGGGGTCTTTATTATGCGGAGGGAAGGTGTTAGGCACCCCCCGACATCCGTGTTGCCACGGTGACCGCCACTTTTCAAAGAAATTGTTATATGAATGTGTGTGTGTGTGTGCATTTGTGTGGATCAATGTACAATTATTTGGAAGTAGTGTTGTACCTCGTTCGCACCTATATACATAGGGTTTGAATTTATAGAAAAACTTAGTTTTAAACAAGATATAGCAATGACGTTTTGTAAAAGAGGTTTTTCAAACCCTTTGCTCAATAGCAATTGAGGCCTTTGATACTTCCATTTTATTATTAAATGTTCGACTTGTTTGCTTTTATTTTCGAGATGCAAAGCATTCTCGAGAAAATAATATACAGCAGTGCCGAACTCCTCATGGGCATGACAACAAAACAAGGAAATTCAAAAAATCGTAAAATAATGTACAAGCCGCTTTCAAATGAAAAATGTCCATTATGGAATCAATCTAGATTCAAGAGATCAATCTGTGATCACATGATTCCTAGGCTCACATGATACTTTGTAGTTTGTATGGAAAACAAGAAGCGCTTATATATATAAAAGTCAGTAAATATATATATATAGACATGATCAACCACCACGAAGCAACTCCATGGGGATTAGAAATGTAAATATATAAAAGCGAAAAATATATATATATATATATATATATATATATATATATATATATATATATATATATATGGACATGATCAACCACCACGAAGCAACTCCACGGGATCAAAATGTAAATAAAGTCAGAAAAGCGAACAACTGCCTCGAAGTAAACTCCAGGTAGGACAAAATGTAGATAATGCTGTAAAAGCGATCAACTGCCACGAAGTGAACTCCAGGCAGGACGAAATGCAAATAAAGCTGTAAAAATGATCAACTGCCATGATGTAAACTCCAGGCAGGATGAAATGTAAATAAAGTAGTAAAAGGACATGAAGTAAACTCCAGGCCTGACAGAAATGTAAATATATATATATACACAAATATATATATATAAAAGCAGTAAACGCACCGGATGTGAATCCAGGCTCATCGGATATGTTCGACAACAATATTATATATATAAGTGTATATATATATAAAAGCGAGTAAATGCACCGGATGTAAAATCCAGGCTCATCAGATATGTCTGACAACAATTATATATATAAGTATATATATATATATATATATATATATATAAAAGCGAGTAAAGGCTCCAGACCGAAGTCAAGAAGAGGGGCCTATGTCCATGGTCTTCAAGCTTCAAATTCTATCCAAAGTACTGCAACGCGTAATAGTCACTCGGGATTGTTACTCCTCGGTTCTTGTGGGACATTGTTGTATGTATGTATGTATGAAGCGTTGAGACGACACGTAGGTGTTGAAGGGGCAAGATGATGTTTAACTCTTCGCCGGGGTTATCGCCGATTTGAGTTGAAAGTAGACGTTGCTCAGGGTTACATCTGAGATTGGACTACTTGTTGGTATGCCGTGATATCATCTTGTGAGAGAAAACGTTGAGGCGGTAAGACGATGTTTTGACTACTCACCGTTGTTATCGCCGATTTGAGCGGAAAGCAGACGTTGCTCAGGGTTACATCTGAGATTGGACTGCTTGTTTGTAGGCCTCACTGTCATCTGTAGGTGTGCCTGTCTGTCCGTTGTTAGCTCCGGGTCTGAGGTATGAGTGCCTCGATAGGAGGTCTGAGCTTGAAACTGATCGCATGTGTTTGAAACAAACAATTCCGGAGTTATCGCCGGAACTGCAAAAGCATCCCTTGGGGCTATCACCAAGGATGGAGTCGCTACTCCCAGTGTTGTTTCTAGGACTGGAACTGAGCATCGCGGTGTTATTACCATGACATAACTGTTCTCTCCGGTGTTGTTGCCGGTCTTTTTATCTGCGTACCTCGGGATTATTTCCGAGATTGGAAATGACATCCTCGGTTTGTGTTCTGGGTTGGAACTGAACTTCCGGTAGTATCCAGAATGGATGTTAGCTGTCTTCCAGGGTTATCTCTGAAAGATAAATCTGCCCTCCTGTATTGTCAGTAATAGGCATGCAAAAAATTTTGAGTGTCTACAGATGCCCCTCTTTATCATATTCATGCAGTGCAAGGCATGGATAGGATAAAGAATCCTAGAAACTTGAAATGCAAGCAAGATAAACATGATGCTCTATGCAGCAAAATGATGCAAATGTATTTTGCATGATTGTCAGGTAATCCTGTTGGGATGACAATCAGTGATGGCTTGGACATGTGATCTAAGTCTCCAAGGATGTTGATGTTGGGGCTATCAGCAAAGTCTTGAATCCTAGACATTGGCTTATACTCCGTAGAGGTACCTCTTGTGTGTAAGAGATCTATGGGGATAAGGATTTTTCTGTTTGAGGCTGTGTATAACGTACTTCCTCATTCTATCTGAGTTACTGCCAATAGTTTGTCGTCGTCAGGGTTGCCCAACCTTTGATGATGTGTTTATCACCGGATAAATCCCTGCTGGGTGCATTATCAAGGTTGCTGGACCTTCATTGATGTATGTGTAATTGGTAGGATTGCACTGTAACCCTCGCCGGGGATACGTGGATGAGTTTCTTCGATGGGTTTACTTGCCATCGGCTGACATGACGTCAAGGTTGCTTGACCTTCATTGATGTGTGTATCAATGGTTGCATTATGTTGTAACCCCCGCCGGGGATACATAGATGAGTTTCTTCGATGGGTTACTTGCCATCGGCTGACATGACGTCAAGGTTGCTTGACCTTTATTGATGTGTGTATCAATGGTTGCATTACGTTGTAACCCCCGCCGGCGATACGTAGATGAGTTGCTTCCATGGGTTTACTTTCCATCGGCTGACATGACGTCAAAGTTGCTAGACCTTCATTAATGTGTATCAATGGTTGCATTGCGTTGTAACTGTGACGCCCCCAAATTCGGGTCTCTTCCAACCCGACAGATGGTGCTACACGGTAATAGCATTCATTCATTCATTCCATTGAACAGTCTAAAAAGGACTAATATAACTTATATATATATATATATTCAAAATAATAATATATTACCCAGGTTCTTTGTAACCCATTCGTTTGTTCTTGTCATAATATCAAATATATTACAATAGTACCTATACTATTTCATAAGTAATCTAAGGGTTCATTTTCACCTTGCCCTTGTCCTTGCCCGAGCCTTCAGTCCGCTCGATCTTGGCTGTGTTCATATAGTTCAAGCAAGAGTAAGCATGACTAGCTCAACAAGTACTACATTTCTAATAAACAACATGCTTGAAACATAGAACTCATACATCTTCAATAACTGAACAATAGTTACAAAGTACTATCGATAATTCAAAATAGCACTTCTTTTCCTTTAAAACGTTTTACACAACCATACTCACTGGAATAACAATTATGGCTCAAGTCTATGAGCATCAATAAGTTATTTTGAAAAGAATAACCCGACACTAAGTCCGTAAGTCCAGCATAGCTTACGAGCACTTCTGAGTGATCAGCTCATAGTACTCTATGTTGATCAACACTGCATTCATTAAACGTGTATACGTTTAAATTGTGGCAACCTCACGTGCCTGTCGTTAAACGACAAAACATTTTAGCATACTTGGTCTTCGATAGGAAACCATACCAATATAACTTGATAAACATAAATCATGCTTGACAGATTCATAATACAAATCTAGCCGAAAGAATTAGCTTTGACTTCATCATTCAAGACTTCATGCGAAAGAATACATGAATTTCAAAGCTTGTCCAGACTGAACTGGAACAAGGGTTAGAATACTTGCCTTTAGCGTTTGCTTACTGATTAACACACGTACAGTTTAAGTCTCTATGATTCTACAATACATAATCATATAACGTACCACATTAGGTTATATATAATAAAGTATGTATACTATTATATCTTACCCTTCATCTCAATGTAAATCTTGACTTAGATTCGTTATTAGGGTTTTCGGCTTTCATTACGTCATTCACATTTCGCTCATCTTTGATTGATTATTAACTCTTAATCAACATGCATTAGTGTCTTAAGAGTACCTTATAATTTCTTAACCATGTTATGATTACATCTTAATTCATTACTAACAAGTTCTCTTTCATTCTACACTTGAAATCTTTCTTTTCTATTATTTTCTTGTGTGGTAGGCCATTGGCTACCAACAATCACTCAGATCTCATATGCAGTATGAAGTTAGCGATGTGTAAGGTTCTGCCTCACATTTGCGGCAAACGGGCTTTTAGGCTTGGAGTCGCGTCGCGGCGCGGACTCTGTGCCTCAGACAGTTTTGCAGTTTTAAAATTTTAGCGAACTTCCCAGATGCATAACTTCTTCGTTTTAAGTTCAAATTGGTCCATTCAAAAGCCTACGGTTCATAAATTTCATAATCTACTCGTTCATGCAAGAATTTTATCTATTTGACTTCGTTTGCTAAAATTTCACCTATGATTTCATTTTTAACGAAAACGATAAACGTTCTTGAACGTTCAATGCTCGTTTTTTCGTTTTTTCGAGTCCGCAACTGTATAATGACCAATATGACTTGTCTCCATTGAAAACCAACGTTTCCATCTTGAAACACAAAATACGACTTCCATTATGAGAATTTTACGAATTCGACGATAATCGTCCAATCGTGTGAAGTTCGTTAAATCTTCATTACTAAGCTTCATAAATGGATTTTAATCAACAAAAAATCATTATAAGTTATTTACTACACCAACTTATAATCAAAGTAGGTTTTGACTCATTTTCATAAGTCATTGTCTTATTTAACTTATGAATTACAAATTCTCATGTAAATTACTTACTATGAACTTAAGTCCACTAATCAATGTTCTCATGTTATAATTAATATACTAACCATCATATGACAACATATGACAAGTTCTTCATGATTTTAACAACTTATTAGTGTTCATGTTGTTTATTCAACTTATTCGGCTTAAGTTCATTCCTTATTAACTTATTACATGATATTATCAAACCATCCCCTTCTCTATCAATCCTATCATAATAGAGATGAAAGAACATTGGACACAAAATCATTACCTTTGAAGTCTAACTTCTTCTTCTTGGAAAATCTAAATTTAACTTAAAAGTGCTTATTTGCTCTACCAAATAAGTAGCTTATATTTTAGAGGAGTTGAGAGGAAATTTTATCAAGCAAACAAATGATGGAGAGCTTGCTATTTATAGGCAACTTAAAGCTAGGGCATTATGGTCAACTAGACATCCCACGTCCTTATTCCACCTCCTCATTCAACCTCCTCAATTAATCTCATTAATTCCACCTCCTTACTATTCATACCTTTGGCTCTAAGTAAACTTGGCAAGCACAACACTTGCTCACCACCCTACTTGATCATCACACATAATCCTTGCCCATCAAGATTACCCACTTCCTACTTGGTTTGACCCATGGATCAAGGCTTCTCATTGGGCTTGGTTAATTAATCTAACTACTTTCTTAATGGGATTGTGCTACCTAATTTGGACTCATGATATATAAAACACTTGGGCTTGTTTGTCACATTATATTGGACTCCTACTATTAAGTTTATAATCCTACAAGTCCATTCCCTTTTATTCAATAACTTAACATACATACCTTACGTATAATTCTAGTATACTAGCTTGTATATTAATTCTGAATATACGTTATCTCATTCTCCATACATAATAGTACAATACGTCGTATTATACTTACATTCAATACTTTCATATAATGACTACATATTATACGATCACAACTCTCTTCCTTTAACGCTTAATAACCTAACGTTCCCAAATTAAGTCCACATGCGAAATATTACGTTTTCCATACTTAGGTTATTATTACATAATCAATATCACCTCGATATTATAACGTTACGTATTTCTCGAAAGTTCAAAAATAATTCCCGAGCAGAAATCGATAAATAGTGTTTTTCGGAAAATTTCTCGAAAAACTTTTATTTTCGTTTTAGAAATTCAAACACTTTAATTCTCCCACGTAGTTAAAATACTACGACGTTCTGACGTTTCTAGGTTATAGAACGACCTTCATCTTCTCAACACGCAATAATAATAAATAATATTATTTTATTCATTATTAAAAGTAATTAGAAAAGGTTCGATTTTTCGGGGCGTTTCACTCTCCCCCCCTTATAAGGATTCAGTCCCCAGAATCTCACTATATAAAAAAAAATTACACAAATAAATGCGGGTAATTCTTTTTCATCATTTCTTCTAACTCCCACGTTGCTTCTTCTGCATCGTGGTTCTTCCATATCACCTTCACGGAAGGTATGACTTTATTCCGCAAAACTTGTTCTTTTCTATCGATAATTTGAATCGGTGTTTCCTCATATGTTAAGTCCTTCTCGACATGAATAGGCTCATATTCTATCACATGTTTATAATCTGGCTTATAAGGACACAATACCGATACGTGAAATACATTATGTATTCGTTCTAGGTTTGGAGGTAATGCTAACATATAAGCTACCTCACCTACCCGTTTCAATACTTCGAAAGGTCCTATAAACCTCAGACTTAACTTCCCCTTCTTTCCAAAACGTATCTTTCCTTTCCAGGGAGATACTTTTAGAAATACGTACGAACCTACTTCAAACTCTCGATTCTCTCTGTGTGGATCCGTAAACTTCTTTTGTCTGTCTTGAGCTGCTAGAAGACGCATCTAAATCTTTTTGACAATATCCGCTGTCTATTGCACCAATTCTGTTCCTAACATTCGGCGTTCTCCTACCTCATCCCAATATAGTGGCGTTCTGCATTTTCTCCCATACAAAGCTTCGTAAGGTGGCATACCTATGCTTGCATGATAACTATTGTTATACGCAAACTCCACTAATGGTAGATGATCATCCCAACTACCCTTGAAATCCATGACGCAAGATGTTAGCATATCTTCTAACATCTAAATTGTCCTCTCGCTCTGTCCACCATCTGATGATGATATGTTGTACTCAGCTTCAACTGCGTTCCCAACTGCTCTTATAGATTTCTCCAAAAGTTCGACGTGAATCGTGGATCACGATCTGACACAATCGATACTGGCACTCCATGTATAGAGATTATTTCCTTAATATAAAGTCTAGCTAACTGGTCTAAGTTATACTTAACCCTAATTGGCAAAAAGTGAGCCGACTTCGTCAACCGGTCCACTATTACCCAAATTACATCATACCCCTTGGTTGTAGACTGAAGTCCCACCACAAAATCCATCATGATATTCTCCCACTTCCACTCCGGAATTTCTAATGACTGTAGCAAGCCACTAGGTCGTTAATGTTCGGCCTTAACTCTCTGACAAGTCAAGCACCTACTCATATACTCTATTATTTCTCTCTTCATGTTCGGCCACCAGAAACTATGTCGAAGGTCTTGATACATCTTATTACTACCAGGATGAATCGAAAACCTTGAACTATGAGCCTCTTGTAGAACCTGCTCCTTTAATTCCATCTCATTCGGAACCCAAATTCTTCCTTCAAATCTCAATAATCATTCATTATCAAGACCGTACTTAGTATCTTTTCCATTAGCCAGCCGCTTCTTCATCCGGTCACACTCATCCGTTTTGAGTTATACTTCTTTAACTCTCTCTATAATGGTCGGTTGCATCTCCATCGCAAATAGTATTTGTCCTCCTTCACTTGGCAGCTTCACTCCCAGCTCCATCCTAGCCATCTCTATTATCAACTCAGTTTGAGTCATTAACAAAGATAACTTTTCCTGACCCTTCCTACTTAAGGCATCGGCAACTACATTGGCTTTTCCGGGGTGATACAGGATTTCATAGTCGTAATCCTTTATCAACTCCAGCCATCTCCTCTGCCTCATATTCAAATCCTTCTGTGTGAAGATATATTTTAGGCTTTTGTGGTCTGTGTATATCTCACATTTTTCTCCATAAAGATAATGTCTCCATATCTTTAGAGCAAAAACTACTACGGTCAGTTCGAGTTCATGAGTAGGGTAAACTTTCGATAATCCTTCAATCGCTTAGATGCATACGCAATGACTTGCCACCATCTTTGCGCAGCACACAACCAAGTCCTTTATGCGAAGCATCGCTATAGACTACAAAATTTCCTATATCATCGGGTAATGACAACACAGGTGCCTCACTCAATCTCTTCTTCAGTTCTTGAAAACTGTTCTCACACTTGTCAGTCCAAGCATATTTCACTGTCTTCCTCGTCAAGTTAGTCAATGGAGTAGGTATCTTCGAAAAATCCTGAATGAATCTTTGATAGTAACCCGCTAACCCTAGGAAACTCCGCACCTCAGTCGGCGTTTTCAGGCTTCCACCTTCGCTGGATCTACTGAAATTCCCTCATGGTCAATGACATGACCTAAAAACTGCACCTTCTCCAACCAAAATTCACACTTATTGAATTTCGCATACAACTTCTCTTTTCTTAGTTCCTCTAAAACTAATCTTAGGTGTTCAACATGATCTTCTGGCGTCTTAGAATATACTAGAATATTATTTATAAACACCACGACGAACTTGTCTAAATATTGTTTGAACACACTGTTCATCATATCCATGAATGCAGCTGGTGCATTTATCAACCCAAACGACATCACTAAAAACTCGTAATGACCATAACGAGTCCTGAATGCTGTCTTTGGCACATCCTCCTTCCTAACCTTCAACTGATGATACCCCGTTCTTAAATCTATTTTAGAAAAATACTTATCCCCTTTCAACTGATCAAAGAGATCATCGATCCTGGGCAATGGGTATTTATTCTTTATTGTTAACTTGTTCAACTCTCTATAATTGATACAAAGTCTTAACGATCCGTCCTTCTTCTTGACAAATAGTACCGGTGCTCCCCACGGTGACACACTCGGCTGAATGTACTTCCCATCCAATAGTTCTTGCAACTGCACCATCAAATCCTTCATCTCCACTTGCGCCATACGATACGGTGCCCTAAAAACTGGTGCTGCTCCTGGCACAATGTCTATCACAAACTCGGTCTCCCTATCCGGCGAAAGACCAGGCAATTCACTCGGAAATACATTGGCGAATTCTCTCACTATAGGTATTTATTCCATGGTTGCTACCACTCTCTGGGTATCAACAACATGCCACGGGTAACCTACACATCCTTTCCTTAGTAATTTCCTAGTTTGTGTCATGGTTAGACAACACGAACGTCCCGGCGATCTATTCCCGTAAAATACTACCCAAGGTTGTTCTAACGTCTTAATGTTCACACATTTCTTTTGACAATCTATAATTGCCCCATGGTTAACTAAGCAATCCATTCCGAGAATTACGTCGAATTCTCCTAACTTTATTGGTATTAGATCTACCGATAATTTACAACCCCGTATGTCTACACAACAACTCTTGTGAACATCTTCAACAGGAATTATCTCTTCGTTTGCTACCTTAATATTTAAAGGTATAGGCAACTTTTCGGGAAGTAATCCTAATCGTCTAGCAAAATCACATGCTATAAACGAACAAGTAGCACCCAAATCAAACAGCACGTACGCATTGATATTGTTGATCGGAATAATACCTGCGATGACTTCTCCTGATGCAACCGCATCTTGGACTGTCATGTTAAAGGTACGACCCATCGGCCTACCCGGCTGCGCTGGACCCCTAATAGCTAACTTACCTCTATTAGTGTCCCGGTTCCCGTCCGTCCCCTTCTTCAGGTAGTTCTTTGCCATGTGGTCAGTTGATCCACACACAAAGCATTCGTGATTCTTCTTCGGACTTGGACAATTTGGCTTAATGTGCCCCTCCTGTCCACAGATGTAATAGACGACCTTCCCCTTGAGACAGACTCCTAAGTGAGTCTTCCCACAGGTCTTGCAAACCTCCATTCTTCTCTTCGAGTGTCCTTGCTTCACTCTGGTATTCCCAAAGCTAAATACCTTCCTCTTCTGACCCTCTCCACTTCCATTGGCTCCTTCAATCTTGACTCTCCCATCCACCTTTCCCTTATTCTTCTTTTCTTTGTGGTATTGGCTCAATGCCTCACTACTACCTTCGACGATTATCACCTTCTCTAAAACGGTTCCGAAAGAAGTACTTTAAAACACCGAAATACGGTTATAGAGCCAGGGTTTCAAGCCCTGCTCGAACCGTCATGCCTTCCCCACCTCGGTATCCACTTGGTGTGGAGCGAACCTCGTCAGTTCATTGAACTTGGCAGCATATTGGGGAACCGTCATGTCCCCTTGTTTCAACTCCAGAAACCACATCTCCATCCTTCCCTGCATGCTCGTGGGAAAGTAGTTCTCGAAGAATATCTCCTTTAACCTATACCACATCAAATTCGCTATCCCAACCCTAGTCTGATTGGCTTCCCACCAAAAGTTGGCCTCTCCCTTCATCATATAGGTCACAAATGCAACCTTCTGGGCCTCGGTGACATTTGCTATTACAAATGCCTTTTCTATCTCCTTAACCCACGTTTGGGCTTCGAGAGGGTCTGTAGTTCCTTTGAACTCCGGTGGACTCACACTCATGAAATCCTTAAAGGTAGTAGCTCGTGCTACTCCTGGATTTACGGGGATATTAGCCCCTGTTCTATTAAATGCGGTGGTTATTAAGTTAACAAATTCCTATATCGGATTAACCGGACCTCCCTCTGGTTGATTTACATTCGTTCCTTGGTTACGTTGCACTCTTCTTGGCGGCATTTTGTTGATACAATAAACACATTACGTTATTATTCCTTTCTTTATTAGTTATCAATTAATATTAAACAATAACGTCAACATCCATAACACATTGCTTTCCATAAAAAGAACTTATATTCAAAATAACACTTCTTTTCCTTCAAAACGTTTTACACAACCATACTCAGTGGAATAACAATTATGGCTCAAGTCTATGAGTATCCATAAGTTCTTTTGAAAAGGAAAACCCGACACTAATTCCGTAAGACTGACATAGCTTACGAGCACTTCTGAGTGATCAACTCATAGTACTCTATGTTGATCAACACTACATTCATTAAACGTGTATACGTTTAAGTTGTGGCAACCTCACGTGACTGTCGTTAAACGACAAAACATTTTAGTATACTTGGTCTTCGATTGAAAACCATACCAATATAACTTAGTAAACATAAATCATGCTTGACAGATTCATAATACAAGTCTAGCGGAAAGAATTAGCTTTGACTTCATCATTCAAGACTTCATGCGAAAGAATACATGAATTTCAAAGCTTGTCGAGACTGAACTGGAACAAGGGTTAGAATACTTGCCTTTAGCGTTTGCTTACTGATTAACACACGTACACTTTAAGTATTTATGATTCTACAATACATAATCGTATAACGTACCACATTAGGTCATATATAATAAAGTATGTATACTATTATATCTTACCCTTCATCTCAATGTAAATCCTGACTTAGATTCGTTATTAGGGTTTCCGGCTTTCATTACATCATTCACATTCCGCTCAACTTTGATTGATTATTAACTCTTAATCAACATCCATTAGTGTCTTATAAGTACCTTACAATGTCTTAACCATGTTATGCTTGCATCTTAATTCATTACTAACAAGTTCTCTTTCCTTCTACACTTGAAATCTTTCTTTTCTATCATTTTCTTGTGACTGGCGCCGCGGCGCCAACAATCACTCTGTATCTCGAGATGCGGCCCGAGTTAGTAGTGTGCAAGGTTCCGGCCTCGTGCTGTAGCGCGGGCTTTTTGGCTTGGAGTCGCGCCACGACGCCGACTCTGTGCCTTAGATAGTTTTGCAGTTTTGAAATTTTAGCGAACTTCCCGGACGCATAACTTCTTCGTTTTAAGTCCGAATTGGTCCGTTCAAAAGCCTACGGTTCACAAATTTCATAATTTACGCGTTCATGTAAGAATTTTATTTATTTGACTTAGTTTGCTAAAATTTCACCTATGAGTTCATTTTTAATGAAAACGATAAACGTTCGTGAACGTTCAACGCTTGTTTCTTCGTTTCAAGCCGAAATTCGGTCATTTTTGTGTCCACAACTCTATAATGACCAATATGACTTGTATCCATCAAAAACACACCTTTCCAACTTCAAACACAAAATACGACTTCCATTCCGAGAATTTCATGAATTCGACGATAATCGTCCAATCGTGTGAAGTCCATCAAATCTTCATTACTAAGTGTTCTAAATAGATTTTAATCAACATAAAATCATTACAAGTTATTTACTACACCAACTTATAATCAAAGTAGGTTTTGACTCATTTTCATAAGTCATTGTCTTATTTAACTTACGAACTACAAATTCTCATGTAAATGACTTACTATGAACTTAAGTCCACTAATCAATGTTCTCATGCTATAATCAACATACTAATCATCATATGACAACATATGACAAGTTCTTCATGATTTTAACAACTTATTAGAGTTCATGTTGTTTATTCAACTTATTCGGCTTAAGTTCATTCCTTATTAACTTATTACATGATATTATTAAACCATCCCCCTTCTCTATCAATCCTATCATAATAGAGATGAAAGAACATTGGACACAAGATCATTACCTTTGAAGTATAACTTCTTCTTCTTGGAAAATCTAACTTTAACTTAAAAATGCTTATTTGCTCTACTAAATAAGTAGCTTATATTTTAGAGGAGTTGAGAGGAAATTTTATCAAACAAACAAATGATGGAGAACTAGCTATTTATAGGCAACTTAAAACTAGGGCATTATGGTCAACTAGACATCCCACCTCCTTATTCCACCTCCTCAATTAATCTCATTAATTCCACCTCCTTACTATTCATACCTTTGGCTCTAAGTAAACTTGGCAAGCACAACACTTGCTCACCACCCTACTTGATCATCACACATAATCCTTACCCATCAAGTCTACCCACTTCCTACTTGGTTTGACCCATGGATCAAGGCTTCTCATTGGGCTTGGTTAATTAATCTAACTACTTTCTTAATGGGCTTGTGCTACCTAATATGGACTCATGATATATCAAACACTTGGGCTTGATTGTCACATTATATTGGACTCCTACTATTAGGTTTATAATCCTACAAGTCCATTCCCTTTTATTCAGTAACTTAATATACATACCTTACGTATAATTCTAGTATACTAGCTCGTATATTAATTCTTAATATACGTTATCTCATTCTTCATACATAATAGTACAATACATCGTATTATACTTAAATTTAATACTTTTATATAATGACTACACATTATACGATCACAACTCTCTTCCTTTAACGCTTAATAACCTAACGTTCCCAAATTAAGTCCACATGCGAAATATTACGTTTTCCATACTTAGGTTATTATTACATAATCAATATCACCTCGATATTATAACGTTACGTATTTCTCGAAAGTTCAAAAATAATTCCCGAGCAGAAATCGATAAATAGTGTTTTTCGGAAAATTTCTCGAAAAACTTTTATTTTCGTTTTAGAAATTCAAACACTTTAATTCTCCCACGTAGTTAAAATACTACTGACGTTAAACGTTTCTAGGTTATAGAACGACCTTCATCTTCTCAACACGCAATAATAATAAATAATATTATTTTATTCATTATTAAAAGTAATTACAAAAGGTTCAATTTTCCGGGGCGTTATAGTAACCCCCACCGGGGATACGTAGATGCTTGAAAGATGTGCATTTTGACCCCCGTCGGGGATACGTGGATGATTGAAGGATGTGCGTTGTGACCCACACTAGGGATACTTCATTAGTTGATAACTTCGACGTTGTAACCCCTGCCGGGGAGGTTTTGTATTTCATGGTTTTGCATTGTAACCCCCGCCGGGGAGTTTAGGGTTGTGATCCTACAAATGACGGCATCAGACCTTTGTGGGGTATTACCGAGCATGATCTGTGAAAGCTGAGCTCATTAGTATAGTATACCCTGCATTCAGGCAAATACCATTGAGATGACGGGAGGTTAACTCTGACCGACAAGAAACTAGGATTTCAGGCTATTCCACTCAATCGCGTAGCATTTTTATTCCTGATTTGGCCTTTTCAGCTTGTGAGACCTCCTTTGCAACTCTAAGTGGAGCAAGCCGGAGGTGTGGGACCCATGTAGAGATGTTGTAGGTACACCTACAGGAGCCGCATGTGAGCCTGCGGCCAACCGTACCTATTCATAAGCCAATGGTTGCTTTCATAAGTCATTTTCAAGTTGCGCAGAAAAGGAAATCTGAGAGCTCTTCTTCAAATCTGCTGAGTTTGGGCAACTTTCTGCATATTCTGCCACCATACAAGCGTTCTTCACTGTCCTGGTAACGTGTGCATGTATTTTTTTCCAGTTTCTATCCGTTGGAAAATTACTTATCACATGAAATGCATTTAGACACAGTAGTGAATATGCATGCTGATATGACTTGATAAAAAATATTCAACATAGAAAATGTTAGTATTAAACCATGCTGAATATAATGATGTGAAAAAATTTACTTTTCTTGGTAATTAGACTACATTTACGGATCTTTTACTGTGATGTGATAATGCATGTAGGATGTATATGACTATGTATGGGTGTGCTACTGAATGGCCACATAGTCATGCCTATGTGCATGTGGATAGTCCCATTTACAAAGGGGGCTATGGCAAAATTTTCCCAAAATGTAGGTATTGGGTAGTCATACATTTTTAACTCTACTGTAGATATATGTTAAAACAACGCATTTTGAAAAGCTCTAGGTAAGAAATTACCTCACCCTTTTTGAGGTGATTTGGAGACTTGTTGTCCAGATATTATGAATCTGGATCAGCCAAGTAGTTCCCGCAGGACCACTTTTGGTGTACGGAGGAAAGCTTCTGAAGAGCCTCAACGCCATTCTGTCAGACAGCCTCATCGTTTAGTGGAGGCGGTGATACGTCCTATTCGGGTTGAAGTGATGAATGTTGAGAACGAGGATGAGGATGTACCGATTGAGGTTCCTGATCTTGTTGTACGTGTTTCCCATAGGGAATTTCCAGGTATTCAAGTGGCGAAGCCAGATCTTCTAGGTGACTTGAGTAGGCATCCTTCAGTAGACCTGCACGCAAACGAGGTATGAAGTTAGATCTTTATTCTTCCTTATTTCCTATTGATGAGGAGTCAAGGATTCTAATGTTGATCTGCATTTGATGTAGGTTCCCGGCTTCATAAAGCCTCGAGGGAACTTGTTTAGCATCCACTCTATGTATCAGGCTTTTCATGATGACTATAGAGCGATCGGCCATGGCTGGGGATTTGGGATGTTCTTCTCCATTCTACCCCGTCACTGTCCTTGACGTTACCTCAGGGCATTGTCTGAACGATGGTTTCAACAGACTCAATCACTTCATTTGTTGGACTATGAGGTGATGATGATGCCGATGGATTGGCAGTTTATCACAGGTATGGAGTTTGGAGGGGATCCAGTGCCTTGCACAGCGGATATCACCCCTACTGCCGTTAGATCCTTGTTGGGAATTCCAGCGGAGGCGCTCAAGGGCAGGACTATTCGTTGAGTGAGCCTATACCCGATGATGTGAGAGTCAGGGATCGCATTCTTCGGTGATTGTTCCTGATGATCATTAGGGGATGCTTCATAGTAGATAACTCCTCTATGGTGTCCTTCGCTTTGATTAGAGCCACTCAACACGTGGACCGTATAAGAGAGTATGATTGGGGTTCCTACACCTTTGCTTATTTCCTCAGGGGAATGCACATACGATCGCAGGGCTTCATCGAGGTATGGTTAGGATTCTACCCATTTCTGTCGGTGAGTGTTTCTCTTATCTTTTCCCATGTATAGGTTAAGAGTGTTGACTAACAGTAGATGTTTGCCTTTGTATTGGAAGTTTTGGGCCTATAAGAGGCTTCTTTGTTTGCGTTCTGTGAGCGTGTTAGGTTTAGATACCTATCCACGAGTACGGAGATGGCATCATTCCATACTGGCGGAGGTCCCTGTTGCTGAGGGTTTCACTCATTGTCACCTACAACTGGAGTTGTTGACAGCCGATGTCATCACATGGATTCCCTACTCTGGAGAGCATTTGGGAGTTAGTTTTGAGGATGGGTACCCGACTGGAGTAGAGTACGTCATTTTCACCCGCAGGATTCTTCTCTTCACAAATGGTGGATGGGAGCTCTATTTAGGAGATTATGCTATTAGGAGCACTACAGGAGAGATCTGTATGCCGATCTTGCCTCCTGCCAGGCGTTATTGGCCTGTTTCGCAGTCACCCGTCATTGACATCCCATTGATGGGGATTGATGGTTTTACATTGTCAAAGGGCCCCTGGTCTCAGGAGATGTTCTAGCATTGGTGGATCCCTCGTACTATTGGAGCTCAGACCTGCGCCACACAGTTTATAGGGGATATGGTTCCAGGATCCGTGATGATGACGGATTGGCTAGCCTGTGTCAAAGATCTAACTAATGTGACACAGATTGACAGATTGACTTGGCAGCTGGACCGGTCACATCTTTTCATTCGGCATTTGGGCAGAGATCCTTCAGAGGCGAATCATCGTTGATCCTTCCACTCAAGGCCGGCCCTCGTGTGACCCATATGGCTTTGTCGGTGTAGATCCTCCATTGTATCGGGCTGACATCCCTGTAGATAGAGATCTAATGACTTAGGAGGAGTTACATCAGATGGACAATATCGATGATGTAGACATCGACACCATTGACTTTTTCTGATATATTTCTCGCTATCTCTTTTGATAGGCCTATATTAGATGTTGGGTAGCTTCGCCTCAATTCCCCTATATTTTAGCTGTACAAAGATGTATTAGATGATGGTATACTTAGGAATGTATGAACAGTTTTCCATTCCCTATATCATATTGCCATCTATTATATCATGCATGTTATTATGTTATGCATATGTATGTCCAAGGATATTTAGCATTGACCCCTGGATGGTCTTATGACATGGCCCGTACAGATGTCTTCTTCGACAGATAGCCGTATTGATCATACCCCACCATTTTTGGTGGAATCTGGTATGCGCTCATGGTATGATAGTATATCACCAACAGACATGGTGATCGTAGATGATTTGTGCAACATACTATGACCCTGTTGATGTTTCAGGTTCCCATAGGATTTGTAGAGGGTATGCTTTGAAACCTTCGGGTATCGGAGAGGCGTTTTTTCGATTTGGGACCCGATGAGTTGACTCCTACTTTGGAGGAGTATGCACGATTAACGATGCTTTACACGGACGACCTTGCGTGCGTATATATGCTCGGAGACATTAGCGAGCGCCTCATGACCCTCACCAGATTGAGACGTAGAGTGGTCCATGACAAGATTACATCCGGCCACGTGATATCCTAGCGTTTCCTGTTTGACAAGTTTGGCTTTGAGGATTGCTATGCACGGCATTCTAGGGATTTCACCACACTGGAGGACCATTGGCGTTCAGCCAGAGTAGATGTACTGCTTCTATGCGTATTGTCATACGTCTTCATGCTGCGGTACGTGGATGAGTTGGATATCGGTGTCATTATGGCAGCGAGATCTCTCAGGGAGGGTCATACCATTGTACTGATGATCATTGCAGAGACTCTGAGGTCAGCTACATACTGCTGCACTTATCCGGTAGGAGTGTTTATAGGTAGATCGGTTATTGTTGTATGTTTGGTTTATATCACACTTGAGACCGATTGGCACTTTCAGACGGCAAGGGTTTTGTTTCACCCATGATATAGCCATGTCGTAATCCTTTCAACCTGCGGAGTGTACAAATACTGCATCGTGGTCAGCTTTTCTGGTAGGGATTAGAGACCCGTTTGCTATATTATCGTGTTCAGGGCTTAGCTCACCCTACAGCTTCATTACTCATGCTTCGGGCATGGATTATCTCCCTCTAGCTGGTTTGAGGGGCATGATCACTTACCACCCATTGGCCATTATGTGTCAGTTTGACCAGTTTCAGGATTTTCATCCGTATGAGGCAGCGATGAGTCGGCCGCTTTCACAATCGCTTATCGTGGAGGACAAATCCAGTTGTATTCTGTTGGGATCGGCGAGGGTCATTGAGTTTTTCGTTAGTCATCCAAGTTGTTCTGTAGAGTATTCTGCATGGATGGAGATAGAGACTGCATCGGCTGCGGCAGTATCCACAGTGGAGGAGATTGATTCTGATGATGAGGAGCCTATAAAGGAGGCTATTATTCACATCAATGATTTGACTGCTGGGCTGCCATCATTTGTGATGGATTCTCCCACCCCGAGTGCCACTGTTACTCAGTATCTGACATAGTATTTGGAGCAGAGCTTACATTTGATGACCTATGAGAGAGATCAGTCTAGGGCTGCGATGTTGACAGCTCTTGATGAGAGAGATACCGCTCTGTTAGAGAGGGATGAGGCTATATCAGCCAGGGATGCATTGATTGGGGAGCGGGATGCGGCCTTATCTGCTAGGGATGTGGACATTGCAGATATTACTTCCGTTAGATCCCAGATGACTGTCAGTCTTGCTGACATGAGTGCTTGCATTGATGAGCATTATGCCACCATGTAGTTAGCCTTTGATCTGCTAGCTCGTGTAGATACCCTTGGGCAGGAGCTTGCAGCGCTACCTCCGTCTTTAGAGAGGGATGCTATGTTAGATCTGATAGTCCGCATACATACAGATCTGTAGATAGCTTTGTATTTTCCTGCACAGACTAGCTTAGCCATTTTGTCATGTACAACACATATGTATATATCAAATAATATTATGTATGGCAGGGAAATATATTTTTATTCACTCCCCTTTTAGTTATGCCTTGATACTTGCTTGATATTTACCTGTTTCTTCAGGGCCTTGTGATCTTAATACATTCTGAACTTATCCTTGATAGATGGACATTGAGACGTCGCAAGATCTCTCAGAACGGATCATTGATTTCTGTAAATCCTACCATCTTTGGTGTCTTGGGACTGGTATTTGTATGGAAAAGTGGAGAGGATGGTAGTTTCTTCCTCTTTGAGATTGACCGCACCACAGATGGTCACCAGTATTTCTATTTATGAGAAGCCTAGTTAATTCCATCTCTTATGGGTTGGTATTGCTCTTTGAGGCACGATCGCAGCTTAGATGGTCACCAAATCTTCTATTTGTGAGAAGAGGGTGGGTAATTCCATCCCTTTGATCTGAAACCGATGAAATATGGTGAATAGAAGGTTGATCCCAGTACCGTTTGACAAGAATTTTTCTCCTGGTAGGGGTTAGACTGAACCATGAATGGCTACCTACATACTCCTATTGAAGAGGAGATCAAGTCTGCGTAGTTCAAACCTGGTGTAAGAGGTTCAAAGCTGAATGTGAAAGGCAGATGGGTGTAGAAATGTTTTTGTTGTTTTTGTATAGAAAGGGCAGAAATGTTTTTGTTGTTTTTCTTTATTGCGACCGGGCCATATAGAATATGGTTGCCTATGTAACCCCGGGTATCAGGGAGATCAGGTCGACGTAGTTCACCCCTCAGGACGAATCGTAGCTGAAGAAAAAGCGTGAATCCCATGTGCAGGCTATACTGCGGGGAGAAGAAAGTTTGATCCCATAATGGGGATAAACTGCAAGTGTGGAAAAAGTTTGATCCCATCCTTAGGACAAACTGCAAGCATAGAAAAGTTTAATCTCGTCTTCAGGATAAACTACAGGCATAAAAAAGTTTAATCCCGTCTTCAGGATAAACTGCAAGTGTGAAAGGTTCAATCCCGTCTTCGGGATAACCGAAATTGTGAAAGGTTAAATCCCGTCTTCAAGATAACCGAAATTGTATGGAAGGTTTGAAATGAAGTGATACCAGGCTGCTAGTTTGAAGTGTATGTTCCCTTGAGGGTTCAAAACTGGAATGACTGGTGATTTGATGATCAAAACCAGGATGTTTGTTTGATGGTAACTTCAGACATAATACCGTTTCACGGTGTCCGAGTTGATAAGCTATGGAAATTCATCGCCATCCATTTCCTGCAATCTGAGAGCACCTCTTGTCAATACCTCCTTGACAACAAATGGGCCTTCCCAGTTAGGAGCGAATTTTCACTTAGATTGATCTTGGTTGTCAATGATCTTCTTCAAAACCAAGTCATGTTTTTTAAATTTCCTTAGTCGGACTTTTCTGTTATAGGATCGTGCGATCCTTTGCAGATATAATTGACCATGGAAGAAAGTCGCGGATCGCCTTTTGTCTATTAGAGACAATAAGTGATACTTGTCTTGTACCCATTGGTCTTCACCCAACTGAGCATCCATCAATACTCTAAGGGATTCCATTTCCACCTCTATGGGGAGCACTGCTTCTATCCCATAGACTAATGAGTAGGGGGTTGCCCCAGTGGGAAAGCACGCATGGAAGTTCTGTAGGCTAATAAAGTCAAAGGCAAGAGGTCAGGCCATCCTTTGTGATTGGCGGACATTTTCTGCATAATCTTTTTGATGTTTTTATTAGCCGCTTCAACAACACCATTCATCTTTGCACGGTAGATGATGAAATTGAGGTGTTTGATGTGGAATTTTCTGCATAACTCCTCCATCATTTTTTTGTTGAGGTTCTCAACATTGTCTGACACAATAACCTCTGGTTGTCCATATCGACAAACAACATTGTTTCTGATGAAAGCAATGATGACTTATTTAGTAACCCTGGGGAAGGAGGCTGCTTCAACCCATTTGGTGAAGTAGTCGATCATGGTAAAAATAAATCGATGACCATTACTGGCTTTGGGATCGATGGGCCCGATCACGTCCATTCCCCACATTGAGAAAGTCCATGGCAAACTCATATTATGGAGTTCCCTTGGAGGGGCGTGGATAACATTCCCATGAATCTGGCATTGATAGCACCTCTTGACGTGATCATCACAGTCAGCTTTGAGTGTAAGCCAATAATGCCCCGTTCTGAGGATCTTCTTGACAAGTAGGGGTCCGCTCATGTGAGTGCCACATACTCCACCATGGATCTCATCCAGGAGTATCTGAGCGTGGTCTTTATCTAGACATATGAGGAGACCTAATCCAACATCTCTTTTGTAGAGTGCATCTCCGCTCAGGTAGAATTTTATAGCAAGTCGATGAATCTGCCTCTTCTCAATTAGGCTCGCCTCAGCGGGTGTGGATCCATCTCGTAGAAATTCCTTGATGTGCTGATACCAAGGATTGTGGATGGGAGGTAGCTCAATCGATACTTCTCCAACGTAATTCCCATAGACTGGGGTTTTTTACAAAGTAAATGTGATGCTTGGCATGTTTTTGTTGTCAGGTATGTAAACCAAGGAGGCTAACATTGCTAATGCATCTGCAAAATCATTCCTATTACGAGGAATGTGTAGAAAGGAGATTTCTTCGAACTCCAAAGCCATCTTTAGAACTTGCCGATGGTCAAGCAGTAAATGTAACTCTTTGGTTTGATAGATTTCTGTGGATTGTCTGATTACCAATTCAGAATCCCCAAAGATAGTTAACCGCCTGATGTCCATTGAACGGGTAAGTTTTAGCCCCATGATAGAGCCTTCATACTCATCTATGTTGTTGGTGTTGACAAACTGCAATTTGACGATGACGGGATACTGCTCCCTCGTATCGAATATTAGAACTGCTCCAGCTCCAGAGCCTTCTGTGTTAACAGCTCCATCAAAATACATTCTCCATGTATGGGATGTATCGTACTGATGTTGTAGCTGAACGGTCATTATCCCTTCATCGGGAAAGTATGTTTCCAAGGGTTTGTAGTCCCCTACAGGTGCGGCGGCCAGCTAATCTTCAATTTCTTGACCTTTGACTGACTTTTGCATCACGTAGACGATGTCAAATTGCTGTAGAATCAACTGCCATCTGGACAGTCGACAATTTAGTATGAGCTTATTGATCACATACTTGAGAGGATTCATTCGGGATATGAGATGGGTTTTGTGACCATGGAGGTAGTGTTGTAACCTCAAGGAAGCCCATGCTAAAGCACAACAAGTCTTCATAATCAGACTATACTTGTGTTCACTGATGCTGAATCTTTTGCTGAGGTAATAGATAGCTCGTTCTTGGCCTCTATTGTCTTTTTGCCCTAGCATAGAGCCCATGGCATTGTCATTTATGGACATGTACATGAACAAGGGAACATCATCCCTGGGAGGTACCAAAATAGGAGCATTAATCAGTTGCTCTTTGATTGTGAGGAGGGCTTTCTGACACTCATCATTCCATTTCATGGAGGAGTTCTTCCTTAACAACTTGAAGATAGGCTCACAGGTTGCTGTGAGTTGAGAATTGAATCTGCCAATGAAGTTGATTCTTCCCAAAAATCCCCGTATTTCTTTCTCTGTCTGAGGAATGGGCACTTCCTTAATGGCCTAGATTTTAGTAGGATCCTGTTTAATACCTTTGTGGCTGACTAGGAAACCTAGCAACTTGCCTGACTTAACACCAAAGGCGCACTTGGCAGGATTCAACTTCAAGTTGTACTTACGCAACCTGTTGAAAAGTTTTCTAAGAAGGTCTAAGGGGTCTTCCTCCTTTCGGGATTTGACAATGATGTCATCCACGTAGATCTCTATCTCTTTATGCATTAAATCGTGGAAAAGAGCCATCATAGCTCGCTGATTGGTTGCCCCGGCATTGATGAGGCTGAATGACAACAGTCTGTAGCAAAAAGTTCCCCAAGGTGTGATGAAAACTGTTTTCTCACGATCTTCCTTAGCAACCATAATTTGATGGTACCCCGCAAAGCAATCAGCAAAGGAGTACATGCCGTATTGAGCAGTATTGTCAATAAGAATGTGGATAAAAGGCATGAGAAAGCTATCTTTAAGGTAATCTTTGTTCAAATCTCGATAATCCACGCAGACTCACACCTTTCTTCCTAGTTTAAGCACGGGAACAAAGTTGGATATCCACTCCGGATATGTAGACACCATGATAATGCCAGCTTGAAATTGTTTCACAATTTCGTCTTTAACCTTTAACTCCACTCAGGTTTCAATCGCTTGAGCTTTTGCCTAACTGGCTTGAATCCTTCTTTAATGGGAAGGCGATGAAGAACAATGTAAGTGGACAAACCCACCATGTCTTCATGAGACCATTCAAAACAAATCCTGGAATTGGGTTAATAGTGCAACCATATCATTCCGCTGATTAGTGGTAAGGTCTGAACCAATTTGGATTAGCTTAGGGTTGTCTAAGTTTCCAATATTGAAAGAAGTGGTTTGATCAAGATTGGGTTTGGGTTTGTCTGTGACCCATTCCTTAATCTCTCGAGGTGTCTCAATGTCCTCTTGTATGTCCATCAAGTTTGAGTCCAACTTTGCATCAAAGTTACAGCTCTTGTGGAGAGAAGGCACCTCATCTGCAAGTACATACACATCTAAATTCAGTGTCCTGAAACAAAAGATGCTTTCAATTAATATATGCAACTGTTCGATCATACAAATGTGTTAGCATGTACATTGTAAAATAACTGCTAGTACTATAATGGAAATCAAACAATTAAAGTTATCTACAAGACAGAGGGATTTTTCTACCCATTTTACCCTCGTCGACCAATGCATGGAGTGCTGCTCTAATTGTCGAGGGCAAAGTCCTGAAGGACTGCATTGATGGAAGGATCGTCATTGTCCTCCTGTTCCCGAATGATAACCATGACATTTGGGCAATCATCGTCTAGGGTGTATCTGTTTGTATGTTCATCATGAACAATGACGCGTATTCTTGGCATCATCAAGGTAAGGTCATGTTTACGTTTCTGTTCCTTTTCTTCTGCCCCAAGATCAGGAATCAACACCTCTTTTGCTTTGATTAGCACTGGTTTCGGAAACAGCATAGCCACAACATGGGCTGGAACCTTTACTGAGATTGCATCAACTCATGAGGAAGCTTGAGGAACCTGCTTGTGCTTATGAGGATTCCTGTGTCTGGAACTGGCAGAATATCCTAGCCCGTCTGTTCCAATTTGACTGGACATTTGGATAGGGTGCTTAATACCCTGCTTATCTTTACCAAGCCCTTGTCCAGGTTGATGACCCAATAACATCATTTCTTGAGTGGCCGGCATAAACTCGTCAAAAATCTTGGGTACGAGAAGTGGTGCTCCAATAGAATGGTATTGCGTGTTACTCACTTCCAGAGTGTGGAAACTGGTCAGTTCAACTTCTGAATTGAAGCTGATAATTGGTAGAGTTCTTTGCTCAGGACATCCCGGCTCAGCGTTAACAGTGACTAGACTGTTGTTTATAATGTGTTTGATTTGTTGATGTAGGGTGGAGGGAACATCTCCAGCCATGTGTATCCATGGTCTCCCCAATAACAGGTTGTATCCTGAGTCTATCTTGAGGACGTTGAAAGATACATTAAATGTATTTGGACTAATCTCAATTGGTAATTCAATCTTTCCAACGAGATTTCATCGGAATCCATCAAAAGCTCTAATAACCGTACGGCTGCTTTGGATCCGCTTGAGATTGATATTCATCTTCATCAAGGTGGCATAAGGACAGATTTAGAGATGAGCCTCCATCTATCCAAACTCTATCTAGCATGTACCCGGAAGACAAAACTGCAATATGCGGGGCTTGCAATGACCGGTCCCTTCGGGAGGTATGTCATCATCAGTGAAGGATATCACATTGTTGTTTAAAATGTGATCAACCAAATGTTGAAATTTTTCCACATCCACTGATTTTGGCAAGTAGGCTTCTTCCAAAACCTTTAGTAAGATCTTCTGACGATCCTCAGAAGAGAAAACCAAGTCCTGTATTGAAATCTGGTGTGGAGCTTCTCGCAAGCTTCATTGTGGCCCATAGTGTAGAGGAATTTTTCAATCTTCTCCCTGGGCAACTTCCCCTTTGCTTTGCAAGTAGGTTTAATAACCCGTTGAGGAAGATACAGTAGATTTTCCTTCGATACTGTAGCAGTAGTATGAGATGTGGATCCTTCAGCTTCTCCATAATTCCATGGAACTTTGTGTAAGCTGACAACAGGATATTGTGGTCTGAAAGATAAAGAAATTAGCTTTGGTTCGGCCACTTTCAAAGGATTGTTAGCTCCTTTGAGTTGAATTAGTTTTATGGGAAATACTTTGACAGTCTCATCATCCACTTCGGATATAACTGCTACCGATCCCTTCTATTTGGTAGGATATGCATTCCCACCTTTAAGTTGCACAGTGTAATCATCTGCTATTTGCAGGACACCGTTATCAATAAGATTCTGAATGAGATAGCAGAGTGCCCAACATTCGTCTGTGTTGTGACCGCGAGAATGTGAATGATATTGACACACTTCATCAGAATTGAAACGTCCTGAGCGGGGATTGATTGGAGGGAGAAGGAAAGTAATTCTTCCTTCGTTGATCAACATCTGCAGTATCTCCTCCATAGATTGGCCCAAATAGGTGAATTCCCTCTTATTGGCAAAATCCCAACGGGCTTTAGAATTTGCTCTCTTCGCAACATTATCCTCCATAGCTTTGCTTTTTGAAGGTGGTGAGGAGGCATTCATAACAAAAGGAAGGAGATAGGCATGCTCCTGCCTGATTAATTGGCATGTGACTTGAAACTGGTAGGTCACCAGTTCTGCCAATTGCTCAATTTGTTTGGAAAGAGCTTTCATCTTTCATTCCATAGTAAACTGGAACATTGCATAATCCCATTTGTCAACACCGTTTTTGATGGGTTGGGATGATTCGCTATTAGAATTGGAACCTTTTCCAGTGCTGCAACTGATCATGTTGACCTCTTCTTCTTTGTGTTGAGGAAGAGGATTGTCTTGCACATAAGGTTGATCTGGTTTGGGGACCACGATCTCACCATTATCTATTAGATCTTGAATCTTGTGTTTCAAGGCCCAACAATCTTGAGTATCATGTCCATGTGCTCCGGCATGATAAGCACACTTCCGAGTAGCATTTATCCTTGTAGTATCAAGGAAACATCCTCCTTTTTCTTTGTATGGACCCTCTAGGGGTTGTTTCCATAAGATCCGGATTAGATGTGGTCAGCAATAGCTTTAAGAGCGGCTAGGTCTTGAATTTTATCGGACTTCAATCCCATTTCATCCACTTCTCCGTGCTTGATCATTTCAGAGAATGGTTAGCCAATACCAGCTAGAACTCTTTCATAGAAAGTAGCTTCATGTACATCTATGAAAGTCATGACCATTTCTGATTCTGTCATAGAAAGAATAACTTGAGCAGTAAGGTGCCTCCACCTTTGAGCGTACTCTCTAAATGACTCATTAGACTATTTCTTGACCTTGGTTATTTGATACCGATCAGGAGCCATCTGAGATTGAAAACTATATTGAGTAAGGAAGGTGTGAGCCAACTCTTCCCAACTATAGATCTTTGAGTTGTCTAATCTAGTATACCATGATCGGGCTTCTCCAATCAGACTTTTCTAAAACAGCTGCATTCTGAGCTTTTCATTTTTCGCATAAGATCCAAGTTCTCCAATGAACACCTTTAAATGTGTATAAGGATCCTCTAATCCGTCATATTTCTCAAAATCAGGGTCTTGAATTTCTCTGGATAATGAACACCAGGAAATATTTAAAGGTCTGTATATGAAACACTGCCATGTGTTCCAATCCCTTTGAGAATACGAATAGTTTCCTCAATTTAAAGGACCCTCTTCCTGATATCATGTGTGTCTGGAACTCCTTTGAGATGGGTATTTTCAGGGACTTTGTTGGTCGTATCCAACTGAGGTTCTGGAATTGTCTTTTCCAGACCTTGAACTCCTCCTTGTGTAGAGGATTCTGCATGTGGAGGGATCTTCGTTCCCTAGGTGGACTGGTGCAATTCTTTTAGTAGAACAGCTAAGTATGTAATTTGTTTACTCAATCCGTCAAATTCTTCTCAGGAAACAGCATTAAACTTGTCAGAAGAAGACATGAGTGGCTGTAGGCCTGTGTCCTTTTTAGATTTTCAGCGGGTAACAGACCCAATTACTTCCCTACAAAAGACTTACGTAGTTTAGTCTTATGGTAATGTAAATGTTATCATAACATGTCCGGTTTAGGATTTTTTGTCCTGCACAACCGGTTGTTAATTGATAACACACATGCATGCACAGATATTCTTCATATTTTCCATTACATATGGATGAACATGGAATAAAATTACAAGTAAATGCTTTTACAAGTAATTGGAAATGGAAAGTATGAAGAGACTTTCCTCCACGTTTGGTTTATCAGAGGTTGACATATCTTTGGGTTACTCTCGCGGCTTTTTGGCATGAAGGTTCCCAGATCATCGCAATTTACTTGACGAAAAGTTAATCCGGTCTTTCAACTGGAGCGAATCTCGGTGGTGCCTTTCCCGAGCCTCGCTGGAATTATTCTTCCTGCGAGTCCAGTAATCAAACACCGACAGGATAGCCTCCCGATGGAGGAACCACAAAACATACATTCACATACAACGTGTCTCACCGTTTATGCAAAATGATGACATGTGCGAAGCACTAATATCAAAGATAGATATTTAACAGTGCAATAAAAAAAATGCATTCGTACACATTCATCAGAAATGTAAATGCAACATTCACACATAAGCATATAATAATTTTGAAAAGCTTGTAATAGCGGCTTAAGCCCTCTTACTGGAGTCCCTAGCAGAGTCGCCACCAGTTGACGTTGGGATTTTTGAGTGTCCCTTTTCATTACTTGTTGTTTGGTGTTCTCATGTTAATGTGAGATTTGTTTGAAAAAAACAAGTGAAAAAGGCCTGACATGTATAATGTCGAAGATTTGACTTTAAGAGTCGCTAGTTGGTGTATTTAACTGGTTGCACCAACGCAACCGAAAAGGTTTGCATATTGACCCAATGATGTGACACTGTTAAACGGGCCTGTAAAATCGAGATTCATTTAAGTCCGGGGGCTAGATTATGAAGAGGGAAGGTGTTAGGCACCCCCCGACATCCGTGTTGCCACGGTGACCGCCACTTTTCAAAGAAACTGTTATATGAATGTGCGTGTGTGTGTGGATCAATTTGCAATTCTTTTGAAGTAGTGTTGTACCTCGTTTGTACCTATATACATAGAGTTTGAATTTATAGAAAAATTCAGTTTTAAATAAGATATAGCAATGACATTTTGTAAAAGAGGTTTTTCAAACCCTGTGCTCAATAGCAATTGATGCCTTTGATACTTCCATTTTATTATTAAATGTTCGGCTTGTTTGCTTTTATTTTTGAGATGCGAAGCATTCTCAAGAAAATAATATATACAGTAGTGCCGAACTCCTCATAGGCATGACAGCCATCCAAAGAAATTTAGACACTGTAAAATAATGTACAAGCTGCTCACAGCTGAAAAATGTCCATCATGGGAACCGAATCTAGATTCATGAGATCAAATCTGTGATCACATGATTCCTAGGCTCACATGATACCGCGGCTTTTATGGAAAGCGATGGCGATTATATATATAAAAGTCAGTAAATATATATATATACGCATATGATCAACCACAACGAAGCAACTCCATGGGGATCAAAATGTAAATATATAAAAGTGGTAAATATATATATATATATATATATATATATATATATATATATATATATATATATATATATATATATATATATATATATATCATACATGATCAACCACCACAAGTAACTCCATGGGGATTGAAAATGTAAATAAAGATATAAAAGCGATCAACTGCCACAAAGTTAACTCCAGGCAGGACGAAATGTAAATAAAGCTGTAAAAGTGATCAACTACAACGAAGTAAACTCCAGGCAAGACGAAATATAAATAAAGCTATAAAAATGATCAAATGCAACGAAGTAAACTCCAGGCAGGATGAAATGTAAATAAAGTTGTAAAAGGACACAAAGTAAACTTCAGGCATGACAGAAATGTAAATATATATATAAAAGTAGTGAACGCACCGGATGTGAATCCAGGCTCATCGGATATGTCCGACAACAATTATATATATAAGTATATATATATATATACACATATATATATACATATATATATATATATACATATAAAAGCGAGTAAATACATCAGATGTAAAATCCAGGCTCATCAAATATGTATGACAACAATTATATATATATATAAGCGAGTAAATGCTCCAGACCGAAGTCTAGGCTCAATCGAGGCATAACTCGATAATGTAGTCCATATATAAAATATATACATATATAAGTATATATATACAGACAGAAATGAAAACCACGGACCGAAGTTCGGGCAAACGCACACAACACGACTCTCAATGTGTATAACAATGTGTGCTAATATGAGAAGAAGGCTTTATATAATGTGAGAAGGCTTACAATGGGCTGTCAATGTAGACTTCTATGACTTTAAATGGATAAACACTCAGCTCCCGCCGGATAAAAGGTAGCTATATGAGAGCTAACAAGTGTTTAAAGATGTGAAAACACTCAAAAGATGTGTTTACAGAGTAAAATGGACAGGGCTTCCTCGCCTTTTCCTCTCCTTCTCTCCTTCAAATGGCTGACCCCAAGGCTCATATTTATAGACTGATGGCCACAGGTATACCTGCGGTAGCCGCGGTTATACCTGCGGCTGCGGTAGCCGTGGTTATACCTGCGAGTTGGTCGTGGTGCACTCATGCACTGTAATGTTCGCTCAAACTTGTAGAACTTCAATCCGAGCATTCGAACGAGGTATATCTAACTTTCTTCGGACCGCTTGTGTCGAGAGTTACGCAATGACATGGATTAGAGGTTGTACGAAGTCAAGAAGAGGGGTTTATGCCCATGGTCTTTAAGCTTCAAATTCTATCCAAAGTACTGCCACGCGTAATAGTCACTCAGGATTGTTACTCCTCAGTTCTTGTGGGACATTGTTGTATGTATGTATGTATAAAGTGTTGAGACGACGCACAGGTGTTGAAGGGGCAAGATGATGTTTGACTCTTCGCCGGGGTTATCGCTGGTTTGAGTTGAAAGTAGATGTTGCTCAGGGTTACATCTGAGATTGGACTACTTGTTGGTATGCCGTGATATCATCTTGTGAGTGAGGCGGTAAGACGACGTTTTGAATCCTCACTGCGGTTATCGTCGGTTTGAGCAAAAAGTAGACGTTGCTCAGGGTTACATCTGAGAATGGACTGCTTATTTGTAGGCCTCACTATCATCTGTGGGTGTGCCTGTCTGCCCGTTGTTATCTCCGGGTCTGAGGTATGAGTTCCTCGGCAGGAGGTCTGAGGTTGAAGCTGATCGCATATGTTTGAAATAAACAATACTGGAGGTATCGTCGGAACTGCAAAAGCATCCCTTGGGGCTATCACGAAGGATGGAGTCGCTACTCCCAATGTTGTTTTTGGGACTGGAACTGAGCGTCGTGGTGTTATCACCGAGACAAAACTGATCTCTCTGGTGTTGTTGCCGATCTTTCAATCTGCGTACCTCGTGGTTATCTCCGAGATTGGAAATGACATTCCTAGTTTGTGTTCCGGGTTAGAACTGATGTTCCCAGTTTGTGTTCTGGGTTGGAACTGAACTTCCGGTAGTATCCGGAAAGGATGTCAGCTGTCTTCCAGGGTTATCTCTGAAAGACGAATTTGCCCTCCTACAATGTCAATAATAGGCGTGCAAAAAATTTCGAGTGTCTACACTCATGTTTATATTATGTTGAAAGTCATATGTAACCTGTAGTGCATAGATGGACTTAGTATGATTATAACCAGGGATTAATCAGTATAATCATGACCGTAATATTACAAATGATGTGGTAAAAGTCTTCATTGGCCCGTAGTGCATTGATGGACAGTTGTTGGCATAATCATGACCATTGATGAATACATGAATATCCTTGGCTGTAGTGCAGGGATGATGTGGATTATTTATTGTCGAGTCCCAAATGATAAAAGTGATGAAAAACCTTTAAATCATAAAAGATAGTAGATTTTATTCTCTACTTGACTCTTTTAATGGATTGCTTGTTCCGCTGCAGTTAAACTTGATGTTTGTTATATTGTATCAGTTTAACACTATTGAAGGCTAACGATAATTTATTCTGCACTATCTTAGTTATAATATTTCTTACTGGGCTAGTTAAGCTCACCCTTTTGCTTTCATTGTTCTCTTCAGGAAATGAGAACGTAACAAGGACTAGTCGGGGAACGGAGTGACGGTTCAGAGGATAGCATTAGTAGTCCTCACTATTCTATGAAATAGTGTGATAATAAATGTATTGACGACTTATTTTGAGTTTGAATACTATCTAGAAGACAATATTTGTATTAAAACTCACAGTTTATATTGTATATTTAAGATTGTATTTGTATTTTGTACCATGTATTTGGCGACTCAGAATAGGTGTGGCATTCCTATTTGGGGGCGTCACAGTTGGTATCGAAGCATAGGGATATGATCCCTGGCTGAGATGTGAGATGAGAACTAGGAGGGGAGAGACAGGGAATTCCTTCGCTAGTATGACCTACCTAAGTTTATTTGGTATTTAATTGGTAGATTAGAGTACAGAGATAATATGTGATATTCCAATTAACCCTTGTTTTGTGACAGTATTTGAAAATGACATCTGGAAATATTGAGATAAGCAATGAAGCACATGAGACCGTTGAGTCACCAACGATCAATACCCCGGATAATGTGCAATAGGAAGACAATAATCCTCAGGTAAACAATAACATCGATGAGATGATGAATGATGGGATGTTCAAAGGTTTTATGCACTTCATGCAACATCAGGTAAGAGAGATTCCTGTTCAAAATATAGGTGGAAATAATTGCAACTCATGGTTGGTCACCGCTAAGCAGTTCAAGGAGCTGGGACCACCGGAGTTTTTGGGAAAGCCAGAACCACTTAAGGCGGAGACGTGGTTAATGCAGATCACCAAGATATTTGATGTCTTAGGATGCTCTGAGGAGCAAAAGGTTCCCTTTGCCACCTTTATGTTGCATGAAGAGGCAGATTACTGGTGGGAATCTGTAAAACCTACCCACCTTGACGCACTCAAGATGTCTTGGGAGAAGTTCCAAGAGTTGTTCAATGACAAGTACTTTCCCGAAAGTATTCGTCACATGAAGGAGGTGGAATTCATGAAGTTGGAGCAAAACAATATGACCGTGTCGCAATACGCGGCTAAATTTGCGGAGTTATCCCGGTTTGCATCCCATTTGGTCGATAATGAGGAGCGAATGATGCAAATGTTTCTAAGAGGTTTGAAACCCGATATACATCAATACCTCATTTCTCATAAATTGTGTTTGTATTCAGATGTAGTGAATAGGGCTTAGTTATTGGAGCACGATAATTAACCAGCCCAACCAAAAGGCAACGACAATAATCGTACCAGTGGCAACGACCATCGGAACAATGATAACTATTGTGGGGGAAATTATCATGCCAAGAATGGTAACCACTTCGGTGGTAATCATGGCCAAGATAATAGGATTAGAAATTTCAAGAAGAGGAGATTCAACAATGATGGAAAGATGTTAGCACCAGCACCTGTTGTTAAGGAAGGAGAACGACCGCCAGTCGTATGTTACAAATGCGGAGGGGAGGGACATATCAGTCCAAACTGCGTGATATAGTCAAAAACATGTTACAATTGTGGAAAAGAAGGTCACCTAGCCCGATTTTGTCGTGCACCAAAGTCTAGTCCAGCTGGGACGGTGGCACCAAAGGCGGATACGGACAAAACAAAGTCGGTGGTTTCAGGCAGAGCGTTTTTCGTGACTTCTCAAAAAGCGAGTAACCCGAATGAAGTTAGCACGGGTTAGTTAATTATAAAAAAAAAATTATGAATTCTATAACTTATTAGATATACTGGTTCTACCCATTCTTTTATCTCTCTTACTTGCGTCTGACGTTTAAATTTGACTCCAGAGAAGTTAGACTTTGACTTATCTGTTGAAGCTCTATTAGGAGAAACCTTCATTACATGTGCTATCCAAGTCTTGGATGAGAGTCACAATTTTGAATGATATTTTTATCGTTAGTAAATTTCCTGGCGTAGTCTTGAAGACTTCCTAGCCTACCCCTAGAGCGTGAAATTGAATTTTGTATTGACCCCAGTACAAAACCCATTTTAAAAACCCTCAAATATTTCTTCACCTAAAACGATCGTAGCATGCGCCAAAGTTGTTGGCTCGAGCTGTTGAAGATTATGATCGTACCATTTAATATCATTGTGGAAGAGAGAACGTGGTAGCTGTCGTGTTGAGTAGAAGATCGTATGCGTTTACAAGTGCGTCGTTGTTAATACAAAAAACCCATTTCGTATAACTTAAAAATGATGAAGATAGAGTTAAAGACACTAGGGACCCACGTGAAGATAACAAATATACGAGTATAATCGACTTTAATCGATAAAGTTAAAGCCGCTCAAGCTACATACTCGGAGCTAATGAATACCAAGAAGAAGGTTCAAGAGGGCGCTATTTTAAAAGCAAGAGTTGCTGAAGAGAGGAAATTTCAACCCTCGATTTTATTGGCCCATTTGAAATCCTTGATCGAGTAGGAACTATGGCCTATAGACTCATTTTACCGCCAAGTATGTCGCGTGTTCATAACATTTTTCACGTATCGATGTTACATAAATATGTGGATGACCTGAACCACATTATTAAATTAGAAATAGACGAGATAGCAGAAGATCTAACGTATGAAGAGATATATGTTAAAATTTCAGATAAGAAGGATAGTATTCAACACTCAAAGGTTATACCTCAAGAGTTGGAATCTGAAATGAAGTCAAGGTATCCTCACCTGTTCGGCATACCAGGTACGTACGTAAATTTCGAGGGTGAAATTTCATAAGGAGGGGAGATTGTGAGACCCCAAATTTTATGAATAAAGATTTAAATTTCTCGAAATATTTTTTTGAATATTATGGTGTGGATTTGATATAATGTTATAGTTATGGGTAATATTTATAAATTTTGAAAAGTATGCAAGTTGTTGTATAATATTTGATTGGTCGGAGAATATTCTTTTTTTAGGGAATATCCGTACGACGATACAATCATTGGTGGACCCCACAACAGAATTATTATCAAATTGAGAAAATAACAAAAATATTTTTATGAAATTAACGGCGGAAGTGTTACCGTTAAAACTGTTGAACTACTCGGTAGTAAAAGAACAGTAATACGCGTAGTTGCATAGTAGCACACGGTATTGGTTATTGATGCTTACGTAAGAAGTCACTAAGTTATACTCAATTATTGCTAAAGTAATTGTTGCACCATATCTCTCATATTATTGATTCAATTATTGTCACAGTATCATCTGCATTATATGATATGTTATTAAATCAATAATTGAGACGGCAAAGTTATTCATATTATTAAATTGCAATATTTACAATGTCTAGAAGTTCTGTCAATGAGAGGTTTGGTCATCTAATTGCGCTCCAATAAGGAAAAATCCTTATTGGAAAGCCCTTTCTTTCCTGGGAATGACCTTGTTGTTAAATATTGTGAGTTGTAATATTAATGATGAATAAGTTCGTGTTGATTAAAGATGAAATTGATAGTTCCATTGTGTGGGAATTATTAGTGTTAGTGGAAATCGACATTTGTTTCGATAATATTTAATGTCTGGAGGTTATATTGTTCAATCGGGTATTCGGGGCACTTTTTGTGTCGGAGTACTATTCACGAGTTACTATTCACAGGTTACTATTCACCCAAATTACTATTCACTCTAGTATTGTTCACTAAGGTATTTGGGACACTTTTTATGTTGGAGTACTATTCACGAGTTACTATTCACGGGTTACTATTCACCCAAATTACTATTTACTCTAGTATTGTTCACTCGAGTATTTGGGACACTTTTTGTGTCAGGGTACTATTCCCAAAGTACTATTCAAGGGGTACTATTCACCCAAAAAATATATTTATTTTCGGTCCAAATCATTTTTGGGTACAATATTATTCCATGAGGAGATGTGCTAATTTTTCAGACTGTTGGTTGAAATTATAATAGTAAATCAATATGGATCGCTGGTTTAAAGTTTTAATAGTGAATCAGTATGAACCGTTGCTTTAAGTTTTAATAGTAAATCAATATGGACCGTCTGTTTAAAAATAAATCAATAAGGACCGTTCATGAATTAGTTACTATTCAGTCCATTCTCCTATAAATAGAAGCTCATTCCTTCATTATTTCTTACAAATTCACTGAAACTCTAGAGAGAGAAATTATAGATAGAAAGAAGAAGAGAAGTCTGCTACCTCTCTATTCCAATATTCAACTTTATTCTAAAGTAAGGGATATTATTTGTTGTACTCGCAAGGGGTATTATTTCTTTTGTATTCATGAAGAGAACTTCTGTTATTCCATTCTATATTATTCATTGGAATAACTTTGTATACGCTTGGACCTATACTTGGTGAAATTCTTACATTATTCCATTCTTTATTATTATGTTGGAATAACTTTGGCTATCTAAGTAATCTTGCATACATGGTGAAATTCTTCTATTATTCCATTCTTTATCATTCTGTCGGAACATCTTGTCTGTGCTTTATGCATGACCTAGTTCCATTATTTATTATTTTGTTGGAATATCATGTCTGTGCTTTACGCATGACCTGGTTCCATTATTTATTATTATGTTGGAATATCATGTCTGTGCGTTTACGCCTGACCTGGTTTTGTTCATTATTATTCTGTTGAAACATCTTGTCTGTGTTTTACGTATGACCTGGTTCCATTCTTTATTATTCTGTTGGAATAAACTGTTTGTGCGGTCTATCGCATGCATGGTGATTTCTTCTGTTATTGCATTCTTTATTATTCTGTTGGAATAACATGTCTGTGTGGATTATCACATGCATGGTTAATGATCCTTTGTATTCATTCCTTATTAAATTGTTGAAATAATCTATCTAAGTGGATTACCGCATGGCAGACGAAAATCCATTTGCAGTTTCATATATTCTCTTATACTCAGTTGGTTAAAGCTTTGACTTCTATACTCCATGAAATTAGTGGAATATCTTTGATATTTGCGCTTCATCCAGTATCTTTTCATGGAAATATTCTTCTGAGCATTCTCAAATTTTACTCTACAAAGAAGGATCATGTTGACAATTTAGACGTTATTAGTTCCTGGATAAATTAATTCTTGAACTTGTTTTTATTGAATTCTTATATCATTGTCATCTTCCTCATGTTTATATTATGTTGAAAGTCATCTGTGACCTGTAGTGCATAGATGGACTTGGTATGATTATGATCAAGGATTAATCAGTATAATCATGACCGTAATATTATAAATGATGTGGTAAAAGTCCTCATTGGCCCGTAGTGCATTGATGGACAGTTGTTGGCATGATCATGACCATTGATGAATACACGAATATCCTTGGCCCGTAGTGCATGGATAATTTGTGGTTGTGATACTAATGAATATCCTTGTTCGTAGTGCATGGATGATGTGGATTACTTATTAAGATGAGTCCCAGCGATAAAAGTGATGAAAAACTTTTTAAATCATAAAAGATAGTAGATTTTATTCTCTACTTGACTCTTTTAATGGATTTCTTGTTCCGCTGTAGTTAAACTTGATGTTTGTTATATTGTATAAGTTTAACACTGTTGAAGGCTAACGATAATTAATTCTGCATTATCTTAGTCATAATATATCTTACTGGGCTAGTTGAGCTCACCCTTTTGCTTTCATTGTTCTCTTCAGGAATTGAGATCATAATAAGGACTACTGGGGGAACGAAGTGACGGTCGAGAGGATAGCATTAGTAGTCCTCACTATTTCTATGAAATAGTGTGATAATAAATGTATTGGGGACTTATTTTGAGTTTAAATAATGTCTAGAAGATAATATTTGTATTAAAACTCACATTTTATGTTGTATATTTAAGATTGTATTTGTATTCTGTACCATGTATTTGGCGACTCAGAATAGGTGATCTATACCTATTTTGGGGGCGTCAAAACTACGCCGTCATTTATAAAAACTCAAACTTGTCGTTTTCTTCATCCGACCGTTTGTCGTTATGGGACCCACAAATGGATGCGCCGTCGTACGAATATTCCCCGACAACAAGAATATTCCATGGCCAAATGAATATTCTCCGACAACAATGAATATTTTATAACCACTTGCTTATTTTGCAAAATTTGCACATTTCACCCATAACCAAATTATTATATCAAATTAACACCTTATAATTCAAAATAATAATTAGAGGAAATTCAATTTTTATTAATAAAAAGTTGGGGTCTTACAACAAATGTAACTTGTCTAACTCGTAGGGTTTGACCTTTAGGGTTTAACTCTTAGGGTTTGACTGTTAGGGTTTAACCCTAAGGTTTTATAAAATTAATTTTTTTAGCATTTTCTAATTAGATTTTAAAATAGAAAATTAAGATTTCTAAATTATAATTAGGGTTTCCTAATTATCCTAAGATTTCCTAATCACAGTAGGGCTTGTAATTAGGATTAATGTTTCCTAATTATCATTAGAATTGCTTAATTGCCAATTAAGTTTTCTCTAATTGTACATTAGGGTTTAAAATTTATAAATTAGGGTGTTCTAACTAATTCGTTAGGTTTTCCCCTAATTCTGTCTGTAATTAATTACACTTAAGCCTTTGATTTCCTAATTTAGGGTTTTTCATAATCCGAATTAGGGTTTCGGATTCCCGAAACTAAAATTAGGGTTTCTGGTCCGATCGTTAGGATTTCTATCATATCGATAAGGTTTTCTAACTGAACGTTGATATTCTTAATATAATATTAGGGTTTGGACACTGATATAATTTATCTGGTCTACCCTTGACCATTAACCTCATTCTGTACACATAAATTATCATATACACAGGGCATATACACTTATATCCTTAACATTGTAAACCTTCACTAATTTTTTTTAAAATTCACAAAATTCATTCCCAGAAATGTAAAATCCATACATTTATTTTCTGTCTAGGTCTATTATTTAACCTATATTCAATCTTTTAAGATTTTAATAAATTATCTAAATTCTCGGGTCGTCACACTCACCCCTTCTTCTAAGAATTTGGTCCCCGAAATTCAGCTTACACCTTATACCACTCATACACAACCCCACATGCTACCCACAACATCACTCACAAGAGTTAATTTTTTTTTCAAATCATGTTGAGGAGTCATATAGACCATGAAGTATTGAGGTTTATAGGTATTACTACTTGCGACCTATTTCATTTAAGAAAAAGGTACTCTACCCCTTATAAAGGTTAACAGTATGTTTACAATCACCAAGAAGGTAAACTACCGTTGCTAGCACGTACGTTAATCATGTCTTGTAAATATTCTCGCTATTGAATAATTTTAGCAAATCTGCATAGTTCACCTCAGTCTTATTATAAAATTCTGCACCAAAACAATTTGGTTCGGGAAAATTTTCAAAGAACGCTTAGAATTTTTATGAATATTGGTTTAGCTGGATCAAATAGCTTAAACTCATATCAAGAATTCAATTTCAAGCGAAATATTTATGTATAGCCAAACCCCGTTGGCAAATTATTATTTTAATAATAGTTTGAAAATGACATCATGATACCGTACTACATTTAATAGTCCGTTTAAGGATTCCGTCATTGGGTGACTTTGTCATAGTACATCATTCCATAGTGCATTGACGATCTTTCGATAAAATCCAACAAGTAATTCTTCATTGATAATTCCATCATTCTTTTTATCATTCTAGCACCAGGTTACATGATACATAAATGATAAATAAAACACGTTTTGATATTTCAAATCATTTTCGTCTAGCCAAAATAAATAGCATAGACTTACTTTAAACCATTCCAAAAATCATTGCAAATCATTTTTATCATCTCAACAGGCAACGATGTGTCAGTGTCCCAAAGTGCACAGATACACAATAGTCACCAGGAGTTGAGAACAAAAATTGATTTTCAAAAGGCACATAGTGCGTATTTAGCTTGATGTCAAAAATTTCGAAGTCTAGCATAGCTAGCAGATTTGGAAAACCTATGTCTCCACTAATGATCAATTGCTTAGTAATCTATCAATTCCTATTATCCTCAATACTCCATTCACGCAAAACTATACCTATTTCATCAAAATTACCACACTTATGAGTTCAAGAACTTACCATAATCATATGAGTTTAAAAACTTATCCTAGTCAGACCTTTAGCGTCCATTCACTAAGGGGTTCATAAACATTTCATATATTCATGAGTCATAAACTTACCATAAGTATAAGTTTTAAGAACTCGTACTTAATCCTGTATTCTCAACCTATACCCTACCTATCTGTTATACACCTGAGAAAAGAATCACCTACTCAAATGGTAAATAGCAAATAGCGCAACACATACATTTCAATGATTAGCAGTGCTTGAAACTAAGTGGTTTTTACACCAAGTACAATTCCCCGCCCATAACAAAGAATGATACAACTCAGCTGCTGACATGGGTCCTCAATTTAAATCCCCACCTAATCTTAACTCCCTTCTCAATAAGAATTTTTTTCAACTCGTATTCATAGTCCTTGTAACGGCCCCAAACCAGGTATCTTCCTACCCGACATATGGTGCTACACGCTTCTATAGTTCACACATACATTCAATTTAAATACCTCAAAAGAACGAATATGTCTTATATATATTCCAAACAATATTACCATTCCTCGGGTTCTTAATAACCATTACATTTGTTCTTGTCATAATATCAAATAATATCAACATACAACCTATACTATTACAAAAGTAAGCTATAGGTTTGCCTTAGCCTTACCTTTATCTTTTTCAAATCCTTCGGTCCGTTCGGTCTTAGCTGCATTCATATGGTTCAAGCAAGAGAGAGCATAATTAGCTCAGCAAGTATGATAATTCCATTTAAACAATATGCTTGAATAATACAAATCATATATCTTCAATAACTGAACAATAATTATGAAGTATTATTGATAATTAAAAAATAGCATTTCTCTTTTCTTTAAAACATTTTATAATGACAACATTCAGTAAAATATCAATTCCGGTCCAAGACCTTGAGCATTTCATACTTTCTTTGAAAAAGGACAACCCAACACCAAGCCCGTAAGTCCGGCATTACTTACGAGCATGTCTAGGTGATCAGCCATTAGTACTATATGTTGTAGAACACTACTTTCTTTAAACGTATGTACGTTTAAGTTGTGGCAACCTCACGTGCCTGTCGTTTGACGACAAAACATTTGTTTAGCATACTCAGTCTTTATTTGAAAACCATAGCAAAATAGTTTGGCAATACATTGACAATACTTTGATAGATTATAAGAAATATAAAACATCTCAAGTCTAGCCGAAAGAATTGTCTTTGACTTCATAATACATCAATTCATGCGTAAGAATAGATAAATTACAAAGCTTGTCTAGATTGAACATAGACAAGGGGTAGAACATTTGCCTTTAGCGTCTTCTATGGTTGCTATACTTTCCCTTTAAGTCTTTAAAGTCTCTACAATACATAACCACATAACATACCACATTAGGTCATAATCAGATATGTATGGTACCTAACGTGTCTTACCCTTCTTCTAAATCTAATCATTTATTAGATTTGCTATTATTGGTTCCAGCTTAACGCATTACCTTATTATTACGTTTACGTTTGAGTGATTATCTTCAACCTTTAGTCATCATACATAAGGTTTATAACATTTTAAACAATGTTATATTAAGTTAATTAGTGTTGTACTTCATCATTAACCAACTGTCTTTCTTTTTATCATCATAAGCTTTCTTTTCTGGGTTTGATCTAGTGCTGGCGTTGCGGAGCCAACTTTTACTCTACAAGCCGCGCTGCGGCACCACTCTTCAGTGGCTTTCATCCGGTTCCGGTTCATGCAGCCAACTTCGATTCAAAACGACGCCTTTATCTGCGTAGTAGTGAAACTACAATGAGAGTCTAGGTATGCGGTATGGTGTCACACGCCACCTATTTGGCCTTGGGCTGGCGTCTTGGCGCCAACTTTGTGCACCAGATAGAAATGACAGTTTTTTTACTTTGTGAACTTCTTGGACTCCAAATTTGATCATTTTAGGTCTGAATTGGCTCGTTCAAAAGCCATTAGCTCACAAATCACCTACTCTACGTGTTCATTCTAGAATTTTACATTTTCGAATTCGTTAACTAAAAATTCACCTTTGAGTTCATTTTTAACGAAAATGATAAATGTTCGTGAATGTTCAATGCTCGTTTCTTCGTTCTAAGTCAGAATTTGGTCATTTTCGAGTCTGCAACTCTATAATGCCAAAAAAGACTTATCCCCGTCGAAAACTAACTTTTCTGATCTCAATGTCAAAATTTGACTTGCATTCCGAGAATTTCACAATTTCGATGATTATCGTCCAAACTCATGAATTCCGCCAAAGCTTCGTTACATAAGATTATTCATCGTTTCAAATGGATTCATTCCATCATACTAACATCTTAACATACATACTTCATTACCTTATATATATGATAAGTTCTTACTTGTTCTTCATAAGTTTATGACTTATAAAAGTATAAATTGCTTATTCGTGACTTATTAAAGCTTAAGTCCATTAATTAGCCATTCATACTTCTTCTTAGCATACACGTTCTACCACTACTCACTTCTCAAACAATTGAAGAGAGGGAGAATCATGGTATAAGATCATTACCTTTAAAGATCAAGCTTTGTTCCTTTTCTTTTCTACTATGAAAGACTAGATTTTTCTTACTTTTTCTTTCTAACAAATAAGTTATAACTTGTTGGATGAAAGTTAACAAGTAACAAATGAATAATCTAGCTCTCTATTTATAGGATTTCTAAGGTGAGGGCATAATGGTCAATAAACCAATCCCACCTTCTTAAATCACCTCCTTACTATTAATTACATAGCCATTAAGTTTACTTGCTCATCACAAATCATATCCTTTGCTTGCCCACCAAGATCACCCATGTGATCATGGGACCCACATGGGTTTCCCCATGGATCAGCTTTACCCATTGGATTCTTAGTTTGGGCTTTAAGTTTAATTAACATAACTTATGATTTAGGCTTGCATTAATCCATATTGGCTTGTTCATTAATTAACATTGGACTTAACCATTCCTACCATTCGGCTTGCATTAATTCCAATTGGACTTTACAACTTCCTACACAATCCTACAAGTCCATTACATATGTCTTAAAGTCTTGGAACGTATATTCTATGTATTATTCTCGTATTCAAACTCGTATAGTTTTTCATCATATATGACATACCATCATTCATACATAGTCGTATAATACCTCGTATCATACTCGTATTCATTACCTTATACAATACCTACGTATTATACGATCATCACTTCAACTAGTTAACGCTTTACTTTCACTAACATTCTCGAATTAAGTCCGCACGTGAAAAAATGTGTTTGCCATACGTGAATTATTATTACATAATCCATCCCACCTCGATATTCTATCTTTACGTATTTCTCAGAAGTTTAAAAATAATTCTCGACCAGAAATCAGTGAATAGTGCTTTTCAAAAAAATTCCAGGAAAACTTTTATTTTTGTCTTGAAAATTCAAACACTTTAATTCCCTCACGTAGTCAAAATACTATGACATTTCAATATCTCTAGGTTATAGAATGACATTCATCATACTAACACATAATAATAACAAATAATATAATTTTATTCATTATTTAATTAAATAAAATTATTTTACAATAAATCCAAATTTCTCAGTCCTTACATTCTTCCCCCTTATAAATATTATGTCCACAGAATCTCGTCTTACATTATACAAATAACTGAGGGTAATCCTTCCTCATCTTTTCTTCCAATTCCCACGTTGCTTATTCGGCATCATGGTTCTTCCGTAACACCATTACTGAAGGTATAACTTTGTTCCGCAAAACTTGTTCTTTTCTATCGATAATTTGAATCGACATCTCTTCATACGTTAAGTCCTTCTCAATATGAAAAGGCTCATACTCTATTGTGTGCTTATAATCCAGCTTATAAGGATGTAACATAGATACGTGAAACACATTATTTATTCATTCTAGGTGTGGAGGTAATGTTACCACGTAAGCTACCTCTCCTACCCGTTTTAATACCTCAAAAGGTCCTATAAACCTTGGACTTAACTTTCCCTTCTTTCCAAAGCATATCTTTCCTTTCCGGAGAGATACCATTAGAAATACATACGAGCCTACTTCAAACTCTCTATTTACTCGATGCGAGTCTGCATACTTTTTCTGTCTATCTTGTGCTGTTACGAGACGCATCCGTATCAACTTCACTACATCCACTGTTTGTTGCAGCAATTCTGGCCCTAGCATTCGGCGTTCTCCCACTTCATCCCAACACAATGGTGTTTTGTACTTTCTTATGTATAAGGCTCCGTAAGGTGGCATGTCTGTGCTTGCATGATAACTATTGTTATACGCAAATTCTACTAATGGTAGACGATCATCCCAACTACCCTTAAAATCCATGATGCAAGATCTTAATATATCTTCTAACGTCTAAATTGTCCTCTCTCTTTGTCCATCGGTTTGTGGATGATACGTTGTACTCAGCTTCAACTGTGTTCCAAACTGCTCTTGCAGACTCCTCCAAAAGTTTGATGTTAATCTTGGATCACGATCTGACACAATGGAAACTGGTACTCCATGTCTGGAAATAACTTCCTTAACATAAAGCTTATTTAACTGGTCTAGGTTATACATAATCTGTATTGGCCAAAAGTGACCCGACTTCGTCAACTGGTCCACTATTACCCAAATCGCATCATACCCCTTCTAAGTAATTGGAAGTCCCACCACAAAATCCATCGTGATATGCTCCCACTTCTACTCTGGAATCTCCAATGACTGTAATAAGCCACTTGGTCGTTGATGTTCAGCATTAACTTTTTGATAAGTCAAGCACCTACTCACATACTCGGCTATCTCTCTCTTCATGTACGACCACCAAAAACTCTGTTGATGGTCTTGATACATCTTAGTACTACCAGGATGAATCGAGTACCTCGAATTATGAGATTCTTATAACACTTGCTCCTTTAATTCTGTCTCATTCGTAACCCAAATTCTTCTTTCAAATCTTAATAATCCCACGTTATCAAGACTATACTTTAAATATTTTTCATTGGTTAACCGCTCCTTTATCTGGTCACACTCATTAGTTTTGAGCTGGACCTCCTTGACTCTCTCTACAATGGTAGATTGAAGCTCGGTTGTAAATAGTCTCTGTCCAGTTTCACTCGGCAACTTCACCTCTATCTCTATCCTAGCTATCTTTGTTATTAACTTAGTTTGAGCTATTAACATAGACAATTTCTCCCAACCCTTTCTACTTAAGGCATCGGCCACTACACAGCCTTTTCCAGGGTGATACAGGATTTCACAGTCGTAATCCTATATCAACTCCAGCCATCTCCTTTGTCACATATTCAACTCCTTCTATGTGAAGATATATTTTAGACTCTCATGGTTCGTTTATATCTCACATTTCTCTCCATAAAGATAATGTCTCCATATCTTTAAGGCAAATATTACTGCGGCCAGTTCCAGATCATGAGTAGGGTAAACTTTTTCATAATCCTTTAACTGCCGTGATACATACGCAATGACCTTGCCATGCTGCATGAGCACGTAACTAAGTCCTCTATGCGAAGCATCGCTATAAACTACGAAATTTTGTCAAGCAATGACAAAATAGGTCCTTCACTTAACCTTTTCTTCAGTTCTTGAAAACTGTCTTTGCATTTCTCAGTCCACATATATTTCACCATCTTCCTTGAAAAATTAGTCAATAGAGTAGCTATCTTCGAAAAATCTTGGATGAATCTCTGATAGTATCCATCTAACCCGAGGAAACTCTGCACCTCAGTCGGCGATTTTGGTTCTTCCAAATTTATCACAGCTTCCACCTTCGCTAGATCTACTGAAATCCCCTCATGGTTAATAACATGACCTAAAAACTGTACCTTTTCTAGCCAAAATTCACACTTAGTGAACTTCACATACAACTTCTCCTTTCTTAGTGTCTCCAACACTATTCTTAAGTGTTCAATATGATCTTCTAGCGTCTTAGAATAGACTAGAATATCATCGATAAACACCATGACAAACTTGTCTAAATATTATTTGAATACTTTGTTCATCATATTCATAAATGAAGTTGGTGCATTAGTCAACCCAAATGACATCACCAAAAACTCGTAATGACCATAATGAGTCCTGAATGCCGTCTTTGGTACATCCTCCTTCATAACATTCAACTAATAATACCCTGTCCTCAAATCTATTTTAGAAAAATACTTTGCTCCTTTTAACTGATCAAAGAGATCATCAATCATGGGCAATGGGTATTTATTCTTTATCGTTAACTTATTCAACTCTCTGTAGTCGATACAAATTCTTAATGATCCATCTTTCTTCTTTACAAACAGTACCGGTGCTCCCCACAATGAAACACTCAGTTGAATGTACTTTCTGTTCAACAGTTCTTGTAACTGAACAATTAGCTCCTTCATCTGCATTGGCGCCATACGATACGGTGCCTTGGAAAGGAGTGCCGCTCCTGGCACAATGTCTATTATGAACTCGGTCTCCCTATCCGGTGGAAGACCTGAAAATTCACTTGGAAATATATCCATGAATTCTTTAACTATAGGTATTTGTTTCATGGTCGCTCCCACTCTCTAGGTATCAACAACATGGCACAAATAACCTACACCTCCCTTCCTCAAAAGTTTCCTAGTTTGTGTTATGGTAAGACAAAACAAATGCCCCGGCGATCTATTACCATAAAATACTACCTGAGGTTGTCTCAACGTTCTAATATTTACACATTTCTTCTGACAATCTATAATTTACCCATGGTTAAACAACCAATCTATCCCGAGAATTACATTGATTTCTCCCAACTTTATCGGTATCAGATCTACCAATAATTTACAACCTCATATGTCTACACAACAACTCCTATGAATATCTTCAACAGGAATTATCTCTTCGTTTGCTACCTTAATATTTAAAGGTACAAGAAACTTTTCAGGAAGTAATCCTAAGCGTCTAGCAAAATTACATGCTATAAATGAACAAGTAGCACCCGAATCAAACATCACGTAAGCATTTATGTCTTTGATCGAAATAATACCTACAACTACATCTTCGGATGTAACTGCATCTTTCACCGTCATATTAATGGTGTAAGCCATCGGCATACCCGGCTACGCTGGACCACTAATAGCTAACTTATCGCTATTAGCGCCCTTATTCCCGCATGTCCCCTTCTTCGGGAAATTCTTTGCTATGTGGTCAGTTGATCCACATACAAAGCATATGTGGTTCTTCTTCAGACTTGGACAGTTAGGCAAAATGTGTCCCTTCTGTCCACAATTGTAACATACCGCCTTCCCCTTGAGACAAACTCCTAAGTGAGTCTTTCCATAGGTTTTTTATGCCTCCATCCTTCTCTTTGGATCCCCTTGCTTCCCTCCGGTATTCCCAGAGTTAAACCCTTTCCTCTTCTGACATTCGCCACTCCCGCTAGCTCCTTCGATCTTCACTCCCCCATCAACTTTATTCTTTGTCTTCTTGTCCTTATGGTACTAGCTTAGTGCCTCATTCCCACCTTCGGCGATTATCGCCTTCTCTAGTATGGTCCCAAAAGAAGAACTTTGGAACACAGATATTCGGATATAGAGCCAGGGTTTCAAGCCCTGCTCAAACCTCCTAGCCTTTCTCACCTCCGTGTCCACCTGATGTGGAGCAAATCTTTCTAGTTCATTGAACTTGGCAGCGTATTGAGGAACCGTCATCTCACCTTGTGTCAATTCTAGGAACCACATTTCAATCCTCCCCTGCATACTTGTAGGAAAGTAGTTCTCAAAGAATATCTCTTTAAACCGTACCCACGTTAGGTTCTCTATACCAGCCCTAGCCTGGTTAGCCTCTCACCAAAAGTTGGCCTCTCCTTTCATCATATAGGTTGCAAAAGCAACCTTTTTGCCCTCATCGACATTTTTAATGACAAATGCCTTTTCTATCTCTTATACCTAATTACGGGCTTCTATTGGGTCCGTAGTTCCTTTGAACTCCGGTGGACCGACACTCTTAAAATCCTTAAAAGTAGTAGCTCGTATTACTGCAGGATTTACAAGGATATTAGCCCCATTTCTATTAAATGCGGTCGTTAACAAGTTAACGAACTCTTGCATTGGATTAACCGGACCTCCCTCCGGTTGGTTACCATTAACATCTTCATTACGTTGTTTCCTTCTTGGCGACATTTTGCTGTTAAGATAAACAACAAATCATTATTACTATCTTATTGTTAGTTAGTTTTTATTCATGTTTAAACAATAACTTCAACTCATTACACAATATGTTACATAAAAGGTCTTATATTTATTTGTTTCTTATAGTATAATACTATATCGTTCACATTTACACAGCCTAAGTTGATTACATTATTATCCCGCAATTGCTTTCAAAAAATTGGGATTTACAAAAGACTACCCTTTTTTATACAAAAGAGGGTTTTACGTCACTACTAGATCAATCATATTTACATATCTAACTCTACTCTAGCTAAAACTAGGTTACATATGTCGTAAGTCTTTCTCAAAATCTTTATTGGAAAAACCAGCTATAACATCACGACTGATAGTATGCCGAGTCTTCCCTGCCTCTATCGGATACACAACTACTTGTTGTTGAAAATTCACACGAGAACTCCTATGTATATTGGACATCCTCCCTATCTTCTGTTTCTTGGTCTTTAGCTCCTACCTGAGCTCAAATACCTCCTGTTTCAGTTCATGGACCTTGTCCTTCGCCAAAACTCTTTCATCATGCTCCTCCTCCCATATCAACTCCATACTCGTCTTATCTTCCAAGACAACATGAAGCTCTGCTTTTAGTTCTTTCACCTCCTGACAATAATGGAGGTTTCTATCCAATACTATCAATAACAATGACATCATCGACTCTCCCGGAGGCGTTTCTTCTGCAAGTACTACTGGGTTAAAGGACACTACCTCCACCTCTTCTTTTGACATGCCATCGAACACAGAAATAAGGTCTAGGTTCTCCGAGTCTCCAGACTAAATAACTACTACTTCAGGCTCTGCTGCTAATGGATTCAGTATAATCTCTATTTGATTAACCGATTCTTCACTTTCTATATTTATATCTCTATACATTTCATTTTCTCCTGACATCTACCACAAAACAATTTAGTTTGATTAGTACACGTCAGTAGAATAATAAAAACACATCTCATATATAATGCATATTTTTAAGGTTAATTTCATCATTTACTTCTTTGATTTCTCTTAAGGTTTTAATTCTCCCCTTACGTTTTATAACCTAATTCTCTGATACCAACTTGTGACGCCCCCAAATCCGGGTATCTTCCAACCCGACATATGGTGCTACACGGTGCTAAAGTTCACACATACATTCAATTGAAATGCCTCAAAAGAAAAATATGTCTTACATATATTCCAAACAATATTACTATTCCCTAGGTTCTTAATAACTATTACATTTGTTCTTGTCATAATATCAAATAATAACAATATACAACCTTTACTATTACAAAAACAAAATATAGGTTCGCCTTGGCTTTCCCTTTATCTTTTCCGGAACCTTCGTTCCGTTCGGTCTTAGCTGCATTCATATAGTTCAAGTAAGAGTAAGTATAACTAGCTCAACAAGTACGATAATTCTATTTAAATAATATGCTTGAATCATACAAATCACATATCTTCAATAACTGAACAATAATTATGAAGTGCTATTGGTAATTTAAAATAGCACTTCTTTTTTCTTTAAAACGTTTTACAATGACAAAATTTAGTAAAACATCAATTCCGGTCCAAGACCTTTAGCATTTCATACTTTCTTTGAAAAAGAACAACCCGACACCAAGTTCGTAAGTCCGACATTACTTACGAGCACGCCTACGTGATCAGCTTATAGTACTCTATGTTGTACAAAACTGCTTTCATGAAATGTATGTACGTTTAAGTTTTGGCAACCTCACGTGCCTATCGTTTGACGACAAAACATTTGTTTAGAATACTCAGTCTTTATTTGAAAACCATACCAAAATAGTTTGGCAATACAATGACAATACTTTGATAGATTATAAGAAATTCAAAACATCTTAAGTCTAGCCGAAAGAATTAGCTTTGACTTCATCATACATCAATTCATGCGTAAGAATACATAAATTACAAAGCTTGTCCAGATTGAACATAGACAAGGGTTAGAACACTTGCCTTTAGCGTCTGCTACGGTTGCTATACTTTCCCTTTAAGTCTTTAGAGTCTCTATAAAACATAACCACATAACATACCACATTAGGTCATAATCAGATATGTATGTTACCTAACGTATCTTACCCTTATTCTCAATCTAATTATTTATTAGATTTGTTATTATTGGTTACGGTTTAATGCATTACCTTGTTATTACGTTCAAGTTTGAGTGATTATCTTCAACCTTAGTTATCATACTTAAGGTTTATAACATTTTGAATAATGTTACATTAAGTTAATTAATGTTATACTTCATCATTAACTAACTGTCTTTCTTTTTATCTTGATAAGCTTTCTTTTCTGGGTTTGATCTAGTGCTGGCGCAGCGGCGCTAGCTTTTACTCTACAAGCCACGCTGTGGCGCTACTCTTCAGCCGCTTTCACGGTCCGGTACAAGCTGGCCAACTTTAGTTCAAAAGGCGTCTTTGTGATGATGCGAAAATCGCAATAGTCTCAGGTATGCATGCACGGCTATTTATGCGATGCCACCTATTTAACCTTGAAATTTGGCGCCAGCAACGCCAACTCACATGCACCGAGATAGAAATGATAGTTTTCTTACTTTGCGAACTTCCCGGACACCAAATTTAATCATTTTAAGTCGTAGTTGGCTCGTTAAAATTCCATTAGCTCACAAATCACCTACTCTACATGTTTATGCAAGAATTTTACATTTTCGAATACGTTAACTCGAAAATCACATTTGAGTTCATTTTTTAACGAAAATGAATTGAAGTTGTTGCCGGATTCGCATTGACCCTTCCATGAACTTGGGATGGGTCCGAGTCCCATATCGTCGAAGCTCTTGCTCTCCTACCAAACACCGCTTGCGATCCAAATGACAAAAACTCTAATACAAAGATACTATCTCTTGCAAATGAGAAAGTATGATTGTAGTGTTCTTGGACTTCTTCAATATCGTATTGAGTGAGCATGGAGAAGGTGTTGCCCTTGGTTTTCTTCCATACCGTAGATCGAGTATTACTCCCTTTACCAACTTGGGTCCGGTTTCCCTCATTAGCTATGCCAACGAGTTCTTGATGGATTTGAGTCATTGTTTCATGCGTTCCTCTTGAAAGACGAAAAAGAAAAGCAACTTCAGTTCTGTTTAAGGTAGAAGAGAGTGAAGCTTGTCTATGGTTTGAGCCTTCACCGGTGCCGAACAATCGTCGTGGCATATTCCGTTCTTCCTCCAGCCATGCTTACATTTCCATTCCCTTTAGCTGTCATTACGATGTACCAGCTAGAGGAACTTGCAAGAACTTCCAACCGAAATGTGCCTGCCACCATTCTAGAAAAGTAATTCAATTAATAGAAGAAGGAAAATGAAACCAAAAGTGACGACCATCACACAACATTATGCATGGTGCAGGAGCACGAAAATGAAGGTGGTGGTGGTTGGCTAGTTAGTCCGTTCGTGTGGTGGAGAACTCTGTTAGTCCCATAATCATTCGAATTGGATCAACCGACGATACAAATGAGGAAGAGATTCTCACTGTAAGCGCCGACGATCGCGTTGAGCACGCTCAGTCCACCGACGGAGAAGGTGACAACGCAGTAATCGACTTCTTCGAGAGCGGCGTAGCCATCGACAAACGTGCGGCGTTGAGCTTGTTGCAGCAGCCTATAAGGTTGAGCCCAAAAATCATTGGGCGTGTTGTGATCGGAGACCTGAGCCAAAAAATAAAGCTTGCCGTCGCCACCCATTTTTAGTAGGTGTCTTCTCTGCGAGAGAGAGATTGGCAAATATGTTTTATCAAGGGAGTTTTTGGTGAGAGAAAAAAAATAGATTAGCTCCCCCCTATCATCCAGAATTTCAACGTTTTCGACGTTTAACGTCTATTTCCGTGAAATTCGCTATAACTTCGTTACTAACGTTCTCTAAGCCAAATCACATGGATTACTCCATGGACTTCAAATTTACATCCTAACCAAACAAGATACACATATTTACGTATTGATAGAGTTAAATTGTTTATCAACAATTAATCTCAACAATCAATATTTTCATGATTTTAAACTATAACGAACCTTATGATTTCTATGATTTCATGACTTATAGTGATTGAATCTATGGTAAGTCATCCTTATTCCACCATATTAAACATACACTACTCATCTATGATTCTCTATGATAAAAGAAAACCAAAAGAGATGGAATTAGAATTAAGGAATTATTACCTTAAGAACTCTTAGGTAATCTTGAAAAAGTCTCAAGCAAAGCTTTAAAGTAGATGGTTTGGTTGAGTCTAGCACTTTTTTTTCTCTTAATAATCTAGGTTGACAATTGAAAAACTCACAAAAGACCAACTCTTGCTTTCTATTTATAGGCAAATGAAATAGAGGGCAATTTAGTCATTACACCATAACCTCCTTACTATTCCACACCTTGTCACCAAGTGAAATACTTGGTGACCAAGTGATATGCTTGCCTTGCACACCAAGTGGCCTGCCCACCACCCCATGGGTCATCCTCATGGGTTGCCCCATGGCTTATACCCATTCGGTGACCCACCGGTTTGATCCACGGTTCGGTTTTTCTTTCATTGGGCTTAACCAATGTAATATATGGCCTTGACTTGGGCTTATCATATTAATTTATTGGGCTTGCCTATACAATTGATTGGACTAAACATAATCTAACTCAAATTAATTATCATTAAGTCTTAACTTATTTTCATAATACTAATCGTATTCCATACGTATAATTCACGTATACTCTCCGTATAATACTCGTACAATAATCGTACTGTACTTTGTATTAACTCATCGTATTATACATAGATACTAAATAGTATCATACTAGTATAACACACTTTAACCATAATGTAATTACTTCTACGCATATCATTTCCTTCTCGGAAATCATTTCACTCAACCATTAGGTTTTATAGGAATTTCTCAGAAAACATTTATTTTCGTCTTGGAAATTCTAAACAATTAATTCTAGCACGTAGCCAGATTACTAACCACATTAGCACATTCTAGGTCATAGAACGACCTTCACATAGCTTACTCACAAAATAAATAAATTAAATTCATTTAATTCACATAATTAAATAAAAAATTAATTGTCATAAAAATCCGATTTTCTCGGGCGTTACAATATATATATATATATTGTAAAATAATTTCCTTTCTAGTATACATAATTTAGCATACAACACATATATACATATATACATGCTAGTTATAATAATTATAACAACAAAAATATGTAATATCATAACAAATTCTAAACTATGGTTTACATATAATTTTGGTAAAAACTTATCCTTCTGTGAACTTTAAGAACACAGAGACATACAATTCACAGAAACTATATAATGTAAAACATATATGATAAGGTTTATAAAACATACCTTTAGTTTGTTCAGACGGCACTTGTAAATCACAAAGAATAGCTTGAAGAATTCAAAGACTTGTCTTTCTCTTTCTTCTCTCTTTCAGACTCTCTCTTTTCTTACTTAGGCTTAGGTATAAACTAAAAATCCAACTGATAACTTATGCGTACTCTAAAATAAGCCAATGTCAAAGAAACGTATATGGTCATTATAAACCTAATAATTACTATCAGTTATCAAACATATAACGTATAACTTATAAATATAAAAATTATTTATTTAGTTTATTTTATAAATAATTTAAATTTCAAAAATCCAAAAGCCATAGTGCTTTTTTTGGCAAAAACTATGTAAAGTTAAACACTTAATATTATTTCAGTCTTGTTTGGCTAAAACTAAATTAAACCCTTTTAATTTATTTTATTAAATCCTTTATAATATTGTTATTTGTCACACTTTATTTAATTAAGTTTTCATATTTAATTTAATTAATTCTAATAACAATTTATTGAATCATATAATAATTCATTTAATCATTATAAATTCTCTAACTTAATTATTAAATTAAATTAGAATATTATTTCATAACAATTAATTTCTTAACCCATTAATTATTTATTAAACAAATAATTAACCAAATCAAATCAAATTAAATTAAACAAATATTTATTCAACAACAAAAAATATTTATTTAACAATAAACACATCCATTAAATATTTATAATTACAATTAAAATTCTTGATTGTTATATTAATCACATCATAATAAGAATTTTAATTATTAAATTCTTATTTTAATAACTTGTGAAAATTCAGGTTGTCACGTCTATAGGCATAATGAATCCTAATATACATGCTTGTATGGTAATAACGTAATTTACTTATTACTTGATGACGTTAGCTTTCACATTCAACTTTCTTTGAAATTTACACTAAGTCAACAAAACATCTCGACAAATATTTCTTATGCATTTGAAACATATATTAAAGCCACATATACATGCTCAAATGGTCAGAACTTACATGATAAAAGTCTTGGTCAAGTTCACTTTGAAAAGTCTTAAGTTTTCTTATCTTTGAAATTGTCTCAACTTTCAATCATGTATGCTAGTGTGTTTAATCACTTTAGACTTACATTTCATGTCAATATTAACCATATTATCATGTTCATAAAATCAGAATGCTCACATGATGTGTTCGTGACAGAGTTCACTTTTGAAACTACAAATTTCATTTCAAGACCATAAGTGTTGTGTCAATCATATATACTAACATTGTTATACTTGTTCATACTACATGCATATACTTATGTGTGTGTACTAAAACAATTTACATGTCTACTCTTACCAGGTGCCAACAATTTAGCTCGAACAAAAACAAAACAGAAAACACAAGATCTGTTGCGGGTGATTTGCATAGCACTGTGATGACCGACCAACAACATCAAGAATTGTTATAAGTCATTGTCGACAAAGACATATATTGCTTTGTTTCGGCAGTCAACAACCCATCACAGAAATTTCTAACGAAAATTATTTCTAACATAACCCATTACATTTCTAACACATTTAGAAGTTTGTATAACACTAAGCAACATAGTCCAAAATCAAATATCAACTAATATATGCTTAATTCAAAGAATCGATAACTTTGCAATTCATCAGAAATGAGGAATAGGGATGGGAAGTTATACCTCTGTGAATCAATTTAGCAGCAATATAACAGTCTACTCACTCTTTATAAGTTCCTTAGCAAATATTTCTCATCAATTACAATGAGGAAGGTGAGTGTCTTATTTATAGAAAAGTGGTTACACAGATAATACAATTACTTCCCAAATCAAATCAAAGGAATACAAGATTATATAATGGATAAGAGAGAGTTAGTAAGAGTTGGTGATTTCACTCATGAATCCCATTCCCCATCCCCTCATTAGCTCTATGTTGGTTGATATTGAGATGAAGATAGAGTAGGCTAGCTAGCTTTTATCATGGGAAGAAATGAATGGGCTCTTATTATGGGACAAGAATCCTCAGTACTTGCAAAAATGTAGTGCAACACTTGGTTTATACCATATATACAAATAATATATACTTTGGTTATATGATATGTATTCTCAATTTATTTCATATAACATATGTTATAATGATTTAAATAGTATACAATGTATTTCCTTATTACAAGGTATCAAATAGTGGACATACAAATAACCCATGTACATTTGCTATTAACACCAAATATAATTGTGCATTGCTCATTATTTATTACCATAACTCAAGTATTATTTTACTCATAATAACTTAATGAAATTATTAATAATTGATCTTATTTCATGTCAATAGGGTATACATGAATGTTTACCCACACTCCATGTCATATAAAACAATATTATTATGCAACTCACTAGAAAGCAATAACTCTTACTATATAGTCTATAATATATAGACATATTAATGTGTCACCTTGTACTATATAAAATATATAGTTAACTACCATATAATAAAGGTTTACTATATTGCATACTTACACAAATTAATCAAGTAAATATAACCATATTATATTTATTAATCTCTTATTCATTAATAATTATTTATTCATAATAATTATTAATCAACACATTATCAATTAATTACCCATAATTGTAATTTATCAATATGTTCAAATCCACGCCACTATATTCAAAGAAATTGAATATTTAATTATTAAAAATCCTATCAATTCTTTGATATTAAAATTTTAGGGTTAGTCCACTAATTTAAATAAACTATTAGTGAATCTCTTTAATCATCTCATAAATTCACATAACCTCATAAGGTTTAAATAGACTCACAAAACTAACTCATTAAAATTAAATCACATATTTATTTAATAAGGAGTTTAAAATTCACGGTCATTACAGTGCAGATGAGATGGGAATTTTTTTGTTGGCTATTTGTGGGAAACCACTCAGAGTACCATATGGACTACTAGCAGAGACACGATGTGTATTGAGTCCTAGAGGAGTTATAAGAATAAGATAAGAATGCAAATCATCAAAGATGATGATCGTATGAGAAAGACATCTCCGTATGTCATGAAGCCGTAAACCGGTAAAGAAAGTTAGTCATGTAAACTTTGATTGCAAGAACGCGAACCCTAAGAAGTAAAGTTAAGTAAAATAATGTGTAAGTCAAGTATATGACTAATTGGTATATGTGTTATTTTTCCTTATGTGATATATAGGGATTGGAATGAGCAGTTCAGAATAAACTATATGTTGTAGCTGTGCGTAAGGTAAGTTTCCTAACTTCAATCATATTTTAAATGAATGTTAGTTTCTTAAACTTCTCAAATATTGAACTTGAGAAGTTCTGTCTATGTGCGAAGGTGAGATATTTGTACAATGTGGTAAAACGTATGAGGCCTTGAGTCATAATTTGAACACTTTGTTGTTTCTATGAGATGAACTATTTTGTGGTTGAACTGTTTAATATAAGAATGTTCTATTTATACATGAACCATTATTGTTAAGTATGTGCGAATGATTCTAGCCGGACAGGATGTGTATGAAAAAGGTAGAAGAATGAAAGTATTTCAAAGTGAATGTGACTAATGTTTTAAAATGATAGGAATCATAATTATTCCTATTATTCAAGTTGCTTCATAACCTTTGTTTGGTTATTGAAGTCTTAAAAGAATGTTTGAATTCTTGAAGTTGTTTGTTCAACTGATATGACTTGCTGAGCAATTGAATGCTCACGCCTGCTTTAAATGAAAAAAAAAATTCAGCGTATGAGTAGAAGAACAAAAGGATCCTGTAAAGTTGAAGATGATCGATATCCTGAAGAGGTGTCATTAATTAGATGAATGAGTGTGAAGATCAAGCGAAGACTTGTAATGTAGAATAGTTTAATTAAACTATAGACTAGTTTAATGAACTGTTATGTAGCCTTGGTAGCGGATGAAAGTCACTCGTGTAAGATGTAAAGAATAATGTAATTATTATTATTTGTAACGAACGAGGTTATAAGGTATTAGAACCTGGGATTTGAGAATGTATATTGTTATATTTCACTATATAATGATGTATGTTTGGAAGAATGAAGTACTCGTGACACATGGAATCTGGGTGTGAAGATAGACCAGATTTTAGAGCTGATAGGTTATAAACCATAGGTATGAGTACCTAAGACTATAATCATAGAAAGAATGATAAAAAGATCATTGAGTTAAACGATTAAGGAAGAAGATAACCACGTGATCATAATGAATCGTAATAACAGATGATCTGTTAAACGATGAATGATTTATAGCTAATGCTATAAATGAATGGTTCTGTGAATTAGTACGCGAGGAAGAACTCAGTTTGAGTTATAAAGGATAGCATATGAATTAAAGAAAATTCATATTAAGTAAAGAGAAAGTTAAAAGTTATAAGATTTCAATTGAGGACTCGTGTCAGCAGCTAAGTCGTTTGATTCCTTGTATGGGTGAGGGATTTGTACTTGGTTTTAGAACCACTTATCTTCCTGGTCGATATAGTTGTTAAGTTGAACAATTCTTTGTATGGGCATGGAATTGTTTGGTTAGATTCTTATATTGATTAGTGGCCGAGTATGGTTTCACGCCCACTTAACTTCTGGTATTTATAATCATTGAAATGTTTGGTCGCACTATCAATATGTATATGACGAGAAGGTGAACCTTTTCTCATGTATATGCTTGATAGGTATAGAATGATAAGTTAGGTACGAGTTCTTGAAACTCATACTTATGAAAAGTTTGTGACTCATAGTTATATGCTATGTTTCAGAACCCTAAGCATATGGATAGTCCTTGATTTGTTCTTGGATTACATAATGCGAAGATAAGTTCTTAAACACATATGGTTGTGGAAAGTTCTTAAACACATAAAGTGTGGTAAGTTGATAGACTATACTAAGGTATAGGAACATTTAGACTGAAAACAAGTTATTTTCAGTAGGCTTAGCATTGAAGGTGCTAGAGAAGATTAAGCATTGTCGCAAGTAAGACAATGAAGGAAGATGGAGAAATAGGAAATTCCAAGTCATCTAGCTATGCTAGATTTGGAAGCTTATTGAAATCGTGCTTATGCGTGCGTTTGAAAAAGGAATGAATTGGTTCAACTTTTGGAACCAATAGATTTTAAAAAGAACTATTCTTTAAATGTCTATGCTAAATATTTCGGCTAGACATAAATTGATTTGAAATGTCAAAATGATATTTATATCATCAGTGCATTTGATGCAAGGATGGTAAAAGGATGGAGTTATTAAAGCAATTGAACATGTTGTTGAATGTGATCTTATGATCAACAACCCGCTTTGGTTTGATGTATAATGACAAAGTCATAAACTGACGAAGTCCTCAACGTACTGTGAAAAGTACGGTATTATGACGTCATAAAACGTTTTGATGTATTGCGAAAGAATTTAAAGAAGTAGTCGATGTCAATTGATTTGACTAGACGAATGTTTCAAGTTGATATCCAATTTTTTGGTATAGTCTAAGCTATTTGATTTGGCTAGACAAATGGTATGTCATGTTTAAAAGAAAATCAAGCTTTCTTTGAGAAGTTGTGCCAAACAAAATTGCTTTGGTACGGAATCTAATGATTAAGTTTGAGGTGAACACACCTCGAAATGGGGTTATACGATGGGTTGATTGCCTACATATGAAAGATGTAGTTTACTTTCTTGGTGATTGTAAACTGAACGTGAAAGAAGGGTTACAATGAAATGCTGTTAAACCTAGTAAGAGTTCATGGTCGATTTGACCCCTTGGCAAAAGTATGAAATGTTTTAAATGAATTCTTATATTCCTCGTTAGTCATTCTACTTCATAATTCTTAATAAGTTATGAAGGGTAGGGAATGATTGAAAGATAAGAACTTCTTTGAAAAGAAGTTGAGAAAAATTTCGAGGATGAAATTCTGTGAAGAAGGGGTGAATGTGATGACCCGGGTATGGGTGTGATTTTAAGAAATTCCGAGGATGAAATTTTTTTAAGGGACGAAAAATGTGACAACTCAAAAAATTGGATTGTCCAAAATTTAAGATTTAAAGAACTAGTTATTAATAAAATGAATTTTTATTAATAATATTATGTGCTCTGTATTTATTAATCATTCTTGAACCTAGGATGATTATAATATGTGATGATTTTGGCTACGAGCTAGACTGAACGAGTAAGAATTTTCAAGACGAAAATAAATTTTTTTTTGGGAACAAAAATATTTTTATGGAAAAAGACGAAATAGGTACTATTCACCCGACGAAACCCTAAAGGTTAGGGTTTGAATAACCTATGCCTTTCCAAGAGTTTGGTATGTTGAAATGACATTTCGTAGAAAAAATTGATGATAATATATCGTGAAAAGTTAAGTAAGTCGATAAAAGTTTTTATCGAAAAACGTGCAGAAATCGGACGAAATAAAAATGACGTAAAGTACTGTTATGTACTTTTCTTTAGTTTAACTACGTTAGGGGAAAACGTGAAGGAAAACGTTTTCGGAGATCCGAAGAATGCGTAAAATTTAATCGGTAAAGGAAAGACGAAATATCCAAAAATATTTGGATTCTGAGAATCACAATTTTTAAAACTATCAGACGAATCCTAAAGAATGGAACCACGAAGCTTCCAGGAGAACTTCGTGAATAGTAAGGATGTTAGTTAAGGAGGTGGGAATTGTATAAAAAGAGAGATTAAATCATTTGTTGGTGATTATGAAAATCACCTACACTTAAGAGAGAGAGAGAGAGAGAGAGAGAGAAGTCGGATGGGAGGGAAAAGGAGGAGGAAAAGCTTGCTTGTGTGCAAACTTTGTCCAACGGAAGGAGATTAAAGGAGAAAGGTAATCCGAAACCTAACTTTTATATAAATTTTCTTTAAGTTTTATATGTTTGAAAGATAACTTAATGAGAATAGAATTAAAAGATGTTAATAATGATTTTCATATGGTTGAAATCATGAGAACAAGAAGAAATAAGAATTAGAAGTTTAGTTTATAAATTTCTTAAGGATGTATGAGTTTCGTAATTAATTTAAGCGATCTGAATGAATCATATGAACGATTTGGTGAAATAAGTAAGGAATGGTGTTTTATAACACCGAATTCTAAGAGAAAATTAATCGTAATAAAAATATAGATTAAAAATGAAGAACGAACGAAGATCACGAAGAACGTTGTTGATGGAAAAATTTAAAACCATCGTAGGATAATTTGTTTTTGATGGACAAGTTTAAAACCATCGCGTATAAGTTAGTTGCTTATTGCTTGGTTAGGAATCGTAGAAACGTTCATAAAGAACAGATTAAACTTAGTTATAACGAAGTTATGGCGAAACTTTCATACAAGACAAATAAGAAGTAGAAATTATGTAAATGAACCCGAAGGTGTAGGGTTTCATGCGATTGTAAGAGAACGTAGAAAATGTGAGTCGTGGACTCAACAAAGAACGAGTTTCGAGTTTGGATAACCGAATTACGGACGAACAAACGAAGAGCGTGAAAAACGTAAAACAAACGAGTAATGGAATTTAAGCCAATCGAATGACATATTAACGGATTTAGAATAAATTTCTGTCTAAGGGAAGTTGAAGTACGTAAGTTAAGGAAGAGAATTGCTTTGGAACTGTAACGTCCACAAATTTTAAAATCCTTACTAAGTTGATGGTACATTGTTATAGCAAGCTTGTAAACTATTTTAACATGCACACGTAGGCACATGCATGTAGTATGAACAAGTATAGCAATGATGGACACAATACTTTTGGTCTTGAAATAAGGTTTGTGATTTCAAAGATGAACTTTGTCACGAACACATCATGTTAGTATTTTGACTTTTTGAGTATGTTAATATGGTGTATATGGGCATGAAATGCAAGACTAAAGTGATTGAACACACTAGCATACATGATTGTCAGATAAGACTATTTCAAAGATAAGAAACTTAAGGCTTTTCGAAGAGGACTTGACCAAGACCTTTATCTTATAAGATCTGACTATTTGAGCATGCATATGTGGCTTTTATATATGTTTTAAATACATGAGAGTTATATATGCCTCGTATATGTTAAGTTAACTTAGTGTAAAATTCAAAGAAAGTTAGAAAGAGGAAGCTAATGTGGTCAAGTAATGAGCATAGCATGTTATGACCATTCAAGCATGTGTATTAGGATTCATTATGCCTATAGACATATTGAAATGATCATCGTTTGGTTAAGGTGTGGTTTTCACTTATGCACACACGGTCATAAAGAAAAGGAAATTTCTAGAACATAAACTATGTGAATAAAGTATACATGTGTTGTATATATATAAGCATGACTACTGAGTATTGAATGATCAAGTTGTAAGGCACACATGATTACATGACCTTGTTATGTTTTAATGACATATAAATTGTATGTATACTTGTGATAGTGAAGTCAACTATGGTCATGTGATATATGTTAAACTCTAGCATGTACGTATGTTAAAATAGAGTTGGACTAGAGTCAGGAGAGCAGAAGCTCAATCCTCGTGCCGCCAGGGACAGCAGCAAGCTCCACCCCAGTCCCTAAGCTGAGACCAAAGCAAGCAACACTTGGCCCTGCAGATCTTGCCAAGATGAGCTATTTTTGGCTTGAAGTTTTAAGGCATGCTTATATGATTACTTTACTTTGTAATGTGTGACCAATATGTCATGTAATATGTTGAGAAGCATGCTATGTGATGACTTGATTCTTTTAAGTGTAGACTCATATTAGTTTACACATATTAATTGACAGACCGACTTGTTAATGTTAGGTCGGTTCAATGCAAGTCAGTTAAAGCTAGTATTATACTATAGCTAAGCAAACAGGCAAGTATCCTAAACCCTTGCATTACTTTATTCGATGCATACCGTAAGCAAGTTCCTTGAACCCTACTTTTTTTAAGCAAGTTCCCCTAAACTTACTCTAAATTATATTGAGCAAGTATCCAAATTTATTATGTTGCAAGTAATAGAGTCTGAACCTTTGTTCGGTCAGACAAGCCAATGAAGTTTTATAAAAGCTATCCACACCAATTAATGGTAAGGATTCTTAGACTGAAAGAACACCCCTTTCTATGATAGGGGATTGCAGGTATCCAATAAAGATGTAATGAACAGATTTAAATGTTATGCATATAAACAGAGTATGTAAGGCTGATCCCCTCAAGTACTTATTCTGTAGCCAGTAACGAAAGGGTCAATTAGCTATTGATTCCATTGGAGTGTTATAGTTCAAAGTCTACTTGACTAGCAATTATTCAAAAAGCAATCATGCTTATGATATTCATATTATTGAATCCTTCAGATATTATACTGTTGAACCCATTGCCAGACATTCTTCCATTCATAATGATATATCCTTATTGTTGTACTCAAACTTGTTGAGAAAACTTGTTGCTCATCCTTGCCATATCATGAATTATATTGCAGCTAAGCCCGAGACCTCAGGAAAGGACAAGGGTAAAGGGAAGATGTAGGATAATTGCGAAAAACAAAATTCATCTTATGCTTAGTTTAAATTACGATTATGTAATGTGAACCCTAATATTTATTTTAGGGTTTGATTGTAAGATGATATTAAGGTTATCGTATCTTGGGACTAGTAACACCTTTTGAATGAATGACGTACGTTTATTATATTCCGCATTTTAGTTATCGTATGTTGTTTAGAGGTGGATGTTTGTAGTTTATCGTGATGACCGAATCGGGGTCAGAGGACCCGAATTCGGGGGCGTCACAGGTTGGTATCAAAGTTGTAGGTTATAAACATTAGGAATGCAAAACCTAGGTTATAACCTTAGTAGGAAACTCAAGTAGAGTATGTAAGTGATAGGTTGAGGAAATCTATCAAGTTTTATTGTGATACTGAAGTTGTTTATTTAAATCAAGAATGATTGATAGATGTCTTAAACTTCTAAATGCTAACATGGATAGCATATCACATAAAGCCTAATAATTTATTTCATTTCCTCAGATCATGTCTCCTGGTAGAATTCAGCAGAATCCGAGGGAGGAAGGATGTGTTAACAATGGTGGAAGGGCAAATGTTGATCCAATGCAGAACTTTGCTAACCTGTTAACTACGGCAATGCAAAATAGACCCCCTCCAGCAGCAGGGCAGCTAGGACAACACTTGGCTAGCTTTAAGGACTTTAAATTGGTAGGACCACCAGAATTCCAGGGAACCTTGGATCCAATTGAAGCCCAAACATGGATAGAAGAAATGGAGTAGGTGTTTGAAGTCGTACGCGTGGCTGAAGCACAAAAGACGAGTTTGCCACATTCATGATGAAGGGCGAAGCTAAATATTGGTGGAAAGCCAATAAGGGCCGAGCAGACGAAGGAGTTATTCATTGGGAGAGATTTAAGGAGCTATTCCTCGAGAATTAGTTCTCGGAGAATACACAACAGGATATGGAAGTAAAGTTTCTAGAGTTGAAGCAAGGTGGTATGTCTGTCACAGAGTACGCGATAAGATTTAACGAGTTAGCCCGATTCGCTCCGCATCAGGCTGACACGGAGGCCAGGAAGGCAAGGAGGTTTGAATTAGGACTAAAACCATGGGTTCAGAAGGCAGTGGTTGTGTTGAAGATCAACACTTACTCTGATCTTTTGGAAAGGGCTATCATTGCTGAAGGAGGCAATAAAGCCATCGCTCAATTCAAGCAAGAAAAGAAGACCGGCTAAGAAGGTACGAAAGGGGGAAGCAGTGGAGGCTGCAACCCCAATAAGTATAAATGGACAGAGATCCAATCCTTTAGAGGTAATAAGTCCGGGGGAGAAGCTAAGAAAAGTATAAAGTGTAACAACTATGGGAGGAATCACTCGGGAGAGTGCATGAAAGGAAAGAGTGTTTGTTAACGTTGCGGACAACCGGGGCACATGGCTCCTCAGTGTTTGAATAAGCAGAAGGGAGGATGTTTCTCGTGTGGAGCCACGAACCATCAAATTAAGGACTACCCAAAAAAAGGGCGATGCATCCAGCGGCAATGACAATAACAACAACAATGGACTGAACATTGGAGGACTAGCCAGTCAAGCCAACAGACTAACGACACGAACATTCAACATGACTGTACAGGATGCGTTGGAGTCTAAGGACGTAGTTTCAGGTATCATTCCGATTAATGATATAGATGCATACGTGTTATTTGATTCGGGTGCTACCTGCTCTTTTGTTTCCGAAGAATTTGCTAAATGGTTAGACTTACCCCGTGAGAGATTAGAACACCCTATGAACGTAGAAGTAGCAAATAAGGAAATTATCCCCATAGAATACATTCATAGGAATTGTTATATCGAATTGCGAGGATTTAAGCTCAAGGTGGATTTGATACCGATTTATTTGTGGGAGTTCGATGTAATCCTTGGAATGGATTGGTTATCGATTCATGGAGCAATTATAGATTGTAGGAAGAAGTGTGTACACCTTAAGACTCCGAATAAGTCAAAGGTTGTATTTTATGGTAGTAAATCGCCGAGACAATCTCATTGTCTGATGATGGTGCAAGCACAAAGGTTGCTTAGGAAGGGTAGTATAGGTTATTTGGCTCACGTGGTTGATACTCGATGAGTTGAGGGTGAACTGAGTCAAATACCTATTGTAAGAAATTTCTTTGATGTCTTCCCAGACGAGATTCTTGGATTGCCACCGGATAGAGAGATTGAGTTTGTCATTGATTTGGCACCAGGGACAACACCGGTGTACAAAATGCTGTATCGTATGGCACCAGTAGAGATGAAAGAACTGATGGATCAATTACAAGAGTTGTTAGATAAGGGATACATTCGACCGAGCGTATTTCCGTGGGGAGCACCAGTCTTATTCATAAAGAAGAAAGATGGGTCACTAAGACTTTGTATTGACTAACGAGAGTTGAACAAGGTCACCATTAAGAACAAGTACCCTTTGCTCAGGATAGACGATTTGTTTGATCAGTTGAAGGGGGCAAGGTACTTTTCAAAGATTAACTTAAGGACCAGTTATCACCAACTGAAAGTGAGGCCGAAGGATATTCCAAAGACAACATTCAGAACTCGGTATGGACACTTTGAGTTTCTGGTAATGTCATTTGGACTGACGAACGTGCCAGCAACATTTATGGATTTGATGAATAGAGTGTTCAAGCAGTATTTGGATAAGTTTGTTGTCATACTCATCGATGACATTCTAGCATACTCAGAAACAGAGGAAGAACACGCCGAGCATCTTCGGATGGTGTTGGAAACATTAAGGAGGGAGAAGCTATATGCAAAATTCTCCAAGTGTGAGTTTTGGTTGCAGAGAGTGCAATTTTTAGGACACGTTATCGACAAGAATGGTGTTTTGGTGGATCCAGCGAAGGTAGAAGCCGTTATCAATTGGGAACAGCCGAAGACGCCGACAGAAATTAGGAGTTTCCTAGGATTGGCGGGATACTATCTAAGATTTATTTAAGATTTTTCGAAATTAGCATCACTGTTGACCAATCTTACCAGAAAGACAGTTAAGTTCAATTGGACGGAGAAGTGTGAAGAAAGTTTTCTAGAATTAAAGAAGAGGCTTCGTCAAGCACCTGTGTTGGCTTTACCGGACAACATGGGAGGGTTTGTAGTGTATAGTGATGCATCACACAAGGGTCTTGGTTGTGTACTGATGCAACATGGCAGGGTCATTGCATACGCTTCACGTCAGCTAAAAGATTATGAGAAATGATATTCGACTCATGATCTGGAGTTAGCAGATGTAGTTTTTGCCTTGAAGATTTGGAGGCATTATTTGTATGGCGAGAAGTGTGAGATATATACGGACCACAAGAGTATAAAGTATATCTTCACGCAGAAGGAATTAAACATGAGGCAGCGCTGATGGCTAGAATTGATCAAAGATTATGATTGTGAGATTCTATACCATCCAGGCAAAGCAAATGTAATAGCAGATGCCTTGAGCAGAAAAGGCAGAGAGAAGTTATTAAAATTGACCATTCAAGATGAATTGGTGAAAGATTTTGAATGATTAGACTTGGAGATTAAGTATCCGATGGACACCAACGAACAAGTTTTTACAGTGACAGCGAGTCCGACTCTATTGGATAAGTTTAAAGAACACAAGAAAAGGACGAAGATTGCATTAACATCAAGAAACGATTGACTAATGGTGATGAGTTAAAATTTAAGATTGATAGCACTGGACTGCTATGATTTGAAAGAGGAATTTGGGTACCGTTAGTACCAGAATTGAGAGAATAGATTTTGCAAGAAGCACACAGTACGAGATATTTGATACACACAGGAAGCACGAAGATGTACCAAGATTTGCGTCACCATTTCTGGTGGCCAAACATGAAGAGAGAGGTTGCAGAATGCGTGAGTAGATGCCTGACTTGTCAGAGAGTCAAGGCAGAGCACCAACGACCAAGCGGGTTATTACAACCATTAGAAATTCTAGAGTGGAAATGGGAGCACATCACAATGGATTTTGTGGTGGGACTTCCAGCAACGCAGAAAGGGCACGACGCCATATGGGTAATTGTAGATCGTCTTACTAAGTTAACTCACTTTTTACCGATTAGGATTAAGTATAGTTTGGACAAGTTAGCCAAATTGTATGTCAAGGAAATTATCTCGAGACATGGGGTGCCGGTATCTATTGTATCAGATAGAGATCCGCGATTCACGTCAAAGTTCTGGAAGAGTCTTCAAGAAACAATGGGGACACAACTACGAATGAGTATCGCGTATCATCCGCAGACCGATGGGCAAAGCGAGAGAATAATTAAAACACTTGAAGACATGCTCCGAGCTTGTGTGATGGACTTCAAGGGTAGTTGGGAGGATCACCTTCCATTAGTTGAGTTCACGTATAACAATAGTCATCACACCAGTATTGGAATGTTGCCGTACGAAGCACTGTATATGAGGAAATATAGAACGCCCTTATGCTGGGACTGTTAGGTTTGTAATATTCATGAACGCAATCAAATTGCATAAAGAAGCGGAAACGTGTAAAAATCAGAGTTTTAAAATTTTACAAACCATATACCTGGATCACCCTTTATGCACAATTATTAATTAAACGAAAAGATATGAATAAGAATCATACCCTTGAAGATCCGAGCTTCCTCAGGTACAAGTTCACTTCCAATCCTTTTCGCGTTCAACTTGAATCCACCGGGTTTGGTTCCTTCCTTTGATCAACGTTAGCCACCCAAGTGTTTGGCCTCTAGAGGTGATCCACCAAGGAAGAAGAAGAATTCAAGAAGATGGGTATTTGGCAAAACCCATTTTCTATCTCTATAGAAAAGGAGCGTACACTCCAACAATTGAAATAACGTATTATTGATATCTGATATAAGACTCCTCTTATAAAGATATCAAGTAACCCTATTAAAATAAGTTATTATTTAATTAAACTCTTTTAATTAAATGGACTCCTTAATCTTATTAGGGATAATTAATTAAACTCCTTTAACTAATTTTTCCTCCTAATCCTATTAGGAATAAATGAGAGTACTTATATTAAATTAATTCCTAAACTCTTTTAGAAATTAAAATAATAATAATTGTAATAATATTAATAAGACTCCTCTTATTAATTTATATTTAATATTTCTAAAATATTAAATAATAAATATTAAGCTATTTAATTTATTCTATCACCATAGATTAAATTAAAAATACTTAATATATTATTACGAATATGTCATTAACTTCTTAAATAATTCCTTTTATGGTGTGACCCTTTAGGTTCTCCATATTAAACCGGTTGTGAATAAATCAATTAGAACAATTCACAACGTGTTTCATGTGTCAGTGTTACGACCGTATAAACCAGACTACATGCACATTATATCCTATGAACCAATTCAAGTTGAGAAAGACTTATCGTACGAGGAAGTTCTTGTCCAGATACTAGATAGGAAGGAACAGAAGCTGAGGAATAAAATTATCCATTCCGTTAAGATTCTCTGGAGGAATCACGCAGTAGAAGAAGCTACGTGGGAGCTAGAAGAGAAAATGAGAGTGAATTATCCGTTTTTATTTGAGTAACCTTATTTTTACAATTCTGAGGACGGAATTTTTATAAGGGGGGAGGGATGTAACATCCATAAATTTTAAACTCCTTATTAATTAAATATGTGATTTAATTTTAATAAGTTAGTTTTGTGAGTTTATTTAAACCTTATGTGGTTATGTGAATTTACGAAAGGATTAAAGGGAGTCACTAATAGTTTATTTAAATTAGTGGACTAACCCTAAGATTTTAATATCAAGGAATTGATAAAATTATTAAGTATTCAATTTATTTGAATATGGTGGCAAGAGTTGAACATATTGGTTAATTGCAATTATGAGTAATTAATTGATAATGTGTTATTTGATAATTATTATTGGATAAATAATAATTAATGTGTAATAAAATGGTAGTTTATAAAATGATTATATATTTACTTGATTTATTTGTGCAAAGCATGCAATATATTAAACCTTTATTATATGGTAGTTAACTATATATTTTATATAGTACAAGGTGGCACATTAATATGTCTATATATAGACTATATAGTAATGAATTATTTGCATTCATGTGAGTTGCATAATAATATTGTTATATGCATGTGCACTACTAGATATCTTGTAATTGGGAAATACATTGTATGCCTTTTAAATCATTATAACCTATGTTATATGAAATGAATTGTGTACACCTATTTGATAACCAAAGTATATATTATGTGTATATTTATTATAAGACAAATGTTTCATTTCATTATTTTGCTAGTGCTGGAAATTGCTTTGTCCCATATTAGAGTCCCATTTCTTCTTCCCACGTGAACAAGCCTAGCCTAGCCTATCTCCACCTCAAAATCAACCAACATAGATGGGGAGTGGGATTCATGAGTAGAATTACCAACTCTCACCAACTCTTCCTTAACCCTTGTGCATTCTTGAAAGCTAATGGATTTATTTGTGAGGTAATGACATTGTCTAGATAATCAATCTTCTATAAATAAGACCTTCACCTTCCTTATTGCAATTGATGAGAATTAGTTGCTAAGAGCTTGTAAGGAGTAAGAGTATTGCACTCAATTTCCTCAAGAGGTATGAAAATCCCAATTTATGTTCTTAGTTAAGTTTTGTTAAGATTCTTTGAATTAAGCATGAATTGGTTGTTAGTTGATTTGAGTTATGTTTCTTAGTGTTATTTGTGCTTATAAGTGTGTTGGGTTATGTTAGAAGCAATGTTGTAAGGATTTTTGTATGGTGGGTTGTTGAACTGCAGAATAGAGTCTGCTTACTGTCTCTGATGTAGGCACAGCGCAGCTGCGCCGAAACCCGAACTCAGTTTTTTTTTCTCAGGCATGGTGCAGCTGCGCCCTATTTGTACTAGGGTGCAGCGCAGCTGCGCCAGTCCTACACCAGAACGGATGTGTTCTATTATGTTTCTATTTATGCTATGTTGATGGTACATTGTTATAGCAAGCTTGTAAACTATTTTAACATGCACACGTAGGCACATGCATGTAGTATGAACAAGAATAGTAATGATGGACACAATACTTGTGGTCTTGAAATAAGGTTTGTGATTTCAAAGATGAACTTTGTCACGAACACATCATGTGAGCATTTTGACTTTTTGAGTATGTTAATATGGTCTATATAGGCATGAAATGCAATACTAAAGTGATTGAACACACTAGCATACATGATTGTCAGTTAAGAATATTTCAAATTATATTGAGCAAGTATCCGAATTTATTGTGGTGTAAGTAATAGAGTCTGAACCTTTTTTCGGTCAGACAAGCCTATGAAGTTTTATAAAAGCTATCCACACCAATTGATGTTAAGGATTCTTAGACTGAAAGAACACCCCTTTCTATGATAGGGGATTGCAGGTATCTAATAAAGATACTGTGAGACCCCGAATTTTTATGAAATAAAAATTATTCAATTTTCTATTTTTGTGAATAATTAAATTGATAAAGGTTTAAATTTAAAGGTATATTTGAAAATTTTTATTTATTTATTTATTTTTGCTCTTAGGTATGTTCATACAAATTTTATATTAAAATATCAAATCACATGGGTTATAATTTGCGTACAAGTCTTTATAACCTCTTTCAATCAACTGTTATCAAAGTAACATGTGGATAATAATTCTGGTCACGGGTGGAATAAGAAAAGAAAAGAGGAAATGAAATAATTTATTTGTATTAATAGCCCATGTGGGCGGCTGAATGATAGGGGGGAGCTAATCTATTTTTTTTCTCTCACCAAAAACTCCCTTGATAAAACATATTTGCCAATCTCTCTCTCGCAGAGAAGACACCTACTAAAAATGGGTGGCGGCGGCAAGCTTTATTTTTGGCTCAGTCTCTCGATCACAACACGCCCAATGATTTTTGGGCTCAACCTTATAGGTCACCGCAACGAGCTCAACGTCGGTACTGTTGTCGATGGCTACGCCGCTCTCGTGAAGTCGATTACTGCGTTGTCACCTTCTCGGTCGGCGGATTGAGCGTGCTCAACGCGATCACCAAATACATTCTGGTGAGAATCTCTCCTCATTTGTATCGTCGGTTGATCCAATTCAAATGATTATGGGACTAACGAGTTCTCCACCACACTTAACGGATTGACTAGCCAACCACCACTATCTTCATTTTCGTGCTCTCGCACCATGCGTAATGTTGTGTGATGGTCGCTACTTTTGGTTTCATTTTCCTTCTTCTATTAATTGAATTACTTTTCTAGAATGGTGGCGAGGCACATTTCGGTTGGAAGTTCTAGCAGAGTTACTCTAGTGGTACATCGTAATGACAATTAAAGGGAATGGAAATGTAAGCATGGCCGGAGGAAGAACGGAATATGCCACGACGATAGTTCGGCAGACGGTGAAGGCTCAAACCATAGACAAGCTTCACTCTCTTCTACCTTAAACGGAACTCAAGTTGCTTTTCTTTTTCGTCTTTGAAGAGGAACGCCGAAACAACAGCTCCAGTCCATCAAGAACTCATTGGCATAGCTAATGAGGGAAACCGACCCAAGTTGGTAAAGGGAGTAATACTCGATCTCTGGTATTGGAAGAAAACCAAGGGCAACACCTTCTCCATGCTCACTCAATACGATATTGAAGAAGTCCAAGAACACTGCAATCATACTTTCTCGCTGCAAGAGATAGTATCTTTGTATTAGAGTTTTTGTCAGCTGGATCACAACGGTGTTTGGCCGGAGAGCAAGAGCTTCGACGATACCGGACTCGTACCCATCCCAAGTTCATAGAAGGGTCAATGCGAATCGGAAACAACTTCAATTCATTCAACTATAACCGTAAACTAATTGGTGCTAGGTTCTTCTCCAAGGTTATCTGCAATATGGATCGGTTGTCCGGATGCTAATCTATTAGCCTATGCATCCTAAATTCACACGTGGAATGGCAACTCTTGAAAGAGTTGGAAGGTTAATTTCTAGAGGTTATAGTTGGCACCAAAGACATGATTAATCAAGTCACATACTAAAGTAAGGGAGGTTATTACGGTGGTTAGAGGATATCATTTTTATGGTAGAAAGAATAACCTGTTTATGCAAAGTACCGCATACATGGTGAAATTCTTTTATTATTACGTTCTTTATTATTCTATCGGAATATCCTCATTGCAGGTGTAATTTCACCGACTGGTTCCATTACTTATTATTATTTAATATCCTCGTTTAATATCCTCTTGTGTGAATTTCACCTGACCTGGTTCCATTACTTATTATGCTGCATTTAATATTCTCGTTAATATCCTCGTTTACATCGTTTTTACGCCAGACACAGTTCCATTACTTATTATTCCAGTATTTACGATTCCGTTGGAACATCCTCATCGTGCTTTACGCCAAACCTCGGTTTCGCTTTTTATTATTCAGATTTATTATTCTCATTGAGAATCACCGTCTCGTGCGGTTTACATCGCATGCATGGTGAATCCTTCTGTTATTCCATTCTTTATTATTCTGTTGGAATAACCTGTCTATGCACATGCATGGTGAATGATCCTTTATATTCATTCCTTATTAAATTGTGAAAATAATATGTCTAAGTGGATTACCGCATGGCGGTGAAAATCCATTTGCAGTTTCTTATATTCTTTATTGAACTGTTGGTTATTGGTTTTACAGTTGAATATCTTTGGCATGTAGTGCAAAGATGATCAGTTGTTTGATAGACTTGACCCATAGTGCGAAGATGGACATGTGTATGACATGATCATGACCACTGGTGATACTAATGAATATCCTTGGCCAGTAGTGCAGGGATGATTCGATGATGGGAATTATTTTTAAGCTGAGTCTCAGCGATTAGTTTTATAGTTGAATATCTTTGGCACATAGTGCAAAGGTAGACAACTGATTGGTATGATCATTGTTATTACATTTGAATATCTTTAGCCTTGGGGTAAGGATATTGAGTAAACATTTTATTAATCCTTCGTGGTAAGGAGAAACTGTTGATTTACATGATTATGAATATGAATTGTGAACTTAATTATAATCTTTAGAGGTTCAGGTAAAGACAGGTGATGAAAGTTCTCTTTGTCTTTGGTACAACGAAGAATTGTTGATGAGTATTACAGGAACGAAATATTAATGATGGACTTTAAATTTGGAGGAGACAATAGACGTTATGTTCTACATTACTCTTTTAATGGATTGTTGATTCTGCTGCAACTATGGTTGAAATTAAAGTTTTATCATTTGCCATATGTTCTAAATCTCTGATTTATTATTGATGAAAACTATTGATAATGTATTTATCCTTAGTTATGATATTCTTTACTGGGCTAGTCGTGCTCACCCTGTTGCTTCACAATTCCTTTCAGGTAATAAGAGTGTAGCTGGGTCGAGCGGGTATAACAAGGGAAAGAAGTGACAGTCCAGATGATAGCATTAGTAGTCCTCACTATTCTGAATAAATAGTGTGACAATAAATGTAACGAGGACTCTCATTGAGAATGAATATTGTTTAGAAGGCAATATCCCTGTTTAAAATCTCAATTATGTTGTGTCGTATTCTATACGACAGCTGTATAATTAAGTTTTTATTTGTATTTGTACCATGTATTTGGCGACTCAAAATTGGGTGATGAATACCTAATTTTGGGGGCGTCACATTTGGTATCAGAGCTTAGGGATATGGTCGCTGGCGGAGATAAGAGTCTAGAACTAGGAGGAGAGAGACGAGTTATATACTTCGCTAGTGTGTGACTTACCTAAGCTGAAATTATTTACTTGATAAGTTGACAATTTATGATATGTCAATTAACCTTTGTTTTGAAGGTATATTTTAGAATGATATCTGAAATACAAGAGATGAACAATAGGGAAAATTATGATACAAAGGATATAACCAGGAAGGTACAATCTTAAAAGAAAGCAAGGTATTCTCATCTCTTCGAACTATCAGGTACGTAAATTTTGAGGGTGAAATTCCATAAGGAGGGGAGATTGTGAGACCCCGAATTTTTATGAAATAAAAATTATTCAATTTTCTATTTTTGTGAATAATTAAATTGATAAAGGTTTAAATTTAAAGGTATATTTGAAAATTTTTATTTATTTATTTATTTTTGCTCTTAGGTATGTTCATAAAAATTTTATATTAAAATATCAAATCACATGGGTTATAATTTGCGTACAAGTCTATATAACCTCTTTCAATCAACTGTTATCAAAGTAACATGTGGATAATAATTCTGGTCACGGGTGGAATAAGAAAAGAAAAGAGGAAATGAAGTAATTTATTTGTATTAATAGCCCATGTGGGCGGCTATTTTTTGAAACTCCCGGACTCATAACTTCTTCGTTATAAGTCCGAATTAGCTCGTTCAAAGGCCTAGGGTTCACAATTTCCATACTCTATGTGTTCATGCAAGAATTTTACGTATTTGACATCGTTTGCTAAAATTTCACCTATTAGTTCATTTTTAACAAAAATGATAAACGTTCGTTTCTTCGTTCTAAGTCGGGTATCGGCCATTTTTGAGTCCGTAACTCTATAATGCAAAATATGACTTGACTCCATCAAAAACCAACATTTCTGAGTTCAAACACAAAATACGACTTCCATTCCGAGAATTTCACGAATTTGACGATTATCGTCCTATCGTGTGAATTCGGAGAAACTTCATTACCAATGATATGATCATGGTTCTAAATGGATTCTACCATCATATGAATATTTCAAACTACTTATTTCATCATCTTCTTTTCAAGCTAGGTTTTGACTTATTCTTCATAAGTCCATGACTTAATCAACTTATAAACTAAAATTTCCATTTCTTATGACTTAGTATGGACTTAAGTCCTTTACTTAATGTTCTCACATCATATTGAACATACTAACATCATATGACAATCATATGACAAGTTCATCATAAGTTTATCAACTTATTTAGGTTCAAGTTTCTTCTTCATACCTTATTCGGTTTAAGTCCATTCATTAATCAATTCTTATGATTGCTTAACATACATACTTATTAAGTTACACTTCCCTTATCATCCTACAATGATAGAGATAGAAGATGTATTAGACAAGAGTCTTACCCTTGAAGAACTTGTTCTTCTCTTCTTTGAAAATCTAACAATGGTTGACTTGACTTATGTGAGCTTATTCTCTCTAACACTTAAGCACTTTTCTTGAGGGAAGTTAGATGAAATTAATCAAGCAACAAATGAATTGAGGAGCTTGCTATTTATAGGCTTGGCCAAATTAGGGTAGTATGGTTATTTGGACATTCCATCTCCTTTAATCACCTCCTTACTATTCAATTGCTTAACAACTAAGTCTACTTTCTTATCACTTCTATTACTTGGTCATCACAACACTTATCTTATGCTTGGCCAATACTTATAGTACTTGGTCACCAAGTCTAACCCACACTCATCTTGATTTGCTCCATGGATCATGGATAACCCATTGGATCATTACATTGGGCTTGCTTAATTAATCTAGCCTATTCCTTGTTGGGCTTGCATTACATTAGTTTGAACTTTTAATTATCAAACACTTGGGCTTGCATTTAAATTCTCATTGTACTCTACCAAATTAACAATAATCCTACAAGTCCAATCCATTTAATTAAAAGACTTATCATTATACCATACGTATAATTCTTGTATTCTAGCTTGTATATTAATTCGTAGCATACGTTATCTCATTATTCATACTTATTCGTACAATACGTCGTATGCAATACCTTGTATCATACAATCATTACCCTTTCTTCTTAACGTTTAATATTTCTAACGTTCTCAAATTAAGTCCGCATGCAAAATATTACGTTTTCCATACTATGATTATTATTACATAATCCATCTCACATTGATATTATAACGTTAAGTATTTCTCGAAAGTTTAAAAATAATTACGGAGCAGAAATTGATGAATAGTGTTTTTAAAAAAAAAATCGGAAAACTTTTATTTTCGTTTTAGAAATTTAAACACTTTAATTCTCCCACGTAGTTAAAATACTACAACTTTTCGACGTTTCTAGGTTATAGAACGACATTCATCTTACTAACACATAATAATAATAAATAATGTTATTTTATTCATTATTAAAAGTATTTACAATTGGTTCGATTTTCTAGGGCGTTACATTCTCTCCCCCTTATAAGGATTCTGTCCCCAGAATCTCGCTAAAAAAAAATTACACAAACAATTGAGAGTAATTCTTTTTCATCTTTTCTTCAAGTTCCCAAGTTGCTTCTTCTGCATTGTGGTTCTTCCATAACACCTTTTTCGAAGGTATAACTTTATTCCGCATAACTTGTTTTTTCCTATCGATGATTTGAATTGGCAACTCTTTGTACGTTAAGTCCTTCTCCATATTAATTGGCTCATATTCTATTACGTCCTTATAATCCGGCTTATAAGGACGTAATACCGATACGTGAAACACGTTAAGTATTCGTTCTAAGTCTGGAGGTAATGCTACCATGTAAGCTACCTCACCTACCCGATTTAACACTTCGAATGGTCCTATAAACCTTGAACTTAACTTTCCCTTCTTTCCAAAGCGTATCTTTCCTTTCTAGGGAGATACCTTCATAAAGACGTAACAGCCTACTTCAAATTCTCTATTTTCTCGATGCGAATCAATAAATTTCTTTTGCCTGTCTTGAGCTGCTACTAGACGTATCTGTATCAGTTTAACAATGTTCACTGTTTGTTGCACCAATTCAGGTCCTAGCATTCGATGTTCTCCCACTTCATCCCAATATAATGGTGTTCTGCATTTCCTTCCGTACAAAGCTTCATAAGGCGGCATACCTATGTTTGCATGATAACTATTGTTATATGCAAACTCTACTAATTATAGATGATCATCCCAACTACCCTTAAAATCCGTGACGCAAGAACTTAACATATCTTCTAACGTTTGAATTGTCCTCTCACTTTGTCTATCTGTTTGTGGATGATATGTCGTACTCAACTTCAACTACATTCCCAACTGCTCTTGTAGACTCCTCCAAAAGTTTGATGTGAATCGTGTATCACGATCTTACACAATTGATACTGGTACTCCATGTCTGAAAATTATTTCCTTAATATAAAGTCTAGCTAACTGGTCAAAGTTGTACTTGACCCTAATTTGCAAAAAGTGAGCCGATTTCATCAACCGGTCCACTATTACCCAAATCGCATCATACCCCTTCTGAGTAGTCGGAAGTCCTACCATAAAATCCATCGTGATATTCTCCCACTCCCACTCCAGAATTTTTAATGACTGTAGCAAGCCACTTGGTCGTTGATTTTCGGCCTTAACCCTGTGATAAGTCAAGCACCTACTTACATACTCGGTGATCTCTCTCTTCATGTTCGGCCATCAGAAACTCTGTTGAAGATCTTGATACATCTTAGTTCTACTATGATGAATCGAAAATCTCGAACTACGAGCCTCTTGTAGAACCTGCTCCTTTAATTCCATCTCATTCGGAACCCAAATTCTTCCTTCAAATCTCAATAACCCCACGTTATTAAGACTGTACTTTGTCTCTTTTTCATTGGTTAACCGCTCCTTTATCTGATCACACTCATTAGTTTTGAGCTGCACCTCCTTGACTATCTCTACGATGGTAGACTGCATTTCTGTCGCAAAAAGCTTATGCCCCACTTCACTTGGAAACTTCACTTCTATCTCCATTCTAGCCATCTCTGTTATTAACTCAGTTTGAGCCGTTAACATAGACAACTTTTGCCGACCCTTTCTACTTAAGGCATCGGCAACTATGTTGGCTTTCCCAAGGTGATACAGGATTTCAAAGTCGTAATCCTTTATCAACTCCAGTCATCTCCTCTGCCTCATATTCAACTCCTTCTGTGTGAAGATATATTTTAAACTCTTATGGCCCGTGTATATCTCACATTTTCCTCCGTAAAGATAACATCGCCATATCTTTAATGTAAAAACTACTGCGGCCAGTTCCAGATCATGAGTAGGGTAAACTTTCTCATAATCCTTCAACTGCCTAGATGCATACGCAATGACCTTGCCATGCTGCTTGAGCATGTATCCAAGTCCTTTATGCGAAGCATCGCTATAAACTACGAAATTTCATGTGTCATCGGGTAATGACAAAACCAGAGCTTCACTCAATCTTTTCTTCAGTTCTTGAAAACTGTCCTCGCACTTATCAGTCCACACGTATTTCACCGTCTTTCTTGTTAAGTTAGTCAATGGAGTAGCTATCTTCGAAAAATCCTGGATGAATCTCCGATAGTAACACGCTAACCCTAGGAAACTCCACACCTCAGTCGGAATTTTCAGTTATTCCCAATTCATCACTGCTTCCACCTTCGCCGGATCTACTGAAATCCCTTCTTGATCAATGACATGACCTAAAAAATGCACTTTTTCTAACCAAAATTCACACTTCATGAATTCTGCATATAACTTCTCCTTCCTTAGTGTCTCCAACACTAATCTTAGGTGTTCAACATGATCTTCTGGCGTCTTAGAGTAGACTAGAATATCATCGATAAACACGACGATGAATTTGTCCAAATATTATTTGAACTCTTTGTTCATCATATCCATAAATGCAGGTGGTGCATTAGTTAACCCAAATGACATCACCGGGAACTCGTAATAACCATAACGAGTTCTGAATGTTGTCTTTGGTACATCCTCCTACCTAACCTTTAACTGGTGATACCCCGTCCGCAAATCTATTTTAGTGTAATACTTAGCCCCTTTCAACTGATTAAAGAGATCATCGATCCTGGGCAATGGATATTTATTCTTTATCGTTAACTTGTTCAACTCTCAATAGTCAATACAAAGTCTTAATGATCCGTCCTTCTTCTTGACAAACAGTACTGGTGCTCCCCACGACGAAACACTCGGTTGTATGTACTTCCTGTCCAATAGTTCTTGTAACTGCACCATAAATTCTTTCATCTCCACTGGCATCATACGATACCGTGCCCTGGAAATTGGTGCCGCTCCTAGCACAATGTCTATGACGAACTTGCTCTCTCTATCCGGCGGAATACCTGACAGTTCACTTGGAAATACATCCGCGAATTCACTCACTATAGGTTTTTGTTCCATGGTTGCTACCACTCTCTGGGTATCAACAACATGACACAGATAACCTACGCACCCCTTCCTCAATAATTTTCTCGTCTGTGTCATCGTTAGACAACACGAACGTCTCGGTGATCTATTCCCATAAAATACTTCTTGAGGTTGTCTTAATGTAACATTCTAGAATTTTTACTTGTTATATTAAATATTTGTTGAATTATATAAGTATTTAATGGATGTGTTTAGGGTTGAATTTGTACTTTTTCAAATTTGATTCGATTTGGTTAATTATTTGTTAAATAAATAATTAAGGAAATTAATTATTATATGCTAATTTAATTTAATTATTAAGTTAGAGAATTTTGATTAATTGAATTATTATTCTTTTTATTTGAATTTTTAATTAAAAGGATGTGTTAGTTGATTAAATAAAGTTATAATTATACAGAAAATTATAATTTTGTGGTATTGATTTATGTGTTAGAGTAATTAAATAAAAGTGTGAAAAATAACCTTTTATAAAGGAGTTTAATTTAGTTTTGCCAAACAAGGCCTAATGTCTATTAAGTCTTCATTCTAATTGAGTTTTACCAAACAAGGCATAAGGATTAATTGATTATTTTTTTAGTGGTTAGCCAAACAAGCCTTATTGCTTTTGATTTTCAAATAAAACATAACTGATGTCAGTTAAGTTAGTATTTATATTATATAATTAATCTATATTATTATTATACGTTATATTTCTAAGACGTAGAATTAGAATAGAGAGGAGAAAAGAGTTTACAGAGAGAAAAGAAGAGAGGAAGAAAGGCTAGGGAATTGGAGAGAAGAAGAAGCTTGGGAATCAAAAGGGTTGGCCATCATCTTCTTCAAACAAGGTATCATCTAAACTCTATTATTGTTGTTCTTTTCAAAGTTATAGTTGTATTCTCTCTCCCAATTTTTCTCCATAAAAGCTTTGAAGAAATTGAATTATTTGTTATATATGTGGCTTTATATGATAAACTAGTGTTGTAAAACTATTTTCATAAGTTATAGTAAATGAATTGATGTTATGAATGTGGAGTTTATGTGAATGAGTATGGTTTAGTTTAAGGTAGAAATTAAGGGTTTATTAGTTGTTTAGTTGATAAATTGACCATTGAATTTGATAGAGTATGTATAAACATTGATAAAGTGCTTTGAATTAACTGTTTTGGTTGAAAAACAAATTCACAGTGTTTATTTTCATGAAAAACATAAAAAATGAGTTTTTATAAAAAACACTAAAATTGGATGTTTTAAATTTGTTGGTTATGTTGCTTTATGGGTAGAAACATGTTAACAGTCTTTGAATTATGTTTATATGAGGTCTCTGTATGAATTACATGCTAATTAGACTGTTAGAAAGGAGCTTGTAGGCCAAGATTGGCTTTTGTTCATGTTGTTGTCGGTATGCTGTAGAAAGATCGAGTTTAGCTTGCATATTGCATATTCATGATTCATTTTTTTTATGCCATAGCGATAGCCGCCATGCCACAAAGATCTTGGCGTCGTAGCTTATTTGTCACGCCGCAATGCCATCATTGACATCATAGTCAAACCCACAAGATAAAACTCGTGGTACCATGATCTTGAAAGAGCGAATAGTCTCGACAATGTTAATTTTGTACTCAAAGTCTAAAGGAATGGTTATGTGTTAATAATAGGACTGTTAAGTTATGATTTTAATATTTCTATATCTAGAATGCACATGTTATTAACAATTAACTTGTTTTATAACTTGATTATGTGATTGAAAATCAAACCCTATATGATGAATGTACTTAGCTATGTTTGTAAAGTGGTAGTGACTAACTATGTCATGATGACATATATATATATATATATATATAGTGTATTGAGATTCGAATTGTTCGGTTTAGCCTACGAGCAAGGCAAGTTCTCTAATCCGTTATCTTGTTGAACCAATTACCGTTTCCAAATCGATTACCTTATAAATGATGCAAGCTTTCTAAACTTTGATTTTTATGTTGAACAAATTATTCTTGTATTTAACTTGTTGTTTAGCATGCACAATTATACATACTAATGTTGAACAGTTTTATCGTTCAAATTGCTACGCATGCTTAGTATTCGATTTTAAATAACCTTGGCTTAACATTGTTCAAGCAAGGTGTGTTATAGTTATTCAAGTTGTATGCTATTAGTTTATTCCTAAAGCATGACTTTAATTTACCATGTTGATTCAATTACTATTATTCTATAGTATGATGTTATTGGTTTTATTCAACTAATCCTTAGTTGATGTTCGTTGAATTCCAAATTATCCTGAAATGTATCCAAACCAAATTGACTTTGGTGCGGATTTGTACTCTAAATACTGAGATGAACAACCCTATTATTAGGGGTAACTTACGCTTAGCGTTGAAATGTTTGTGCACAATACATTGTACGAAGGGCTGATCCCCCTAAGTATGAGGAGTCCCTATAGTCTTATGACTGTTAAAGTTTAAGTTAAAAATTGCTTATAACTATGGACATAGTTCGTGGTCTTAGGACCCTCAGTTATATATTTCAGAATGTTGATAAATCATATTGTTTAATTCTATCGAGCCTCTTCTTTGACAGTTGTTGTAGAGATTTTTCATTTATTGTTGTTTCAAGTGAGCTTTATTTGCTCACTCTTGCTTATATAACTATTACAGTTAAAGATGAGAAGGTTGATGTACCTAGCACTAGTAAGGGAAAAGGAAAGATGAACAAGTATTGAAGACTTGTAATATGTTGATATTTGATTTTTATATTTTAATTGAATGGTTGTAATGAAGTTTATTAATTTTCCGAATTTGAATGATTGTATTTAAAGGTTAGACAACCTGGGAGATCTTTATTATGTAACCCTTTAATGGGAAAGGTTTTATTTATCCAGTTTTATTGTGATGGGTAGTTAGATATGAATGTTTGATTTAGTGAGCACCAAATCCTGTGGGAATAAAGTACCTGAGTTTGGGGGTGTCACACTTAACGTCCTAATATTCACACATTTCTTTTGACAATCTATAATTGCCCCATGGTTTACCAACCAATTCATTCCAAGAATTACGTCGAATTCTCCTAACTTTATCGTTATCACATCTACCGATAATTTACAACCTCGTATGTCTACGCAACAATTACTATGAATATCTTCAACAAAAATTATCTCTTCATTTGTTACCTTAATGTTTAAAGGTATTGGCAACCTTTCGGGAAGTAATTCTAATCATCTATCAAAATCACAAGCTATAAAAGAACAAGTAGCACCTAAATCAAACAGCACGTAAGCATTTATGTTGTTGATCAGAATAATACATGCGACGACGTCCCCTGATGTAACTGCATCTTGGACTGTCATGTTAAAGGTACGGTCCATCGGCCTACCCAGCTGCGCTGGACCCTGAATAGCTAATTTCCCGCTATTAGTGACCTGATTCCCGTCCATCCCCCTCTTTGGGCAGTTCTTTGCCATGTGGTCGGTTGACCCACACACAAAGCATCTGTGGTTTTTCTTTGGACTTGGACAGTTAGGTGCAATGTGCCCTTCCTGTCCGCAATTGTAGCATACGACCTTCCCCTTGAGATAGACTCCTAAGTGAGTCTTCCCACGGGTCTTGCAGGCCTCAATCATCCTCTTCGAGTCTCCTTGCTTCACTCCGGTGTGACGCCCCCAAACCAGGTATACATCACCCATCTTGAGTCGCCAAATACGTGGTACATAAAATCAAATAAAACTTAATTATACAATTGTCGTGTAAAATACGACAAAACATAAACTGAGAGTTTAATCAATAATATTGCCTTCTAGACAATATCCACTCTCAAAGGAGTCCTCATAGACAGTATACAAACTCAAATTCAGTCCTCATTACATTTATTATCACACTATTTAACTGAATAGTGAGGACTACTAATGCTATCATTTAGACTGTCACTCCGTTTCCCGACTTATCCCAGCTATATTCTCATTTCGTGAGGAGAACAGTGAAAGAAAGGAGTGAGCTTAACTAGCCCAGTAAGAAATATTATGAGTAAATAATAAAAAATAAATTATCATTAGTCTTCAACAATGTTAAACTGATAAAATACAATAGACATCAAGTTTAACTACAGCGGAATAAGCAATCTATTAGAAGAGTCAAGTAGAGCATGATATCTACTAACTTCTATGATTTAAAATGTTTTCATCAATTTTTATTGCTGAGACTCAGCTTAATAAATAAACCACATCATCGAATCATCCCTACACTACGGGCCAAGGATATTCATTAAATCATCAATGGTCATGACTATACCAAATAATCCCTGGTCATAATCATAACAAAAACTGTCCATCAATGCACTACAGGCCACTGAGGATTTTTACCACATCATTCGTCACATTACGGTCATGACTATACCGAATAATCCCTAGTCATAATCACACCAAGTCCATCTATGCACGTAAGCCAAAGATGACTTTCATCACAATATAACCATGAGAATGATGACAATGATATAAGCATTAATCAAACGAAAACAAGGATAAATATTAAAGACTTTAAATTTATCCAAATATTATCAATCACTTAATAAACTCATAATCTAATATTATTAATATTATAACAATATTTTAATCACTTCTTAAACTTATAAACAATTTATTTTAATTGTTTACACTTTACCAAATAATGCATTTAATCATTCAAAAATGGCATACTCACAAGATTTCATCATCAATGATTAAATTCCTTATCAAAAATCTGCATATACCATATATAGGATTCCCAAGCCATAAAATCTTATTTTCCAATTTTGTTACTTCACACAACATATTTAACTCATTTACTCATAACTAGATTATTTTCATGTAAAATACCAAATCAGTCCCAAAAATATTTCTTTTTTTGGGATTTAGCAAAATATAGTCCCATATTGAACATATATTTTTCTCAGAATTTTTAAAATTCATTTACTATTTTTCAAAAATCAATTTCTAATTAATTCCTTGAGAAATTAGCTACCTCAAGTGTAACTCCAAAAATTCCCAAATCTTGGCATGATCTTACACATGTTAACGTGAGCTTCTAGTTTAAATTTCATGGTCATCTGAGTTATAGAACTCCGGTTATAGCATTTTTTGTCAAAAAAACCTAAATATTGAAATAGTTATAACTTGCTCATTTTAAGTTGGAATGAGCTCGTTTTTGGACAGGAGGTACTTTATACCATATATTTCTATGGACAGGAGGGCAGTAGCTTTTTAGTACTTTACAGTTTTTGACTCCTTTGTTAAAATCAGTCCACACGAAAATCTACAACACCTTTTCCAGTGATTCCACTTGGATAAGTTAGAAAACTCATAGGTTTAACTCTAGAACTTGACCACACTCAAAAATTCAAAATATAATAGGAGATATGGTCAATTGAATTTCATGTTCCATTTTCACCAAATTCTAATTTTTCAACCCTTTGTGATTTCTAAGAAACTTTCATGTTTTCACATAATAACCAACATAACTAATCATAACACTTAATAATACTACATATACCCGTAATATTCATCAGTCCAAAGCTTTTATTATGACTTTCATCATAATCCACGTAAAAAGATAATTTCCACAATTTAATAAAGAATGAAAACAAAGGATCATTCACCATGCATGTGGTAATCCACATAGACAAGTTATTCCAACCGAATAATAAAGAATGGAATAATAGAAGAGTTCACCATGCATGTGATAGATCGCACAGATAGGTTATTCCCAACAGATTAATAAATAATGGAACTAGGTCATGCGTAAACGCACAGACAGGATATTCTGACAGAATAATAAAGAATGAAACCAGATCATGCGTAAACGAACAGATAGGATATTCTGACAGAATAATAAATAATGGAACCAGTGTTAGGTTTGTAATATTCAAGAACGCAATTAAATTGCATAAAAAGTGCGGAAACGTGTAAAAATCAGAGTTTAAAATTTTACAAACCATATACGCGGATCACCCTTTATGCACAATTATTAATTAAACGAAAAAGAAAGAACAAGTATCATACCCTTGAAGATCCGAGCTTCCTCGGTACAAGTTCACCTCCAATCCTTTTCCCATGCAACTTGAATCCACCGGGTTTGGTTCCATCCTTTGATCAACGTTAGCCACCCAAGTGTTTGGCCTCTAGAGGTGATCCACTAAGGAAGAAGAAGAATTCAAGAATATGGGTGGTTGGCTAAACCCTAGTTTTTCTATCTCTATAGAAAGGAGGCGTATTACTCTCAACCATTGGAATTATAACGTCGTCTTGATATCCGATATAAGACTCCTCTTATAAAGATATCAAGTAACCTATTAAAATAAGGTATTATTTAATTAAACCCTTTTAATTAAAGGGGCTCCCTAATCTTATTAGGGATAATTAATTAAACTCCTTTAACTAATTTTCCTTCCTAATCCAATTAGGAATAAATGAGAGTACTTATATTAAATTAATTCCTAACCTCTTTTAAAAATTAAAATAATAATAATAATTATAATAATATTAATAAGACTCCTCTTATTAATTTATATTTAATGTTTCTAAAATATTAAATAATAAATATTAAGCTCTTTAATTTATTCTATCACCATAGATTAAATTAAATATACATAATATATTATTACGATTATGCCATTAACTTCTTAAATAATTATTCTTCCTTTTATGGTGTGACCTTTAGGTTCTCCATATTAAACCTAGGTTGTGAATAAATCAATTAGAATAAATTCTAATCTTATTTAAATAAATAAATTAAATAATTAATTTATTTAAATAAATAATATTTATTCTACAATAGGGATAAGCCTCCCAAGCGATCAACGACATTTCTAGATAATATAGATTTCAACATTAATCATAAAAGAACCTTTGAGTAAATAGTTATCGTATAATTCAATCCTTCCACCATACAATGTCCCAATTAAATATAAGACATGGAATTATACATCAAGTCTTATTTTATTTAATTATATGTATTTCGATCCTTAAATGCACAACACTAAATAATGCAAATTAGAAACTCCTTTCTAATTTCATTCTCCTTAACCAAGGACTCACCGGTTGTCATTTATCGAATCACATAGGACATTTCTCTTCTTTTAATAAGTGGTAGATTCTTTTTGATCATACATTATCTCCATGTATAACTTATTATACCCAAGCATACCTTTGATATACCCTAAGGGTCTAAAGGAATAAGTCAAAGTATAACTCATCATACACAAGATACTATGATGATCTCAAGTCCAAGGATCACTTGTACTACTATCACTACTGAGAATTCCTATTGACAGCAAGTAAAACTCCATTAGGTATTCCTTAGCGAGCCCCGCTCGAAGGAACTTATTCTCTAATAAGCACCTATATACTTGCTTTAGTGTCTCCACACAAATGATCATGAGATCAATCATCCTCATCCAATGAAAGCAAGCAACGTATGTACCAATCTATTCGGATTCACTAATCCCCAATTTAGTAATCCAATGATTGGGAACTATTTTAGTTTTAAGCTTTCTAAGAATTTAGATCTCATTAGAATGATCATCATCATTATTCTAAAAGCATTGCTTAAAACTATGGGTTTATCACATATTATAAAACAGCATCATGTAGATAATTAAAAGCTTTAATAAATTAATACTTTTTATTAATAAATGAATAAGATTGTTACAAAGTATATGCTTTATCATCAAACATGATTGGCTTGTATGCATACGACTTTCAATCTCCCACTTGCACTAAAGCCAATCGTCATGGTATCTCATACTCTTCTTCTCTAAGTGACGATTATCCTGCTGTTGGATAAGCTTCAGTAAATGGATATGTAATGTTGTTCTAGAGAGTCCACTATCTCTATAGTGATTTCCCATCTTTCAATGATTCTTATAATCAAATGAAAGTGCCACAACACATGTTTAGATCCAAGATGAGACTTAGGAACCATTTCTTGTTCTGTAATAAACTTTTATCCAAACAATCAACTTGTAGCTTCATTTATAGCTACTTACTTTGTCTTTATCACAAAACCAGCAACCTTTTGCTATTTGGAACCTTTCAAATTCACTACACCACTGTTCAAGGTAACACTTTACCTTAAAGTGGATTTTCGGTCGTCTTGGTCTGTCTGAAAAACTTGAGTCTGTAAAGCCCTCTAGTTTTAATTCAGACCCACCATGTTTGCTCACATCCTTAGTGCCGGTTAAGAACTTTAAGATGTTTTTCACTGTCTTAAGTGATCTTCTCCAGAATATGACCGATCAACATTAGATCTTGTATATTTCATTGCATACATGATAGTCACTCATGCGATCTCTCTTTTCAGGAGTCTGTGGGGACTATAAAGAGAGATATACTCCATAGCTTATCAACAGGAGACATCTCTTGGAGTTTGCCATGCTAAACGACTTTAGCATCAAATGAATATACGTTCCTTGGGTTAAGTTGAGCATCCTTTTAAATCTATCTATATAGATTTGCATCCCAATAATGATACTCTTCCCAAATCATTCATGGAGGATTGTTTAGACAACTTTATCTTTACTGATTGTAGCATTGGTATGTAATTCCTCATCTGTAGTATATCAACATATAATACTAGAAATTTCACGACGCGCTCCCATCGACCCTTTTGTACACACTAGAACTCTTACCTCATCGTATGTAACTCGGATCATCATCTTCTATGATCGTGCCTCATCATCATCATCCATGATAAATCCATACCTCCTAGGTATCTTGGTACTATTCCATATTTATGATTCAACAGTGGTACAATAGGTCTATCTACAGGTTCCTCTTATTTAACTTATAGTGTTTTGTGGATCATGAACTCTTTAAGATCTATAATCCTCCCACTAGCCCCTTCAATGATAAACACCTTTATCTTAGAAGGTAGTTTGTTTCGCAACAAACACCTTTTGCTAAGTAGGATTATAGAACATATACCGTAAACTTACTTTAGGATGTCCCATAAATCTAAACTTGTCAAATCTTGTCCCAAGCTTATCATTTGAAACTTTTTCACATAAGTTGGACAACCCCTTATCTTAACATACTTAAGATTAGGAATCCTCCATGTCCATAACTTTTATGGAGTCTTGGGGCCGGATTTCGAGGTTACCCTTTTTCATAGATATGCAGTCATTTCTAGGACATTACCCTAGAAGGATACTGAAATATCGATAAAATAATTATGGACCGTACCATGTCGAACAAGGTACGATTTTTCCTTCCAGATACATCAATCAATTATTACGTATCAGGAGGTGTCCATTATGAGAAAACCATTTGAGATGATCTAGAAACTTATTGCTCAAGTATTTATTCCTTGATCTAATCAAAGAATCTTAATACTTTGTCAATTTGTTTCACTTATGAATTCTTTGAACTTTTCAAATAATTCACACTTGTATTTCATCAAATACACACATTTAACTCTTTGAATGATCATCTCCTTTTCTTATACTAGTTTGTTCAATTTGTAAAATTATTTTCACGTAAGTCAAGTATACAAAATCAATTAAGTGATATTTCAGTCCTATACAAAACATTATTATTATAAATAGAACAACAATTGTTCTTAAATATAATACCAAAGATGTCATTGTCCAACAATAAAATGGAAATAATGTTTCCAACGAGAACTGGAATACAATAACAACTTATTGACATAATAGACTTGCCCGTAGGCATTGCTAAACTATAAGTTTCTATGGCTAATGTAGCAACCTTTGCTTCATTTCCCACACATAGGATTACTTATATTTGTTTAGCTTTCTACTTCTGTTTGGTCCCTTCATAAATCTATATTTATGATAACCAAAGTCGGTATCCAATACCCAAGTAGAACCTTGACTTAAAGAAAAATTTATTTTAAATTATGAACAAATTTCTATTTATAACCGAAACTTCACTAAGCTTCTTTGGTTAACCTCTGCAAGATGCTTCTCATGATTACTTTCCAAAGTGTTCAAAGCTTATTGCGGTGGAAGCAAACTCCTTTCTATCCATATCGGTTTTATTCTTATTATCCTTTGTTTTTGCCTTTCTATTTACCTTCTTTGAATCGTTCTTCTTTTGAAAAATCCTTTGGCCCCTACCAAAGAAGACATGGTCGTTGGAAAGTGACTCTCAACATTTTTTAACATGTTAAGCAAATCATTTAAGTGATATCTAGCTTGTTCATATGAAAATTCACAATAATTGTGAAAGGAGTCGGTGAGTGAGTGTAAGATCAAATCTTGGCTCAACTCTCCATTCATGACAAAACCCGTTGTTCTAACTGCTCAATCAAATTGATCATCATTAGGACATGTGTTCAGCATGCAGTAGTGCCTTCTGGTCATTCTAGATCGGAAGAGCTCCTTAGATATCTCGATATCTATCGGTCCCCACTTTCCTCACCATCAACTACTTGATGTGCGGGAATATAGTAGGAGCATCCATAGTTTCATCTTGTATCAAGCTCGTTACTCATGGATGCGAGCATGATGCATTGAGCCAATCAGGCATCATCTTGCCACTTTCTAAAAGTAGCAATCTCTTCCTCGAGAGGCATTGTCTCAAACCATTGCGAGGATATAGGCGTATGAAGGACATAAGATAGCTTTTCAACTATGAGAACTATTCTCAAATTCCTTAACCAATCCGTTTAATTGATTACGTTAATTTAGCATCTAATATGCTTCGCATGATAGTAATTTTATACATTGTAAAATTTCGTAAATGAATTTGTAATTAACAACATTTTAACATACATTCTTTTATTAATTACCAAAATAAATTAGGTTTTGTTTTAAATTGGTATCTCCCACTATTTTCTTCAAACTATATTACCCTCACTTATATAGTTCGGCAAAATCTAATTAAAGATTTGCTAGTGAGAATAAGGATCCCATTTCAAATGTATATAGCCTTGTGGTGACACAACAAACTATATATAAATAAATAGGTAGACAACTTTTGTTAATTACATCAACTATGCAACTCCTTTTCTTTTGCCTCTTAGATTATTTTGATCAAGTGGTGGCATATCCGAATCAAAATTATCCAAGTTAAGTCCGACCTAGCACTCCATATATTCAAAAAAGAAAAATATCATCCTTGTGGTGACACAACAAAACAATATTGTTCAACTTTCCTTATAAGAATCAAATGTAATAAATTAACATCTTAAATACTTAATACTTGCCTTGTGGTGACACAACAAACTCATATTAAATATTTAATACTCTATTAATTTTATCATGCTAGAAGGCGACGTTCGATATTCCAAATATCTTTGAACACTTAGGACTTAATATAAAAAATTGAGGGGTTTGTTATTAATTTGTCTCATCTTGTTTAGCGCGCATGCACATATATATATATATAAAATACGCGTCATATTAATGAACATGCGAAGCATGTTTGCATAATATAATATATATATATAAGCATGCACATATAGAATACTATATTCTACCAGAATTGATTATGGACTTTTATTCTAGTTTGGTTCACTAGAGCCACCAAGTGAACCAAAAGGTCAAACCCTAGGGGTGCAAGAAATAATATTTAAATATAACTATTACATTTAAACCCGGGCTCCATTACAAACGGGTCTTCAAGCGCTCCTTGTTCCTTGATCTTCAATTCTTCAAAATTAATTCTAACTATTCCTATTACAAAACTATTTAAAATAAATAGAAACCTTGATCAGCAGTCAAGGGGAAGTACATAAGAGGGAGTTAGAATTTACATTAAGAAAAATTAGAGAAGACAAGGTACGCAGACCCCATTTAATAAAACCCATACATTCATGCATCCAACTAAAATAAAATCCAATCACATTGGTAAATAGTCCATAATCAATCCCATTTATTATCATACACATCATCATATGCATCAATAATTAACATTCATCTCATGAATAATAAACATTTAATATATATATTGATATCATTAAATGGACAAATTTAGTTAGTATAAAATCTAATTTTGAATCAAAATAAACTCCTTTATTTTAATCCAGATTTAAATCAAAATAAAACTATTTTATTTTAATTTATCTAATTTTGAATAAAATAAACTATTTTATTTTAAATAAAATCTTTAATCAAAATAAACTCCTTTATTTTAATTAATTATGGAATCCAATTCCAAGTAAAAAAAAACTTTATTAAAGGTAACATGGATTTTCTTTCCTATTCACAAATAAACTCCTTTATTTTGAATAATATAAAATCTTATTTTATATCTAAATAAACTCCTTTATTTAAGGAAACATGGAATCCAATTTCAACTCCAATTAGTTATCATGGAATTCAATTCCAACTCTAATTAGTTAGCATGAAATTTAATTTTAAAATTAAAATAATTTTTTTTATTTTAAATTTAAAATAAACATTTTATTTTAAAATTAAAATAATCTTTTATTTTAATTATAAAATAGTTGAGAATATAAGTTATCATATATATATATAAGGTATATATGATATCCTTCCTGCCACGTTAGATTTTCGTGAAGGTCACATGAATCATGAAGTATAAAATATAATATATATGCTAGTTAACTAGTTAACATATATAATATATTACGTTAGCATGCCATTGAAATCAAATGGTTACGTGGATCACTGGTTTTCTTGAAGATTCATAATCACCACGCACGGAAAATCATGCGAATCACGGAAAATCAAAAAACAGGCTTCGCGATTAATTTCTTTTTTTTTTAATAAATTTTATACAACAAAATTATACCCAATTAAATTGTTCTAAACACATATCAAATTAAAACAATTAATAATTCGCATAAAGGTTTGGCTCTGATGCCACTGTTAGGTTTGTAATATTCAAGAACACAATCAAATTGCATAAAAAGTGCGAAAACGTGTAAAAATCAGAGTTTAAAATTTTACAAACCATATACCCGGATCACCCTTTATGCACAATTATTAATTAAACGAAAAAGAAAGAACAAGTATCATACCCTTGAAGATCCGAGCTTCCTCAGGTACAAGTTCACCTCCAATCCTTTTCGTATTCAACTTGAATCTACCGGGTTTGGTTCCTTCCTTTGATCAACGTTAGCCACCCAAGTGTTTGGCCTCTAGAGGTGATCCACTAAGGAAGAAGAAGAATTCAAGAAGATGGGTGGTTGGCTAAACCCTAGTTTTTCTATCTCTATAGAAAAGGAGCGTACTCTCCAACCATTGGAATTATAACGTCGTCTTGATATCGATATAAGACTCTCTTATAAAGATATCAAGTAACCTATTAAAATAAGGTATTATTTAATTAAACCCTTTTAATTAAAGGGGGCTCCCTAATCTTATTAGGGATAATTAATTAAACTCCTTTAACTAATTTTCCTTCCTAATCCAATTAAGAATAAATGAGAGTACTTATATTAAATTAATTCCTAAACTCTTTTAGAAATTAAAATAATAATAATAATTGTAATAATATTAATAAGACTCTCTTATTAATTTATATTTAATGTTTCTAAAATATTAAATAATAAATATTAAGCTCTTTAATTTATTCTATCACCATAGATTAAATTAAATATACATAATATATTATTACGATTATGCCATTAACTTCTTAAATAATTATTCTTCCTTTTATGGTGTGACCCTTTAGGTTCTCCATATTAAACCTATTGTGAATAAATCAATTAGAACAATTCTAATTTTATTTAAATAAATAAATTAAACAATTAATTTATTTAAATAAATAATATTTATTCTACAATAGGGATAAGCCTCCTAGCGATCAACGACTTTCCGGATAATATAGATTTCAACATTAATCATAAAAGAACCTTTGAGTAAATAGTTACCAAATGACAATTCAATCCTTCCACCATACAATGTCCCAATTAAATATAAGACATGAAATTACCACAAGTCTTATTTTCTTTAATTATATGTATTTCGATCCTTAAATGCACAACACCAAATAATGCAAATTAGAAACTCCTTTCTAATTTCATTACGCCTTAAACAAGGACTACCGGTTGTCATTTATCGAATCACATAGGACATTTCTCTTCTTTTAATAGAAGTGGTAGATTCTTTAATGATCATACATTATCTCCATGTACAACTTATTATACCCAAGCATACCCTTTGATATACCCTAAGGGTCTTAAGGAATAAGTCAAAGTATAACTCATCATACACAAGATACTATGATGATCTCAAGTCCAAGGATCACTTGTACTACTATCACTACAAGAATTCCTATTGACAGGCAAGTAAAACTCCATTAAGTATTCCTTAGCGAGCCACGTTCAGTGAACTTATTCTCTAATAAGCACCTATATACTTGCTTTAGTGTCTCCACACAAATGATCATGAGATCAATCACCCTCATCTAATGAGCAAGAAACGTATGTACCAATATATCCGGATTCACTAATCCCCAATTTAGTAATCCAATGATTGGGAACTATTTTAGTTTTAAGCTTTCTAAGAATTTAGATCTCATTAGAATGATCATCATCATTATTCTAAAAGCATTGCTTAAAACTATGGGTTTATCACATATTATAAAATAAAGATCATGTAGATAATTAAAAGCATTTAATAAATTAATACTTTTTATTAATAAATGAATAAGATTGTTACAAAGTATATGCTTTATCATCAAACATGATTGGCTTGTATGCATACGACTTTCAACTGTGTCCCACAGCGTACGCATTGCATGTGATATTCAAACGAGAATAATAAAGAATGAAATAATAGAAGAATTTGACCATGTATGCGGTACTTCGCATAAATAGGTTATTCCAACATAATAATGAAGAATGGAATAATAACTTTTACGAGTATTGAAAGAAAATAATTCTCTTCATGAATACGAAAGAATAAAACCCCTTACCTTCGAAAGAAACTAGATACTGTAGTGGAGAGGTAACAGACTTCTCTTCTTATTTCTCTCTATAATTTCCATTTATAATAATTGCTCTATAGTTTGAGTGAATTGGTGAGAAATGAAGGAAGAATGAGCTTCTATTTATAGAAAAATATAGTTTTGATTATTGCACATTTTGGGGCTCAAAATATTACAGTACAATATCTCCAACTTTTCTTTTATTTTAAATTTAGTCCTGCAAGTATTATCAAACTTGCACCACCTCCCCTAATAGTAAATAATGTGAATCAATAGTTCAATCATGTGATTCAATAGTTATAATCATGTGAAAATACAAATTACAGTATAGTACCTCTATCTACACCTCCATCTTTAACTTAGTTATGCCAGTATTATTAATCTTGCACCAACTCCCCTAATAGTAATAAGAATGTGAATCAATAGTACACACATGTGAACAAATAGCTATAATCATGTGAATCAATAGCAATTAATTGCTCATTTATCCGGTTAATTACCCGATTTATCAATATAACCACCAGACATCAATTATCAACGGAATAGATGTCAATTTCCACTAACAATAATAATCCTAACACAATAGAACTATCAAATTCATCTTTAATCAACATGAACTTATTCATCATTAATATTATAACTCACAATATTTAACAACTAGGTCATTCACAGGAAAGAGGGGGCTTTCCAATAAGGATTTCTCCCTATTGGCGCGCAATTAGATGACCAAACCTCTCCTTGACAGAACTTCTAGACATTGTAAATATTGTAATTTAATAATATGAATAACTTTGTCATCTCAATTATTAATTTAATAATACATCATATTATGTAGATGATACTGTGATAATAATCGAATCAATAATATGAGAGATATGATGTAGCAATTACTATAGCAATAATTGAGTATAACTGATTGACTTCTCATGTAAGCATCAATAACTAATACCATATGCTACTATGCAACCACGCGTATTACTGTAGTTTTACTACCGAGTAGTTCAACAGTTTTAACGGTAAGACTTCCGCTGGTATTTTTATGAAATGATAATTATGTCATTTTTCTTACTACGACAATACTTCCATTGTGGGTTCACCAATGATTGTGCCGTCGTACGGATATTCTCGACAAAAAGAATATTCCCCGACCAATCAAATATTATATAACAACTTGCTTACTTTGCAAAATTTATGAATATTACCCACAACTATAACATTATATCAAATCCACACCATAATATTAAAAAAAAAATCGAGAAATTTAAATCTTTATTCATAAAATTTGGGGTCTCAAAATCTCCCCTTCTTATGAAATTTTGCCCTCGAAATTTACGTACGTACCTGGTATGCCGAAGAGATGAGGATACCTTGACTTCATTTCAGATTCTAACTCTTGAGGTATAACCTTTAAGTGTTGAATACGATCCTTCTTATCCAAAATTTTAACGCGTATCTCCTCACACGTTAAATCTTCTGCTATATCATCTAGTTCTAATTTAATAACGTGGTTTGGGTCATCCACATAATTATGTAACATCGATACGTGAAAAAAGTTATGAACACGTGACATACTTGGCGGTAAAACGAGTCTATAGGCAACAGTTCCTACTCAATCGAGGATTTCAAATGGGCCAATAAAATAGAGGGTTGAGATTTCCTCTCTTTGTTGATTCTTGCTTCTATAATAACGCCCTCTTGAACCTTCTTCTTCGTATTTATCAGCTTCAGGTGTTTAGCTTGAACGGCTTTAACTTTATCGATTAAAATCATTTTTACTCGTATATTCGAGGTCCCTAGAGTCTTTAAATCTATCTTCATCATTTGTAAGTTATACAAAATGGGTTTTTGTGTTAACAACATCGCACTCGTAAACGCATACGATCTTCTACTAAACACGTCAGCTACCACGTTCGCTCTTCCACGATGATATTGAATGGTACGATCGTAATCTTCAACAGCTCATGCCAATGTCTTTGGCGCATTATACGATCGTTTTAGGTGAACAAATATTTGAGGGTTTTAGAAATGGGTTTTGTACTGAGGTCATTACAAAATTTGATTTCACGCTCTAGGGCTAGGCTAAGAAGTCTTCAAGAATACGTCAAGAAATTTATTAACAATAGAAATATCATTCAAAACAGTGACTCTCATCCAAGTCTTGGATATCACTTGTAATGAAGGTTTCTCCTAGCGGAGTTTCAACCAATAAGTCAAAGTCTAACTTCTCTAGGGTCAAATTTAGACGTTGAGCGCAAGCAAGAGAGATAAAAGAATGGGTAGAATCAGTACCTAATAAGGTATAGACTTCACAAGAATTTATAATTAACTAACCCGTGCTAACTTCGTTCGGGTTACTCGCTTTTTGAGAAGTCAAAAAAAATTCTCTTCCTGAAACCACCATCTTTCTTTTGTCCGTATCCTCCTTTGGTGCCACCGTCCTAGCTAGACTTGACTTTGGTGCATGATAAAATCTAACTAAATGACCTTCTCTTCTTGAAATTTCCACTTCTATTATCTTGGCCATGATTACCACCGAAATGGTTACAATTCTTGGCATGATAATTTCCCCTATGATGTTTATCATTGTTCCGATACCCGTTGCCACCAGTACGATATATTATCGTGTTGTTGGTCGTTACCTTTTGCTTGAGCTGAATCAACGCTCTCGTGTGCTACATTATTTATCTCAACATTTTCGGATGCCATTTTCAAACACTGTCACAAAACAAAGGGTTAATTAACATATCACATATTATCCCTATACTCTGACCGACCAATTTAAATACCAAATAAACTTAGGTAGGTCATACTAGCGAAGGAATTCCCCGTCTCTCCCCTCCTAGTTCTTGTCTCAAATCTCAGCCAGGGATCATATCCTTAAGCTTTGATACCAACTGTGACGCCCTGAAAACAGGTATACATCACCCATCTTGAGTCACCAAATACATGGTACATAAATTAAATACAACTTAATTAGACAACTGTCGTGTAAAATACGACAAAACATAAACTGAGAGTTTAATCAAGAATATTGCCTTCTAGACAATATCCACTCTTAAAGGAGCCCTCATAGACAGTATACAAACTCAAATTCAATCCTCATTACATTTATTAGCACACTATTTAACAAAATAATGAGGACTATTAATGCTATCATCTAGACTGTCACTTTGTTTCCCGACTCATCCCAGCTATATTCTCATTTCCAGAAGAGAACAGTGAAAGAAAAGTGCGAGCTCAACTAGCCCAGTAAGAAATATTATGACTAAGATAATATAAAATAAATTATTATTAGTCTTCAACAATGTTAAACTGATAAAATACAATAGACATCAAGTTTAACTATAGCGGAATAAACAATCCATTAGAAGAGTCAAGTAAAGCATGATATCTACTAACTTCTATGATTTAAAATGTTTTCATCAATTTTTATCGCTGAGACTCAGCTTAATAAATAAACCACATCATCGAATCATCGATGCACTATAGGCCAAGGATATTCATTAAATCTTCAATGGTCATGACTATACCGAATAATCCCTAGTCATAATCATAATAAAAACTGTCCATCAATGTACTACAGGCCACTGAGGATTTTTATCACATCATTCGTCACATTACGGTCATGACTATACCGAATAATCCCTTGTCATAATCACACCAACTCCATCTATGCACATAAGCCAAAGATGACTTTCATCACAATATAAGCATGAGAATGATGACAATGATATAAGCATTAATCAAACGAATACATGGATAAATATTAAAGACTTTAAATTTATCCAAATATTATCAATCACTTAATAAACTCATAACCTAATATTATTAATATTATAACAATATTTTAATCACTTCTTAAACTTATAAACAATTTATTTTAATTGTTTACACTTTACCAAATAATGCATTTAATCTTTCAAAAATGGCATACTCATAAGATTTCATCACCAATGATCAAATCCCTTATCAAAAATCTGCATATACCCTATATAGGATTCCCAAGCCATAAAATCCTATTTTCCAATTTAGTTAATTCATATAACATATTTAACTCATTTACTCATAACTAGATTATTTTCATGAAAAATACCAAATCAGTCCCAAAAATATTTCTTTTTTTGGGATTTAGCAGAATATAGTCCCATATTGAACATATATTTTTCTTGGACTTTTTAAAATTCATTTACTATTTTTTAAAAATCAATTTCAAATTAATTCCTTAAGAAATTAGCTACTTCAAGTTTAACTCCAAAAATTCCTAAATCTTGGCAGGATCTTACACATGTTAACATGAGCTTCTAGTTTAAATTTCAAGGTCATCGGAGTTATAGAACTCCGATTATAGCATTTTTCATCGAAAAAACCTAAATATTGAAATAATCATAACGTGATCATTTTAAGTCGAAATGAGCTCATTTTTGGACAGGTGGTACTTTATACCATATACTTTGATGTCCCAAAAGTCCGGAAATTTTCTCATAAATTAAGTGGCCGAAACAGCCCTTTTAAATTTCTGGGCAGTAGTTTTTTGATACTTTACAATTTTTGACTCCTTTGCTAAAATCATTCCACACAAAAATTTGCAACACCTTTTCCAGTGATTCCACTTGGATAAGTTAGAAAACTCATAGATCTAACTCTAGAACTTGACCACACTCAAAAATTCAAAATATAATAGCAGTTATGGTCAATTGAATTTCATATTCCATTTTCACCAAAATCTGATTTAACCCTTTTTGATTTCTAAGAAACATTCATGTTTTCACATAATAACCAACATAACTCATCATAACACTTACTAATACTTCATATACCCGTGATTTTAATCAGTCCAAAGCTTTTATTATGACTGTCATCATAATCCACGTAAACAGATCATTTCCACAATTTAATACGTAATGAATACAAAGGATCATTCACCATGCATGTGGTAATCCACATAGACAGGTTATTCCCACAAAATAATAAAGAATTGAATAATAGAAGAGTTCACCATGCATGCAATAGATCGCACAGATAGGTTATTCCCAACAGAATAATAAATAATGGAACCAGGTCATGCGTAAACGCACAAACAGGATATTTCGACAAAATAATAAAGAATGGAACCAGGTCATGCATAAACGCACAGACATCATATTTTGATAGAATAATAAATAATGAAACCAGGTCCGGCGTAAACGCACAGACAGGATATTTCGACATAATAATAAAGAACGAAATAATAGAAGAACTTCACCATGTATGCGGTACTTGGCATAAACAGGTTATTCCAACATAATAATGAAGAATGGAATAACAACTCTTACGAGTATTTAAAGAAAATAATTCTCTTCATCGAAAGAATAATACCCCTTACCTTAGAAAGAAATTGGATACTTGAGTAGAGAGGTAGCAGACTTCTCTTCTTCTTTCTCTCTATAATTTCTCTCTATAATAATTGCTCTATAGCTTGAGTTAATTGGTGAGAAATGAAGGAAGAATGAGCTTCTATTTATAGAAAAATATAGGTTTGATAATTGTACGTTTTGGGGCTCGAAATATTACTGTACAATACCTCCAACTTTTCTTTCATTTAAAATTTAGTCCTGCAAGCATTATCCAACTTGTACCACCTCCCCTAATAGTAAATAATGTGAATCAATAGTTCAATCATGTGATTCAATAGTTATAATCATGTGAAAATATGAATTATAGTATAATACCTCCATCTTTAACTTAGTCATGCAAGTATTATCAATCTTGCACCAACTCCCCTAATAGTAACAAGAATGTGAATCAATAGTACACACATGCGAACAAATAGCTATAATCATGTGAATCAATAGTAATTAATTGCTCATTTATCTAGTTAATTACCCGATTTATCAATATAACCCCCAGACATCAATTATCATCGGAATAGATGTCGATTTCCACTAACACTAATAATCCCAACACAATGGAACTATCAAATTCATCTTTAATCAAAACGAACTTATTCATCATTAATATTATAACTCATAATATTTAACAACCAGGTCGTTCCCAGGAAAGAGGGGGCTTTCCAATAAGGATTTCTCCTTATTGGCGCGCAATTAGATGACTAAACCTCTCCTTGACAGAACTTCTAGACATTGTAAATATTGTAATTTAATAATATGAATAACTTTGTTGTCTCAATTATTGATTTAATAATACATCATATTATGCAGATGATATTGTGACAATAATCGAATCAATAATATGAGAGATATGATGCAGCAATTACTGTTACAATAATTGAGTATAACTGAGTGACTTCTCACGTAAGCATCAATAACCAATATCGTGTGCTACTATGCAACCACGCGTATTACTGTATTTTTACTACCGAGTAGTTCAACAGTTTTAATGGTAACACTTACGCCATTATTTTTAGAATATGATAATTATTTCATTTTTCTTAGTACGACAATACTTCCATTGTGGGTTCACTAATGATTGTGCCGTCGTACGGATATTCCCGACAAAAAGAATATTCCTCGACCAATCAAATATTATATAACAACTTGCTTACTTTGCAAAATTTATAAATATTACCCACAACTATAACATTATATCAAATCCACAACATAATATTAAAAAAAATCGAGAAATTTAAATCTTTATTCATACAATTTGGAGTCTCACATCCGGTATTCCCAGAGTTGAACGCCTTCCTCTTCTGTACTTACCACTACCGCTGGCTCCTTCGACTTTCACTCCCCCATCCACTTTCCCCTTATTTTTCTTGTCCTTGTGGTATTGGCTCAACGCCTCACTACCACCTTCGGCGATTATCGCCTTCTCTAAAATGGTTCCAAATGAAGTACTTTGGAACATTGAAATACAGTTGTAGAGCCAAGGTTTCAAGCCTTGCTCGAACCGTCGCGCCTTCCTTACCTCGGTATCCACTTGGTGTGGATCAAACCTCGCCAGTTCATTAAACTTGGCAGCGTATTGGGGAACTGTCATGTCCCTTTGTTTCAACTCGAGAAACCACATCTCCATCCTCCCCTGCATGCTTGTGGGAAAGTAGTTCTCGAAGAATATCTCCTTGAACCTCTCCCATGTTATGTTCCCAATATCCGCTCTGGCCTGATTGGCCTACCACCAAAAGTTGGCCTCGCCCTTCATCATGTAGTTTGCAAAGGCAGCCTTCTGGGCCTCGTCGACATTCGCTATCAGAAATGCCTTCTCGATTTCTTTCACCCACGTTTGGGCTTTAATATGGTCCGTAGTTCCTTTTAACTCGGGCAGACCCACACTTTTAAAATCTTTAAAGGTTGTTTCTCGTGCTACTACCGGATTAACGGGGATATTAGCTCCAGTTCTATTAAATGCAGTTGTTATTAAATTAACAAACTCGTGTATTGGGTTAACCGGACCTCCCTCCGGTTGATTTACATTAGCTCCTTGGTAACGTTGTACTCTTCTTGGCGGCATTTTGCTGATACAATAAACAACACATTTTGTTTTATTTCCTTCTTATTAGTTAGTTATTATTCAAGATTAAACAATAACTTCAACATCCATTGCTCATTATGTTTGACAAAAAGGCTTATATTCATTCATTCATTGTAGTATAATACTACATCGGTTATATTACACAGCCTAAGCTGATTACATTACTTTCCCGCTATTGCTTTCCAAAAATTGGGATTTACAAAAGACTACCCTTTGTTATACAAAAAGGGTTTTACGTCACTACTAGATACAAATATTACATATCTAAATTATTCTATTCATTAATAGATCATATCTGCCTCAAGGCATTATCAAAATCGGCCTTGGCCAGACCAACAATAATATCACGGCTGATAGTATGCCGTGTCTGCCCTGCCTCTACCGGATAACTAGCTAACTGTTGTTGTAAATCTATGTAAGAACTCCTATGGATATAGGACATTCTCCCTATCTTCTGACGTTTGGATTTTAGCTCCTCCTTGAGCTCAAAAACCTCATGCTTCAACTCGTGGACTTTGTTCTTAGCCAAAATCCTCTCATCATGTTCGTTCTCCCACATGGACTCCACGTCCGTCTTGTCCTCTATAACAGCTTGGAGCTCTGCCTTCAGTTCATTAACCTCCTGACAGTAATGGATATTTCTATCCAACACTGACATAAATAATGACATCATTGACTCCCCCGGAGCCATCTCCGCTGCTATAGCTACCGGGTTGAAGGACACTACCTCCACCTCTTCCTCTATCATACCATCGAATACTAACATGAGGTCAGGATCCTTTGAGTCTCCAGACTCAATAACAACTATCTCCAGCTCTACCGCTATGGGGTTCGGTATAACCTCTATTTGGTTCACCGAATCTTCACTAACTGCCTGTTCATCTAAATGCATTCCATTTAATCTTGACATCTATACAAAACAATTAAGTTTATTAGTACACGTTCGTAGAATAATAAAAACACATAACATAATCGTAATGCATTTTTATAAGGTTATTTTCTTCTTTTACTTCTTTGACTTCTCTTAAGGTTATGACTTAAGGTTTTTAATCCCCCCTTAAGTTTTATAACCTAATGTTTTGATACCAACCTGTGACGCCCCAAAATTCGGGTCTCTTCCAACCCGACAGATGGTGCTAAACGGTACTACCATTCATACATACATTCAATTGAAATGCCTCAAAAGAACGAATATGTCTTCTATATATTAAAATAATATTTACATTTCCCAGTTTCTTTATAACCATTTCCCTTGTTCTTGTCATAATATCAAATATATTACAATCGTTCATGCTATACTATTACAAAAGTATGCTACGGGTTCGTCTTCGTTATGCCCTTATCCTTACCGGAGCCTTCGGTCCGTTAGATCTTAGTTGTGTTCATATGGTTCAAGCAAGAGTGAGCATGGCTAGCTCAACAAGTACAACATTTCTAATAAACAACATGCTTGAAACATAGGAATCGTATATCTTCAATAACTGAACAATAGTTACGAAGTACTATCGATGTGACGTCCCCCAAATTCGGGTGTCTTACAACCCGATAGATGGTGCTACACGATACTACCATTCATACATTCATTCAATTGAAAAGTCTCAAAAGGACTAATATAACTTCTATATATCCAAAATAATATTACATTTCCTAGGTTCTTTGTAACCCATTCATTTATTCTTGTCATAATATTTAATATATTACACACATTCAACTATTCTATTACATAAGTAATCTAAGGGTTTGTCTTCACCTTGCCTGAGCTTTCTGTCCGCTCGACCTTGGCTGTGTTCATATGGTTCAAGCAAGAGTGAGCATGACTATCTCAACAAGTACTAAAATTCTAATAAACACCATGCTTGAAACATAGAACTCATATATCTTCAGTAACTGAACAATAGTTACGAAGTACTATTGATAATTCAAAATAGAACTTCTTTTCATTCAAAACATTTTTCAACAACAATATTGAGTAGAATATCAATTAAGGCTCAAGACTACGAGCAGTTCATAATTTCTTTTGAAAAGGACAACCCGACACTAAGTCCGTAAGTCCAGCATAGCTTACGAGTACTTCTGGGTGATCAGCCCATAGTACTCTATGTTGATCAACACTACATTCATTAAACGTGTATATGTTTAAGTTGTGGTAACCTCACATGCTTGTTGTTAAACGACAAAAACATTTTAGAATACTTGGTCTTCGATTGAAAACCATACCAATATAACTCGGTAAAAATTAATCATGCTTGACAAAATCATAATATAAGTCTAGCCGAAAGAATTAGTTTTAGACTTCATCGTTAAAAACTTCATGCGAAAGAATACATGAATTACACAGCTTGTCCAGACTGAACTGGAACAAGGGTTAGAATACTTGCCTTTCAACGTCTGCTTACTGATTATCACACGTACACTTTAGATATTTAAGTTTCTACAATTTATGATCATATAACATACCACATTAGGTCTTATATAATCAAGTAAGTATATTATTATATCTTACCCTTCATCTCAATCTAAATTCTGACTTAGATCTGTTATTATGGTTTCTGGCTTTTCATTACGTCATTCACATTATGTTCACATTCAATTGATTAATAACCTTTAATCATCATACATTAAGTTCCTAACAATGCCTTAAAAATGTTATGCTTATACCTTAGTTCATTCCTAATAAGTTCTCTTTCATTTTATACTTGAAATCTTTCTTCTCTGGCAAATTCTTAGGTCTGGCTCCACGGCACCACACATCATTCTTCTTCTCGTGTCACGACGCGAGTTTGCAGTAGGCAAGCCTCGGACTCGGTGCTACGGCATCACTCAATGGCCTTGGGTTGGCGCCGCGGCGCCAACTCTGTGCCTCAGACAGTTTGCAAAGTTTGAAAATTTTACGATACTCCCGGACTCATAACTTCTTCGTTATAAGTCCGAATTGACTCGTTCAAAAGCCTACGGTTCACAAATTACATAATCTATGCATTCATGCAAGAATTTTATCTATTTGACTTTGTTTACTAAAATTTCATCTATTAGTTCATTTTTAACAAAAATAATAAACGTTCGTGAACGTTCAATGCTCGTTTCTTCATTCTAAGTTGGAATTCGGTTATTTTTGAGTCCGCAACTCTATAATGCCAAATATGACTTGTCTCAATCGAAAACTAATGTTTCTGACTTTAAACAAAAAATACGACCTCCATTCCGAGAATTTCACGAATTCGACGATTATCGTCCAATCGTGTGAATTCCGACAAAACATCATTCCTAATGATTCTAACTGGATTTTAACCAACATATGAACATCACAAGTTACTTATTACACCAACTTATAGTCAAAGTAGGTTTTGACTTATTCTCATAAGTCAATGACTTATTCTCATAAGTCAATGACTTATTTAACTTATGAACTACAAATTCTCATGCTTATGACTTACTATGGACATAAGTCCATCAATCAATGTTCTCATACTATATTCAACACACTAACATCATATGACAAACATTTGACAAGTTCATCATGATTCTATCAACTTATTAGAGTTCAAGTTGCTTATTTAACTTATTCGGCTTAAGTTCATTCATCAATAACTTATTAAATATTCTTAACAAACAATCCCCCTTCTCTATCAATCCTATCATAGAAGAGATAAAGATAATAGGTATAAGTCTTACCCTTTAAGACTATTACTTCACTTCACTTTGGAAAATCTAGCAAAGGTTGAAGTGGCTTATAAGTGCTTATGTGGCTTATTCTCTCTAACAATTATGTTGCTTATCTTGAGAGGAGTTGGGAGAAATTTATTAAAAAACAAATGAATTATGAAGCTTGGTATTTATAGGCTTGGCTAAGTTAGGGTAGAATGGTCATTAAAACATCCCACCTCCTTAACTAACCTCCTTAACTCCACGTCCTTATTATTCATCACTTTACAACTAAGTAAACTTGGCTAGCACAACACTTGATCACCACACAAAGTTCTTGCCCATCAAGTCTACCCACATTAACATGGTTTACTCGATGGATCATGGCTAATCATTGGGCTTGCTAATTAATCTAGCTAATTCCTTATTGGGATTTCATTACAAAAGTTTGGACTCATGATTTGTAAAACACTTGGGCTTGAGTATCACATTCTATTGGACTCCTCCCATTAGGCTAATAATCCTACAAGTCCATTACCTTTCATTAATAACTGAACATATATACACCACGTATAATTCTCGTATGCTATGTCGTATATTAATTCATAATATACATTATTTCATTCTCCATTCTTAATAGTATAATACGTCGTATTATACTTACGTTCATTACCTCGTACAATGCATACACATCATACAATTAAAACTTTCTTTCCTTAACGCTTAATAAACCTAACGTTCCCAAATTAGGTCCGCATGCGAAATATTACGTTTTCCCTATTAGATTATTATTACATAATCAATCTCTCCTTGATATTATAATGTTACTTATTTCTCGAAAGTTCAAAAATAATTCCTGAGCAGAAATCGATGAATAGTGTTTTTCTGAAAATTTCTCGAAAAACATTTATTTTCGTTTTAGAAATTCAAACACTTTAATTCTTCCACGCAGTTAAAATACTACGGCTTTCCGATGTCCCTAGGTTATAAAAGGACATTCATCTTATCAACACTCAATAATAATAAATAATATTATTTTATTCATTATTAAAAGCATTTACAATTGTTCAATTTTCTGGGGCGTTACACTCTCTCCCCCTTATAACGATTATGTCCCCAGAATCTCGCTAAAAAAAAATTTAAACAAATAAATGAGGGTAATTCTTTTTCATCATTTCTTCTAACTCCCACGTTGCTTCTTCTGCATCGTGGTTCTTCCATATCACCTTCACTGAAGGTATAACTTTATTCCGCAGAACTTTTTCTTTTCTATCGACAATTTGAATCGGCGTTTCCTCGTATGTTAAGTCCTTCTCAATATGAATAGGTTCATATTCTATCACGTGCTTATAATCCGGCTTATAAGGACGTAACACGATACGTGAAATACATTATGTATTCGTTCTAGGTCTGGAGGTAATGCTATCATATAAGCTACTTCACCCATCCGTTTTAATACCTCAAAAGGTCTTATGAACCTCAAACTTAACTTTCCATTCTTTCAAAAATGTATCTTTCCTTTCCAGGGAGATACTTTTAGGAATACCTACGAACCTAATTCAAATTCTCTATTCTCTCTATGTGAATCCGTAAACTTCTTTTGTCTGTCTTGAGATGCTACCAAACGCATCTATATCAGTTTAACAATGTCCCCTGTTTGCTGCACCAACTCTGGTCCCAACATTCGGCGTTCTCCTACCTCATCCCAATACAATGGCGTTCTGCATTTCCTCCCATACAAAGCTTCGTAAGGCGACATACCTATGCTTGAATGGTAACTATTGTTATACGCAAACTCCACTAATGGTAGATGATCATCCCAACTACCCTTGAAATCCATGACGCAAGATCTTAGCATATCTTCTAACGTCTGAATTGTTCTCTCGCTTTGTCCATCCGTTTATGGATGATACGCCGTACTCAGCTTCAACTGTGTTCCCAACTGCTCTTGTAGACTCCTCCAAAAGTTTGACGTGAATAGTGGATCACGATCTGACACAATCGATACTGGTACTCCATGTTTGGAAATTATTTCCTTAATATAGAGTCTAACTAACTGGTCTAAGTTATACTAAACCCTAATTGGCAAAAAGTTAGCCAACTTCGCCAACCGGTCCACTATTACCCAAATCGCATCATATCCTTTCTGAGTAGTCGGAAGTCCTATCACAAAATCCATCGTGATATTCTCTCACTTCCACTCCAGAATTTCCAATGACTGTAACAAGCCACTTGGTCGTTGATGTTCGGCCTTAACTTTCTGGCAAGTTAAGGACCAACTCACGTACTCTGCTATCTCCCTCTTCATGTTTGGCCACCAAAACCTCTGTCGAAGGTCTTGATACATCTTAGTGCTCCCAGGATGAATCGAAAACCTCGAACTATAAGCCTCTTGCAATACCTGCTCCTTTAATTCTGTCTCATTCGGAACCCAAATCCTTCCTTCAAATCTCAATAATCCCTCATTATCAAGATTGTACTTAGTATCTTTTTCATTGGTCAGCCGTTCCCTCGTCCGATTACACTCATCTATTTTGAGTTGTACCTCTTTAACTCTCTATACGATGGCAGATTGCATCTCCGTCGTAAATAGCATTTGTCCTCCTTCACTTGACAGCTTCGCTTCCAACTCCATCCTAGTCATCTCTGTTATCAACTCAGTTTGAGCCGTTAACAAAGACAACTTTTCTCGACCCTTCCTACTTAAGGCGTCGGCAACTACATTGGCTTTTCCCGGGTGATACCGGATTTCACAGTCGTAATCCTTTATCAACTCCAGCCATCTCCACTGCCTCATATTCAACACCTTCCGTGTGAAGATATATTTTAGACATTTTTCTCCATAAAGATAATGTCTCCATATCTTTAGAGAAAAAACTACTGTGGCCAGTTCCAGATCATGAGTAGGGTAAACTTTTTCATAATCCTTCAACTGACTAGATGCATACGCAATGACCTTGCCATGCTGCATGAGCACGCAACCAAGTCCTCTATGCAAACCATCACTATAAACTACAAAATTTCATGTGTCATCGGGTAATGACAAAACATGCACTTCACTCAACCTCTTCTTCAGTTCATGAAAACTGTCCTCGCACTTGTCAGTCCAAGTGTATTTCACCGTCTTCCTCGTCAAGTAAGTCAACGGAGTAGCTATCTTTGAAAAATCTTGGATGAATGTCCGATAGTAACCCACTAACCCTAGGAAACTTCACACCTTAGTCGGCATTTTTGGTTGTTCCCAATTCATCACGGCTTCTACCTTCGCTGGATCTACCGAAATCCCCTCATGGTCAATAACATGACCTAAAAATTGTACCTTCTCCAACAAAAATTCACACTTAGTGAATTTCACATACAACTTCTCCTTCCTTAGTGTCTCCTACACTAATCTTAGGTGTTCAGCATGATCTTCTGGCGTCTTAGAATAGACTAGAATATCATCTATAAACACCACGACAAACTTGTCTAAATATTGTTTGAACACTCTGTTCATCATATCCATAAATGAAGTTGGTGCATTTGTCAACCCAAATGACATCACCAGAAACTCGTAATGACCATAACGAGTCCTGAATGTTGTCTTTGGTACATCCTCCTTCCTAACCTTCAACTGATGATACCCCGTTCTTAAATCTTTTTTAGAAAAATACTTAGCCCCTTTCAACTGATCAAAGAGATCGTCGATCCTGGGCAATGGGTATTTATTCTTTATCGTTAACTTGTTCAACTCACTATAGTTGATACAAAGTCTTAACGATCCATCCTTCTTCTTGACAAACAGTACCGGTGTTCCCCACGGTGACACACTCGGCTGAATGTACTTCCTGTCCAACAGTTCTTGAAACTACACCATCAACTCCTTCATCTCCACTGGCACCAAGCGATACGGTGCCCTGGAAACTGGTGCTGCTCCTGGCACGATGTCTATCACAAACTCGGTCTCCCTATCCGGTGGAATAGCCGACAATTCACTCAGAAATACATCGGCAAATTCTCTCACTATAGGTATTTGTTCGATGGTTGCTACCACTTTCTGGGTATCAACAACATGGCACAGGTAACCTACGCATCCCTTCCTCAATAATTTCCTAGTTTGTGTCATGGTTAGACAACACAAACGTTCCGATGATCTATTCCCATAAAATACTACCTGAGGTTGTTCTAACGTCTTAATATTCACACATTTCTTTTGACAATCTATAATTGCCCCATGGTTAACTAACTAATCCATTCCGAGAATTACGTCAAATTCTCATAACTTTATCGGTAACAAATCTACCGATGATTTACAACCTCATATATCTACGTAACAACTCCTATGAATATCTTCAACAAGAATTATCTCTTCGTTCGCTACCTTAATATTTAAAGGTATAGGCAACTTTTCAGGAAGTAATTCTAATCTTCTAGCAAAATCACAAGCTATGAACGAACAAGTAGCACCCGAATCAAACATCATGTAAGCATTTATGTCATTGATCGGAATAATACTCATGACGACGTCCCTCGATGCAATCGCATTCGATCATCATATTAAAGGTATATGACCCATCGGCTACCCGGCACTGCTTGGACCCCCAATAGCTAACTTACCTATTAGTGCCCCGGTTCCCGTCCGTTCCCTTCTTCGTGCAATTCTTTGCCATGTGGTCAGTTGACCCACACACAAAGCATCCGTGATTCTTTTTCGGACTTGGACAGTTAGGCGCAATGTGCCCCTCTTGTCCATCTATTATAAGGTCAGACGGCCTTCCCTTGAGATGACTCCTAAGTGAGTCTTCCCATAGTCTTGCAGCCTCCATTCTTCTCTTCTTTCCTTGCTTCACTCGGTATTCCCAGAGCTAAATACTTTCCTTTTCTCGACCCTCACCACTACCACCGCTCCCTCGATCTTTACTCTCCGCCTACTTTAACCTTGCTCTTCTTGTCCTTGTGGTATTGACTCAACGCCTCACTACCACCTTCATGATTATCGCCTTCTCTAAAATCGGTTCCAAAAGAACTACTTTGAAATACCGAAATACTAAGTTATAGATCCGTGGTTTCAAGCCCCGCTCGAACTGTCATACCTTCCCTCACCTTAGTATCCACTTGATGTGGAGCAAACCTTTCCATTCATTAAACTTGGCGGCGATTGGGAACCGCTATGTCCCTTGTTTCAACTCGAGAAACCGCATCTCCATCCTCTCTTGCATGCTCGTGGGAAAGTAGTTCTCAAGAATATCTCCTCGAACCTATCCCACGTTAGATTCGCTTATCCCAACCCTAAATTTGATTGGCTTCCCACCAAAAGTTGGCCTCTCCTTCATCATATAGGTCGCAAAGGCAACCTTTTGGGCCTCATCGACATTTGCTATTACAAATGCCTTCTCTATCACCTAAACCCACGTTTGGGCTTCAATATGGTCCATAGTTCCTTTGAACTCCTGCGGACCCACACACTTGAAATCCTTAAAGGTATTAGCTCGTGCTACTCCTTGATTTATGGGGATATTAGCCAATGTTCTATTAAAGACAACTGTTAACAGGTTAACAAACTCCTGCATCGGGTTAACTGGACCTCCCTCCGACTGATTCACATTCGCTCCTTGGTTACGTTGCACTCTTCTCGGCGGCATTTTGCTGATACAGTAAACACATTTCATTATTATTCCTTTCTTTATTAGTTATCATTAATATTAAACAATAACTCCAACATCCATAACTCATTGATTTCCATAAAAAAGACTTATATTCATTCTTTGTAGTATAATACTACATCGGTTACATACACAACCTAAGATGATTACATTACTTTCCCGCTATCGCTATCCAAAAATTGGGATTTACAAAAGATTACCCTTTACTATACAAAAAGGGCTTTACATCACTACTAGTTACAAAATATTTACATACTACACTGACTACTACTAGTCTACATCTGCCTTAAGGCATTATTAAAATCTGCCTTGGCAAGACCGGTAATAATATCACGGCTGATAGTATGCCGCATCTGCCCCACCTCTACAGGATAACTAGCTACCTGCTGCTGGAAATATGTGTGAGAACTCCTATGAATATAGGACATTCTCCCTATCTTCTGCATCTTGATCTTTAGCTCTTCCTTGAGCTCAAAGACTTCATGCTTTAACTCGTGGACTTTGTCCTTAACCAAAATCCGTTCATTATGTTCTTGCTCCCACATGGACTCGACATCAGTCTTGTCCTCTATAACCATTTGGAGCTTTGCTTTTAACTCCTTGACTTCCTAACAGTAATGGATATTTCTATCCAATAATGACATAAACAGATACATCATTGATCCCCCAGGAGCTATCTCTGCTGCTATAGCCACTGTATTAAAGGACACCGCTCTACTTCTTCTTCTATCATCCCATCAAATAATCCGACATGTAGTCGACTTTCTCATCCGAGTCTCCGCACTCAATAATCACTACATCAGGCTCTCTCTCACTATAGGGTTCGTAGATAACCTCTACTTGGTTCACCGATTCTTCACTAATGGCTTTACCATCTACATACATTCCGCTTACTCCCGACATCTACACAAAATAATTAAGTTGATTAGTACATCGTCCAAGAGAATAATAAAAACACATAACATAATCATAATGCATTTTTATAAGGTTATTTTCTTCTTGTACTTCTTTGACTTCTCTTAAGGTTATGACTTAAGGTTTTTAATCACCCTTAAGTTTTATAACCTAATGCTTTGATACCAACCTCATGATGCCCCAAATTGTGTGTCTTCCAACCCGACAGATGGTGCTACACTACAGACTACCATTCATACATTCATTCAATTGAAAAGTCTCAAAAGGACTAATATAACTTCTATATATCCAAAATAATATTACATTTCCAAGGTTCTTTTGTAACCCATTCGCTTTGTTCTTGTCATAATATTCAATATATTACGATCATTCAACTATTCTATTACATATGTAATTTAAGGGTTCGTCTTCGCCTTTGCCTTTGTCCTTCGCCTCGAGCCTTCGTCCGCTCGATCTTCGGTCGTGTTCAAATGGTTCAAGCAAGATTGAGCATGACTAGCTCAACAAGTACTACAATTCTAATAAACAATATGCTTGAAACATAGAACTCATATATCTTCAGTAACTGAATAATAGTTACGAAATACTATTGATAATTCAAAATAGCACTTCTTTTCATTCAAAACGTTATTCAACAACAATATTTAGTAGAATATCAACTAAGGCTCAAGACTATGAGCAGTTCATAATTTCTTTTGAAAAGGACAACCCGACACTAAGTCCGTAAGTCCGGCATAGCTTACGAGCACTTCTGGGTGATCAGCCCATAGTACTCTATGTTGATCAACACTACATTCCTTAAACGTGTATATGTTTAAGTTGTGGTAACCTCACATGCCTGTTGTTAAACGACAAAAACATTTTAGCATACTTGGTCTTCGATTGAAAACCATACCAATATAACTCGGTAAACATTAATCATGCATGACAAAATCATAATATAAGTCTAGCCGAAAGAATTGGTTTTAGACTTCATCGTTAAAAACTTCATGCGAAAGAATACATGAATTACACAGCTTGTCCAGACTGAACTGGAACAAGGGTTAGAATACTTGCCTTTCAGCGTCTGCTTACTGATTATCACATGTACACTTTAGATATTTAAGTTTCTACAATACATGATCATATAACATACCACATTAGGTCTTATATAATCAATTAAGTATATTATTATATCTTACCCTTCATCTCAATCTAAATTCTACCTTAGATTTGTTATTATGGTTTCTGACTTTTCATTACGTCATTCACATTACGTTCACATTCAATTGATTATTAACCTTTAATCATCATACATTAAGTGCCTCACAATGCCTTAACAATGTTATGCTTATACCTTAGTTCATTACTAATAAGTTCTCTTTCATTTTATACTTGAAATCTTTCTTCTCTGGCAAATTTTTGGGTCCGCACGCCGCATACCACACATCCCTCTTCTTCTCATCACAATATGAGTTTGTAGAGAGGAAAGCCTCTCTGGCCACTGTGGCATCACCGAATGGCCTTGGGTTTCGGCTGCGGTACAGCCATTTTGGTCTTCGCATAACTCAACTCGCTCCTCGATAGTTTGCAAAGTTTAAAAATTTTACGAAACTCCCGGACTCATAACTTCTTCTTTATAAGTCTGAATTGGCTCGTTCAAAAGCCTACAATTCACAAATTACATACTCTATGCGTTCATGCAAGAATTTTATCTGTTTGACTTAGTTTGCTAAAATTTCACCTATTAGTTTATTTTTAACGAAAATGATAAACATTCGTGAACGTTCAACGCTCGTTTCTTCGTTCTAAGTCGGAATTCGGTCATTTTTGAGTCTGCAACTCTTTAATGCCAAATATGACTTGTCTCCATCGAAAACCAACATTTTCGACTTCAAACACAAAATACGACCTCCATTCCGAGAATTTCACGAATTCGACGATTATCGTCCAATCATGTGAATTCCGGCAAAACTTCATTCCTAATGATTCTAAATGGATTTTAACCAACATATGAACATCACAAGTTACTTATTACACCAACTTATAGTCAAAGTAGGTTTTGACTTATTCTCATAAGTCAGTGACTTATTCAGCTTATAAACTATAAATTCTCATGCTTATGACTTACTATGGACATAAGTCCATCAATCAATGTTCTCATACTATATTCAACATACTAACATCATATAACAAATATATAACAAGTTCTTCATGATTCTATCAACTTATTAGACTTCAAGTTGCTTATTCAACTTATTCGGCTTAAGTTCATTCATCAATAACTTATTAAATGTTCTTAACAAACAATCCCCATTCTCTATCAATCCTATCATAGAGATATAAAGATAATAGGTATGAGTCTTACCCTTGAAGACTATTACTTCACTTCACTTTGGAAAATCTAGCAAAGGTTGAAGTGGCTTATAAGTGCTTATGTGCCTTATTCTCTCTAAAAATTAAGTTGTTTATTTTGAGAGGAGTTTGGAGAAATTTATTAAACGACAAATGAATTGTGAAGCTTGGTATTTATAGGCTTGGCTATGTTAGGATAGAATGGTCATTAAGACATCCCACCTCCTTAACTAACCTCCTTAACTCCACCTCCTTACTATTCATCACTTTACAACTAAGTAAATTTGGCTAGCACAACACTTGATCACCACACAAAGTTCTTGCCCATCAAGTCTACCCACATTAACATGGTTTGCTCCATGGATCATGGCTTATCATTGGGCTTGCTAATTAATCTAGCTAATTCCTTATTGGGCTTTCATTACAAAAGTTTGGACTCATGAATTATCAAACACTTGGGCTTGAGTATCACATTCTATTGGACTCCTCCCATTAGGCTAATAATCTTACAAGTCCATTACCTTTCATTAATAAATTAACATATATACACCACGTATAATTCTCGTATGCTAGGTCGTATATTAATTCATAATATACGTTATTTCATTCTCCATTCTTAATAGTATAATACGTCGTATTATACTTACGTTCATTACCTCATAGAATGCATACACATCATACAATTACAACTTTCTTTCCTTAACGCTTAATAAACCTAACGTTCCCAAATTAGGTCCGCATGCGAAATATTACGTTTTCCATACTTAAATTATTATTACATAATCAATATCACCTTGATAATATAATGTTACGTATTTCTCGGAAGTTCAAAAATAATTTCCGAGCAGAAATCGATGAATAGTGTTTTTTGGAAAATTTCTCAAAAAACTTTTATTTTTGTTTTAGAAATTCAAACACTTTAATTCTCCCACGTAGTTAAAATACTACGGCTTTTCGACGTCTCTAGGTTATAAAACGACATTCATCTTATCAACACTCAATAATAATAAATAATATTATTTTATTCATTATTAAAAGCATTTATAATTGTTCAATTTTTTTTAAAAGGACATCCCATCACTAAGTTCGTAAGTCCGACATTACTTACGAGCACGTCTAGGTGATCAGCCTATAGTACTCTATGTTGATTAACACTGCATTCATTAAACATGTATATGTTTAAGTTGTTGCAACCTCACGTGCCTCTCGTTTAAACGACAAAACATTTTTAGCATACTCAGTCTTCGTTTGAAAACCACACCAATATAACTTGGTAATACATTGACCATACTTTGATAGCAACAAAATATAAGTCTAGCCGAATGAGTTGGCTTTGACTTCATCATATAATACTTCATACATAAAAATACATGAATTACAAGACTTGTCCAGATTGAACTGAAACAAGGGTTAGAATACTTGCCTTCAGCATCTGCTACTTTTTATAACATGTACACTTTAAGTCTCTAAGTCTCTACAATACATAATCACATAACGTACCACATTAGGTCATATATAATCAAGTATGCATACTACTATATCTTACCCTTCCTCTCAATCAAATCATGACTCAGATTTATTATTACTGATTTTGGCTTTCTGATATAGTTTACATTGTCATTACATTTATGTTTGATTGATTATTCTTATCCTTTAGGCAACATTATTAAGGTTTAACAATACCTTACAATGCTTCATTAAACTCTTTAATTCATTACTAATGAGTTACCATTCATTTCATAATTGTAAACCTTCGTCAATGTCCAAACCCTAGGTTTGGTATTAACCCACCCACCTTTTTCTCTATGCGTGACATTGCCTTTGACTTAGCAGATACAAGTCCCTACTTTCGTAACATGCGGAGCGAGACTTCTTTTGCTATGGCCACGTTGCGACACTAGTTTGCAGTGTGCTTTGTCTCGACCTCATGTCACTGCGCCATGAGCCTCAAAGTCGTGAGTCGTACTGCATGCTACGGACTTTCATGCCTCGATAAATTTTGCAGATTTTAAATTTTTTGAAACTCCTGAACTCATAACTTCTTCGTTATATGTCCGAATTGGCTCGTTCAAAAGCCTATGGTTCACAAATTCCATACTCTATGCGTTCATGTAAGAATTTTATCTATTTGACTTCGTTTGCTAAAATTTCACCTATTAGTTCATTTTTAACGAAAATGATAAATGTTCGTGAACGTTTAACGCTCGTTTCTTTGTTCTAAGTCGGGATCCGGCCATTTTCGAGTCCGCAACACTATAATGCCAAATATGACTTGTCTCCATTGAAAACCAACATTTCTGAGTTCAAACACAAAATATGACTTCCATTCCGAGAATTTCACGAATTTAACAATTATCGTCCAATCATGTGAATTCCGGAGAAACTTCATTACCAATGATATGATCATTGTTCTAAATGGATTCAACCATCATATGAATATTTCAAACTACTTATTTCAACATCTTATTTTCAAGCTAGTTTTTGACTTATTCTTCATAAGTCCATGACTTAATCAACTTATAAACTAAAATTTCCATTTCTTATGACTTAGTATGGACTTAAGTCCTTTACTTAATGTTCTCACATCATATTGAACATACTAACATCATATGACAATCATATAACAAGTTCATCATATGTTTATCAACTTATTTATGTTCAAGTTGCTTCTTCATAACTTATTCGGTTTAAGTCCATTCATTAATCAATTCCTATGATTGCTTAACATACATACTTATTAAGTTACACTTCCCTTATCATCGTACAATGATAGAGATAGAAGATGTATTAGACAAGAGTCTTACCCTTGAAGAACTTGTTCTTCTCCTCTTTGAAAATCTAACAAAGGTTGACTTGACTTATGTGAGCTTATTCTCTCTAACACTTAAGCACTTATCTTGAGGGAAGTTAGATGAAATTAATCAAGCAACAAATGACTTGAGGAACTTACTATTTATAGGCTTGGCCAAATTAGGGTAGTATGGTCATTTGGACATTCCACCTCCTTTAATCACCTCCTTACTATTCAATTGCTTAACAACTAAGTATACCTGCTTATCACTTCTATTACTTGGCCATCACAACACTTATCTTATGCTTGGCCAATACTTAAAGTATTTGATCACCAAGTCTAACCCACACTCATCTTGATTTGCTCAATGGAACATGGATAACCCATTGGGTCATTACATTGGGCTTGCTTAATTAATCTAGCTTATTCCTTGTTGGGCTTGCATTACATTGGTTTAGACTTTTAATTATCAAACACTTGGGCTTGCATCTAAATTCTCATTGTACTCTACCAAATTAACATTAATCCTACAAGTCCAATCCATTTAATTAAAAGATTTATCATTATACCATACATATAATTCTTGTATTCTAGCTCGTATATTAATTCGTAACATATGTTATCTCATTATTCATACTTATTCGTACAATACCTCGTATGCAATACCTTGTATCATACAATCAATACCCTTTCTTCTTAACGTTTAATATTTCTAATGTTCTCAAATTAAGTCCGCATGCGAAATATTATGTTTTTCATACCTAGATTATTATTACATAATCCATCTCACATCTATATTATAACGTTACGTATTTCTCGGATGTTTAAAAATAATTCCCGAGCAGAAATCGATGAATTGTGTTTTTCGGAAAATTTCTCGAAAAACTTTTATTTTTGTTTTAGAAATTCAAACACTTTAATTCTCCCACGTAGTTAAAATACTACAACTTTTCTACGTTTCTAGGTTATAGAACAAAATTCATCTTACTAACACATAATAATAGTAAATAATATTATTTTATTCATTATTAAAAGTATTTACAATTGGTTCAATTTTCTGGGGCGTTACAATGCATTACCTTCACATATATACAATAAAAATGTCCATACACGAAAGATTAAATTGAACGGTGATAAATTAACTCTTGGTTCCTATTCAATTAAAAACTTAGAAGTGATTAGAATACTTCTATCTCACAGTAAGAGTCAAAGGGAAGTTTTATAATAAATAATATATTCAAAGTGCACAAAATGAATAAGAAGCTAAATTTTTATGCATGCAAGATTCAATCAAGGAGCTTAATAGTCTACTTAATAATTTCAAAGTGAGGATAGTTATAATAGACAAGGAATGCTTCCATTGTGACCAAAAACAGTTACAAAAGGTGTAACCAATCAAAAGTAATGAATCAGGTAGGCCATTTCTATTGTAATTTCCACTGTACCATTTCAAATAAAAATTATCGTATCAATTATTAAAATCAAGATATCTATATGTTTATATTAATATTTAAATGCATACAGTTCTTTATAAATAAAATAAAGATAAATGAATATAAAAAAATATATGTCGATGCAAAGCAATGACATATAAGACGATTAGAATCATATAAATTTTGCGAAATACATAACTTGTAAAACTATTCTTGGGATCAACTTCACTGTAGCTTTCTTCCAAATATCATTCACAGCCACAAGCTACAGAGTTATAATATAAACTGTCAGAAAACAATATCAACCCATCTACTAAATTAAATAATGCAATGAAACAGAAGCTGCACAGACAAAAACAATATACACGTGTGCATAAATATATACCACATGTAACAAAATACAGAATAGGAGCAACTTTGACCATTAAATCACATGTTTTAGATTTGATTGCTCAGAATCATTCATGATGCTTCCACGCTGCAATCGCATTTAAGAAACTTTGACCATTCATAATTTTACTCGTGTGAAAATTGATCCAACTTCCAATCTGAATTAAAAGCCTCCAGGTTAAAATCCTCATATCATGGTTGGTAAATTCATGACTCTAGAGGTTTTAGCTTAAGATATGAGACTATTTTGATGTTCAAGTTCCAATAAATTTCCTTGTATGAATCTTTACTTTGGGATTCCATAAAAATGTTGTAATTTATGGCATGAGATGCTGAAAACAATAAATTAGTATCAAAATATAATTTTTTTCATCTTAGAATCTAGTTAAGTTTTATTATGAAAAGCTTTAGATTTTACTTTTCAAAAGTGCAACACTATCTGATATTCAACATTTTTTACAAATATTTTTATTTTAAAAAATATATATTTGTCTTACTGTAAGATGCAATTGATAATTATCATTATCATGGAGAGTTTTTAACAGTTATATTTCTCTAAAGAATATGTCTACCATATATATGTACTCTTTGCCTCTTTGGATCATGGTTGAGTGGATGTAACAAGGTTAACTGAAACATTACTATATCGATCGACATTACTTGTCACAGATCGCCTTTGATTTTGGTTACCTTATGATTGTCAACATAACAATGATGTTTATTGGGCATAGCTACAACATAGAATTGTAAAAGACATGAGATAAGGGAAAAAATTAAAGGAACTGGGTATGCTTGTGACGCCCCCAAAAAATAGGTATACATCACCCATCTTGAGTCGCCAAATACATGGTATATAAATCAAATACAACTTAATTATACAACTGTCGTGTAAAATACGACAAAACATAAATGAGAGTTTAATCAAGAATATTGCCTTCTAGACAATATCCACTCTCAATGGAGTCCTCACAGACAGTATACAAACTAAAATTCAGTCCATCATTACATTTATTGTCACGCTATTTAACAGAATAGTGAGGACTACTAAAGCTATCATCTGGACTGACACTCCGTTCCCGACTCGTCCCAGCTATATTCTCATTTCTTGAAGAGAACAGTGAAAGAAAGGGTGAGCTCAACTAGCCCAGTAAGAAATATTATGACTAAGATAATATTGAATAAATTATCATTAGTCTTAAACAATGTTAAACTAATAAAATACAATAGACATCAAGTTTAACTGTAGCGGAATAAGCAATCCATTAAAAGAGTCAAGTAGAGCACGATATCTACTAACTTCTATGATTTAAAATGTTTTCATCAATTTTTATCATTGAGACTCAGCTTAATAAATAAACCACATCATTGAATCATCCCTACACTACGGGCCAAGGATATTCATTAAATCATCAATGGTCATGACTATACCGAATAATCCTTGGTCATATTCATACCAAAAACTGTCTATCAATGCACTACAGGCCACTGAGGATTTTTACCACATCATTCATCATATTACGGTCCTGATTACACTGAATAATCCCTGGTCATAATCACACCATGTCGATCTATGCACGTAAGCCAAAGATGACTTTGATCACAATATAAGCATGAGAATGATGACAATTATATACGCATTAATCAAACGAAAATAAGGATAAATATTAAAGACTTTAAATTTATCCAAATATTATCAATCACTTAATAATCTCATAATCTAATATTATTAATATTATAACAATATTTTAATCACTTCTTAAACTTATAAACAATTTATTTCAATTGTTTAAACTTTACCAAATAATGCATTTAATCATTCAAAAATGTCATACTCATAAAATTTCATCACCAATGATCAAATCCCTTATCAAAAATCTGCATATACCCTATATAGGATTCCCAAGCCATAAAATCCTATTTTCCAATTTTGTTACTTCGCATAACATATTTAAGTCATTTACTCATAACTAGATTATTTTCATGAAAAATATCAAATCAGTCCCAAAAATATTTCTTTTCTGGGATTTAGCAGAATATAGTCCCATATTGAACATATATTTTTCTCGGAATTTTTAAAATTCATTTACTATTTTTCAAAAATAAATTTCTAATTAAATCCTTAAGAAATTAGCTACTTCAAGTTTAACTTCAGAAATTCCCAAATCTTGGAAGGATCTTTCGCATGTTAACGTGAGCTTCCAGTTAAAATTTCATGGTCATCGGAGTTATACAACTCTGGTTATAGCGTTTTTCGTTGGAAAAACCTAAATATTGAAATAGTCATAACTTGCTCATTTTAAGTCAGAATGAGCTCATTTTTGGACAGGAGATACTTTATACCATATATTTCCATGTCCCAAAAGGTTGGAATTTTTTTCACAAATTAAGTGGCCGAAACAGCCCTTCTAAACTTCTGGGCAGTAGCCTTTTTAATAATTGCAGTTTTTGACTCCTTTGCTAAAATCTACAACACTTTTTCCAGTGGTTTCACTTGGATTAGTTAGAAAACTCATAGATCTAACTTTAGAACTTAACCAAATGGATTTTCACCCATCGTGCGGTAATCCACATATACAGATCATTTTCACAACTTAATAAGGAATGAATACAAAGGATCACTCACCATACATGTGGTAATCCACACAGACAGGTTATTCCAACAGAATAATAAAGAATGGAATAACAGAAGGATTCACTATGCATGCGATAGAGACCTGATGCATGTGTTATTCCCAATGAATAATAAATAATGGAACCGAATCATGCATAAACGCATGCATGTGATATTCCGACAGAATAATAAAGAATGGAATAACAATAGAATTCACCATGCATGCGATAGATCGCATAGACAGGTTATTCCAATAGAATAATAAATAATGGAACCAGGTCATGCGTAAACGCACAGACAGGATATTCCAACAGAATAATAAAGAATGGAATAATAGAAGAATTTCAACATGTATGCGGTACTTCGCATATACAGGTTATTCCAATATAATAAAAAAGAATGGAATAACAAAAGAATTTCACCATGTATGCGGTACTTTGCATAGACGGGTTATTCCAACATAATAATAAAGAATGGAATAACAGAAGAATTTTACCATGTATGCGGTACTTTGAATAGACAGATTATTCCAACATAATAATAAAGAATGGAATAATAGAAGCTCTCTTCATGAATACGAAGGAAATAATACCCCTTACCTCAAAAGAAGACTAGATACTGAAATAGTGAGGTAGTAGACTTCTCTTCTTCTTTCTCTCTATAGCTTATCTCTCTATAATTTCTTTATAATAATTGCTCTTGTGAGACTTAGTGAATTGGTGAGAAATGAAGGAAGAATGAGCTTCTCTTTATAGGAAAATATAGTTTCAATAATTGCATGTTTTGGGGCTCAGAAATATTACAGTACAATACCTCCAATTTTTCTTTCATTTTTAATTTAGTCCTGCAAGTATTATCAAACTTGCACCACCTCCCCTAATAGTAAATAATGTGAATCAATAGTTCAATCATGTGAAATAATAGTTATAATCATGAGAAAAAATGAATTACGGTATAGTACCTCCATCTATACCTCAATCTTTAATTTAATCATGCAAGTATTATCAATCTTGCACCAACTCCCCTAATAGTATAAGAATGTGATTCAATAGTACACACATGTGAACAAATAGTTATATAAGCATGTGAATTAGTAGCAATTAATTTCTCATTTACCCGATAAATTCCCTAATTTATCAATATAACCCCCAGACATCAATTATCATCGGAATAGATGTCGATTTCCACTAACACTAATAATCCCAACACAATGGAACTATCAAATTCATCTTTAATCAACACGAACTTATTAATCATTAATATTATAACTACAATATTTAACAACCAGGTCGTTCCCAGGAAAGAGGGGGCTTTGCAATAAGGATTTGTCCCTATTGGAGCAAAATTAGGTGACCAAACCTCTCCTTGGCAGAACTTCTAGACATTGTAAATATTGCAATTTAATAATATGAATAAATTTGTCGTCTCAATTATTGATTTAATAATATATTATATAATGTAGATGATACTGTGACAATAATCGAATCAATAATATGAGAGATATGATGCAGCAATTACTGTAGCAATAATTGAGTATAACTGAGTGATTTCTCACATAAGCATCAATAACCAATATTGTGTGCTACTATGCAACCACGCGTATTACTGTACTTTTACTACCGAGGTAGTTCAACAGTTTTAACGGTAACACTTCCGCCGTTATTTTTATAACAAGATAATTTTGTCGTTTTCTCATTCCGACAATAATTTCGTTATGGGGTCCACCATTGATTGTACCGTCATACGAATATTCCCTGACAAATCGAATATAATATAACAACTTGTATACTTTGCAAAATTTATAAATACTACCCACAACTATAACATTATATCAAATCCACACCATAATATTAAAAAAAATATTTTGAGAAATTTAAATCTTTATTCATAAAATCTGGGGTCTCATAATCTCCCCTCCTTATGAAATTTCTCCCTCAAAATTTATGTACGTACCTGGTATGCCAAAGAGATGAGGATACCATGAATTCATTTCAGATTCTAACTCTTGAGGTATAACTTTTAAGTGTTGAATATGATCCTTCTAATCCAAGATTGTAACACGTATCTCCTCATACGTTAAATCTTCTACTTTCTCGTCTAGTTCAAATTCAATAATGTGGTTTGGGTCATCCACATATTTACGTAACATCAATACGTGAAAAATGTTATGAACACGCGACATACTTGGCGGTAAAACGAGTCTATAGACCACAGTTCCTACTCGATTGAGGATTTCAAATGGGCCAATAAAATCGAGGGTTGAGATTTCCTCTTTCATCGATTCTTGCTTCTAGAATAACGCCCTCTTGAACCTTCTTCTTCACATTCATCAGCTCTGAGTATTTAGCTTGAGTGGCTTTAACTTTATCGATTAAAGTTGATTCTACTCGTATATTCGTTATCTTTATGTGGATTCATATATTCGCACTCGTAAATGCATACGATCTTCTACTCAACGCGTCAGCTACCACATTTGCTTTTCCACGATGGTATTGAATGGTACGATCGTAATCTTCAATAGCTCGAGCCAACGTCTTTGGCGCATGATACGTTCGTTTTAGTTGAAGAAATATTTAAGGGTTTTAGAAATGGGTTTTGTATTGGGGTCAGTACAAAATTTGATTTCACACTCTAGGGGTAGGCTAAGAAGTCTTCAAGAATATGTCAAGAATAGTTGACCGATTAACGAAATTGACTCACTTCTTACCGATTAGGGTCAAGTATTACTTAGACTAGTTAGCTAAACTCTATATCAAGGAAATTATTTCCAGACATGGAGTACCAGTATCGATTGTGTCAGATTGTGATCCACGATTCACATCGAACATCTGGAGAAGTTTGCAAGAACAGTTGGGAACACAGTTGAAATTAAGCACAGCTTATCATCCACAAATTGATGGGCAGAGCGAGAGAACAATTCAGACGTTAGAAGACATGTTGAGGTCTTGCGTCTTGGATTTTAAGGGTAGTTGGGATGATCATCTACCACTGGTAGAGTTTGCATATAATAATAGTTATCATGCAAGCATAGGTATGTCGCCTTATGAAGCTTTGTACGGAAGAAGGTGCAGAACACCATTGTGTTGGGATGAGGTGGGAGAATGTCGGATGCTAGGACCAGAATTGGTGCAGCAAACAGCGGATATGGTTAAGTTAATTCGGATGCGTCTTGTTTCAGCTCAAGACAGACAGAAGAAGTATGCTCACTCGCATAGATTAAACCGAGAGTTTGAAGTAGTTTCGTATGTGTTTCTAAAGGTATCTCCCTAGAAAGGAAAGATACGCTTTGGAAAGAAAGGAAAGTTAAGTCCAAGGTTTGTAGGACCTTTTGAAGAATTAAAACGGGTAGAGAGGTAGCGTATATGATAGCATTACCTCCAGACCTAGAAAGAATACATAACGTGTTTCACGTATCTGTATTACGTCCATATAAGCCGGACTATAAGCACGTAATCGAGTATGAGTCGATTCATATCGAGAAGGATTTATCATATGAAGAATCGCCGATTCAAATCATTGATAGAAAAGAGCAAGTTCTGAGGAACAAAGTAATACCATCAGTAAAGGTATTATGGAAGAACCATGATGCTGAGGAAGCAACGTGGGAATTAGAAGAAAAGATGAAGAAAAATTTTCCTCATCTATTTGAGTAGAGTAAGACGAGATTCTGGGGACAAAATCTTTATAAGGGGGGAAGAATGTAACGACCGAGAAATTTGGATTTTTATTGTAAAATGATTTTATTAAATTAAATAATAATAAAATCATATTTTATGTGATATCAAGATGGTTGTTGTTCTATAACCTATTGATGTTGGAATGTCATAGTATTTGAGCTACGTGAAGGAATTAAAGTGTTTGAATTTCTAAGACGAAAATAAAAGTTTTCCGAGAAATTTTTTGAAAACACTATTCATCGGTATTTGTTCAGAAATTATTTTTGAATTTCTGAGAAATATGTGATGATAGAATATTAAGGTAAGACAGATTATGTAATAATAATCTAGTTATGGAAAACGTAATGTTTCGCTTGCGGACTTAAATTAAGAATGTAAGGAAAGTGAAGAATTAATGCGTTAAGAGATAATTGTATGATATGTGAGTATTGTACGAGGAAAGAAAACGAGTATAATACGGGGTATTATATGAGTTTGTATGAAGAAATATCATATATTATGAAGTAGTATACGAAGTATAATACGATGATGATACATAAACTATAAGTATATGTATTAAGTAATAAAAATGGACTTGGAAGATTGATTATAATTGGTACAAGCCCAAATGAATTAAGGGTTAAGGCCCAAACTAGATTCCATGAGTTGTCTAACCCATGGGACAACCCATAGTAATATGATTAATGATTGATCAAGATAAGTGATAACCAAGATAAGTGGTGATCAAGTAAATAAAGTAATGGCCAAGTTAGGTGAGTAATGACCAAGCAAAGGATAGGATTTGTGTTGATCAAGTTATGAATAGTAGGGAGGTGGTTTAGTGTATTGACGAAATTGCCCTAAACCTTGCAAGTTCTATAAATAGTGAAGGTTGGCAAGTCATTTGCTAGTTGTTCAAATAATCTAAACACTCTCTCTCAAAGTGCTTAATTGTTAGGGTGAGTAAGTTGTAATAAGTTACTTACATAAGTAGAAGAAAGAAGCTATTTATCAAGAACTTCTAAAGTAAGATCCTCTTCTCAAATTATCTTCTATCTCTAACATGATAGGTTGATAAGAAAAGTTTGGATTAAGGAACATGAATGATAAAAAGTAAGAAGTATGTGTAAGTAATGAACTTAAGCCATATAAGTTGGTAATAAGTCATTTAAGCTAGCATAAGTTATAAACTTATGTGAAGGAATTATGAACTTATAATGAGTTTTGCAATATAAGGAATATGGAAGTAAATGAACTTTTATGATCATATGTATCAAGTATACATAAGTAAAGCTATATGATGAGAACATATATGTATGATGATTAAGGAACTTTAATTGTCATAAGTTATGAATGATAAGTTCATAAGTAGTTTATAAATTTATCAAGTTATAAGCTTATGAAGAAATAATTCAAAGTCCAACAATGAGTATAAGTTGTTGGAATAAGTAGGTTAATATGTTCACATGATGAATGAAATTCATTTGTAATGTTGAACAAGTCATAAGAATGAAGATTTACCGAAAATCGCACGATTAGACGATAATCGTCGAATTCGTAAAATTCTCGGAATGGAAGTCAAATTTTGAGTTTGAGCTCGGAAATGTTATTTTCCAATGGAGACAAGTCATGTTCGTTATTTAAGAGTTGCGGACTCAAAAATGAGCGAATTCCGACTTAGAACGAAGAAACGAGCACTGAACGTTCACGAACATTTATCGTTTACGTTAAAAATGAACGAATAGGTGAATTTTTAGCAAACGAAGTCAAATAGATGAAATTCTTGCATGAACGCGTAGATTACGTAATTTATGAACCATACTCTTTTGAACGAGCCAATTCGGACTTATAACGAAAGAGTTATGCGTCCGGGAAGTTCACAAAAATTCAAAGATCAATTTTTTTCGGTGCACAGAGTCAGCCATGCGGCATACCAACCCTGTAGACCAATTACTCACACCGCAGCGCCATGAACGGTCTATGTCACATCGAAATTGGCCTTGCCAGTCACGCTTGAAGAAGCAAGGACTCGCATCATCAATAGCCAAGTCCGGAGCCATCCTGATCATTAACTTTCATGCCAAGTGCAGATGCAGTGCAAAGCTAAGCGCAAGCATACCAATCTTTGACAAATGATAGTGAAGAATATTTGTGAATGTAAAGCAAGAAAGGGTTATTAGGTTGAGTTAAACCTACCTTAAGAAACCTAAAATAACATTGCTAAAGCATTGTTAAACCTTAAGAGTAATGTGTAAAGAGTGGTAATAAGCTATCCATCTATGAATGCAAATAGAATGATGAAATCAAAATGAATAGTAATCAAGTCTAATATACAAATTAGATTGAGATGAAGGCTAATGTAAGGCATTATGTGATCATGTATTGTAGAGACTTGAAAGACTTGAACGTAAAGTAAATTACATCGTAGCAGACGCTTAAGGCAAGTATTCTAACTCTTGTCTCAGTTCAATCTGAAGAAGTTTTTGAAGTTCATGTATCCTTACGCATGAATTGAAGTATAATGAAGTTAAAGCCAGTTCCTTTGGCTAGTCTTAACATATTGAGTGGATTGTTGATAATCTATTCATCTGTTATCAAATGCTATTATCTTTTGTCAATTACTTGATATGGTTTTCAAAAGAAGACTGAAATGTTAAACAAATGTTTTGTCGGTAAAATGACAGGCACGTGAGGTTGCCAAAGGATTAAACGTACATACGTTTAATGGATGTAGTGTTGATCAACATAGAATACAATAGGTTGATCACCTAGAAGTGCTCGTAAGTAATACCGGGCTTACGGACTTAGTTTCGGGTTGTCCTTTTTAAAGAAAGAATGAATACTCGAGGTCTTTGATCGGAGTGAATGTTTTACTGAATATTATTCATTTTGAAACATTTTGAAAGAAAGATGAAGTGCTATTTTGAATTATCAATAGTACTTCATAACTATTGTTCAGTTATCAAAGATATACGATTCATATGTATCAAGCATTTTGTTATTGAAATTTTTATACTTGCTGAGCTAGTTATGCTCACTCTTGGTTGAACCATATGAATGCAGCTAAGACTGAACGTCCCAATGGATCAAATAAGGATAAAGGAAAAGCTAAGGCAGATTATTAAGCTGTCTTGTAATGGTATAGGTCTATTGTTGTAATGTAATGAATATTATGACAAAGAACATTTGTAACGGGTATAGAACCTAGGAAATGTAAATATTACCATTAATATATAGATGTTATGTTCGTTCTTTGAGACTAGTCAATTGAATGAATGTATGAATGTTTGTACAGTATAGCACCATCTGTCGGGTTGGAAGATACCCGGATTTGGGGGCGCTACAGGTATGATTATTATCTTGTTGTTGGTTGTTACCTTTTGCTTGAGCTGTATCAACGCTCTCATGTGCTTCATTGCTTATCTCAGCATTTTCAGATGCCATTCTCAAACACTAACACACAACAAGGGTTAATTGACATATCACATATTTTCCCTGTACTCTAACCGACCAATTAAATACCACAACAAGGGTTAATTTGGTCGTTACCTTTTTCTTTGAATTTGATGTTATAAAATACCATTCCTTACTAATTTCAACGAATTGTTCATATGATTCATTCGAATCGCTCAAATTCATTACAAAACTTATACTTCCTTAAGAAATTTAAAAAATAAATTTTTAATTCTTATTTCTTCATTTTCTCATGATTTCAACCATATGAAATCATTCTTAACATCTGTTACTTCTATTCTCATTAAGTTATTTTTTTAACATATAAAAGTTAAAGAAAATTTAACTAGAAGTTGGGTTTCGGATTACCTTTCTTCTTTAATCTCCTTCCGTTTCTCTTCCTTTTTCATCCCATCTGAACTCTCTCTCTCTCTCTCTCTATCTCTCTCTCTCTCTCTCAAGTGTTGGTGATTTTTCAAAATCCGAACAAATGAGCTGAAGCTTTCTTTTTATAGAAAACCAAGGCTAGGGGTAAAATAATTATTTTGCCCCAAAGTTACTATTCCCACTGTAGACACTCGAAATTTTCTACATGCCTGTTACTAACATTGCAGGAGGGCAGACTCGTCTTTCGAAGATAACCCTAGAAGATAGTTTACATCCATTCTGGATACTACCGGAAGTTCAGTTCCAACCCGGAACATAAACTGGGAACATCAGTTCCAAACCGGAACACAAACCTAGAACGTCATTCCAAACCCCGGAACACACACCGTGAATGTCATTTCCAATCTCAGAGATAACCCCGAGGTACGCAGATCAAAAGACCAATAACAACACCGGAGAGGACAGTTCTGTCTCGGCGATAACACCGCGACATTCAGTTCTAGCCCCAGAACTAATACTGGGAGTAGCGACTCCATCCTTGGTGATAGCCCCAAGGGATGCTTTTGCAGTTCCGACGATAACTCCAGAATTGTTTATTCCAAATACATGCGATCAGCTTCAAGTTCAGACCTCCTCCCGAGGCACTCATACCTCAGACCTGGAGCTAACAACGGGCAGACAGACAAATCCACAAGATGACCTCACGACATTCAAACACTTGCAGCAGTCCAATCTCAGAAGTAACATTGAGCAACGTCTGATTTCCTCTCAAACCGGCGATAACCCCGGTGAGGAGTCAAACGTCATCTTGCCACTTCAACACTTCCTCTCACAAGATGATATCACGGCATACCAACAAGTAGTCCAATCTCAGATGTAACCTTGAGCAATGTCTACTTTCAACTCAAATCGGCGATAACCCCAGCGAAGAGTCAAACATCATCTTGCCCCTTTCAACGCATGCGCGTCATCTCAACACTTCATACATACATACATACAACAATGTCCCACAAGAACGGAGGAGTAACAATCCCGAGTGACTATTATGCGTGGCAGTACTTTGGATATAATTTTAAGCTTGAAGACCATGGGCATAAACCCCTCTTCCTGACTTCGTACAACCTCTAATCCATGTCATTGCGTAACTCTCGACATAAGCGGTCCGAAGAAGGTCAGATATACCTCGTTCGGATGCTCGGATTAAAGTTCTGCAAGTTTGAGCGAACATTACGGTGCATGAGTGCACGTACTACAAGTCGACGGGACCCGCGATGTGACACCCCCAAATCCAGGTACTTCTTTCCCACAGGATTTGGTGCTCACTTCTCAAAACTATTACATCTAACTACCCATCAATAAAGGATAAAGATATAATTTAAACTGCGTTGTTTTCGTTTCTCAATATATTTTCATAATCCACCAACAAATTACAGATTACATCATATATTGAACAAGAAATTTGGTACATTCTATGGCCATATTATAAGAACACAAACACTATGATTTTCCTTTTCTTCCTCAACCCAATTTCTCATGAATTTTGTGACAACCCAAATTTTCATAAGTTATTAAAATAAGAATTTAATAATTAAAATTCTTATTATGAGGTGTATGTATTTTTTTTAATTATTTATTTTGGTATGAAGAAATTAATTTTTATGAGATTTAATAGTTGATTAAACTATTAAAGGAAATAAAAGAAATTAGTCACGATAAAGAATTTAGTGGTGAGAGAAATTAACCCTATAAATATTGGGTAACTTAAATTAAGTTGAAACTATATTATGATTAAATAAATTATTATAATGTTATTTTAATTTGATTTTTTTATAATCAAAGTGATGTGTTAATTTATTAAATAAAATTATAATTATAATGAAAATTATAATTTTATTGTATTGGTTTGTGGTAAATTGATTTGATAAATTGTTATTAGATTTAATTTAATATGGAAATATATTTAAATAAAGAGTGACAATAAACTCTATTATAAATGACGTTGATGCTGAATTAGTTGAAAATAGATGAAAAAGACATAGAAGAAGGCTAAAGACATGATCTCAAACCGATACATCTCGTTTTAAAAGACGAATGATTGAACATATTATTGATGAAGATGACGATGAGAATGAATCTGAAGACGAAGACGGTGATGAGGATGAAGAGTAGGGTCCCAAAGATGAAGAGGAGGGTGGTAGTGAGGAAAATGAAGATGAGGAAGAATGAAGAGGATAAACGTCACAATTGATAGATCTGTCTTGTTACACTTTGTCCATTTTCTCCAAAAGAGAAACATGTATATCTACGTTTTCAATTATAATTTTGCTAATATAATTGGGATGATTACCTTGGCAGCATGAGGTTTACTTTATCTATTAATTGTCTAAAGATTTACTCTATAAAGATGTTTGTTAATTGGATGAGGTTTCCCTTATCTATCAATTTTCTAAGAAGATCTCGTTACAACTTTATAATTAGGCATAGGTCAGACTGCCAATTTGGTTTCACTGCCTGTAGCTGTTGCCACGTCTCTTTCTTCCGGTAGTAACCAAGAAAATTAGAACCATTCTCCTTCACCGCTAACTGTGGTTGACAACTCTTTCTATCAATCTCTTTTACAGCGCTGATGAGAGAAAGTTGGATCCATTGGTGAAGATTGAGAGCCTTCAAATTATGTTCTTATATTTTGTATTTTATATTTTGAACGTCTAGACCTATTCAACACTTGTTACAATGATTTCCCACTGTTGAAGCTTATAAGTGAAGTCTTTGATTTTGCAATTTGGTTTAACAAAATACTTGTCATGACTCATTCATCCTTAGCCCTTCCTGATGGGCTCAATGGGTATCCTATCAGCTATGAATCTTATATCTCCGAGTGTACAAATCTAGTGCCACACTATATCCACCAAGCTATTTCTGATCCAAAACATAAAAATCATGTGCTAATGGTGGAGAATCATCCTCACTGTAAGACTGATGTCAGTGGGGAGAAAATTCTTCCTAATGGATAGGTTTGGAAATTTAAATTCCTTTTCTTATGCATGTGCACAAAAGTTCTGGGTGATGTAAATTCCCTTTTGAAATTCTAAGAAAGTATATCATTACGACCATTGAGCAGTCCCCAGCTGCCTTCTCTACCCCATCTTCTCTCGTCTTTTCTTCAACATTATAGAGTAAACTTGTACACGTGTGAAGTGTTGATCTTTTTAAACGTGTATTGTGTTGTCCAGATTTGTTACTTGTTTCTGAGCTAGGTTTACTTTTGTCAACATGAGGTGTATTATGGGTCTCAGTTGTGTCTTTTGTCGACTTTCTGTCAGGAGTTTAGTGCAGGAACTTTAATTATTGGGTTCTTTTTATCGACTTTATGTTGGCTTTATCGACTTTTTGTTGGTGTTTATTCTGTTTTTTCTCCTGATATTAAATTATGCCTCTAAAGCTTAGTATTAAAATAATTTATTCAAAAAAATTATATCTAAAGATTGTTATACTTGTATACAAACCATAATATTTGAAAAAAGAAGCCAAGTAAAGAAATTGGACCCTACTTTATAAACAAAGAGAGTGTCATTTAAAGAGTTTCAATGTCATTTTAACCTTATTCTTATATAGTGTTGTATTATAACTATTTATAAATAAAGGGAGTAACATTTAAAGATTGTTATACGTCTATTTATGTTTATATAAATTTTGTCGTTGGTGTTACAGCTAAAACTGTTTGGTGAGCTACTTTTGCATAATGGTTAATACCACGTTGGTATTATTCATAAAATTTATGATTAATGGGAATATATACCGCTAGTATTGATTGCACAATTGGGTGAAAATTTTGTTATAATCTTAAGCTTACATATGTTATATCATGTTTTTATGCAAAATTATTCCTTCGATGGAAAATTATGGGACATTTGAGGGAATTAGGTACGTGATAATCCTGTGTTCTTCAATTGGACACTACAACTGGGAAATTAGCCATCTTGATTATCTTGGATGCGTATGCTTTACCAAGATTTCCATGTATGACTAGGATGCTCTCTTAATTATTTGAAGTATCCAGTTAACATAGCTCTAACATCACAAATCTTGACTGGTCAGTTGATTATTGGCTAACTGATGATGCATATGTTGTGTTTATTCTAATTTTATGTATTATCAATTCTTAGTTATTGTTATATATTATTATTAATGTATAAATACATGCAATGTAGAAAATAACAACAAAAAATTGAGAAAATTAGAAAAAAAATTGTTGGTAGGTCATACATTAGCCACTAAATCAATTCCAAAAAAGAAGTATGAATTGGTAATATTTGTTGTTATTTCAATATTTTTTGTCGCTAATCATGTATTAGACTTCTATGGATAGAGTATTTTTTGAATTATATACTATTTTTTGTTTTATTTGTAGTACCAAATAAATAAAAAAGAGATTGATCGAGCCGAGATGTATATACAGTCCCACACTCGAAGCGATAATTCAATTTTACCGGGAGCATCCTCGAATGTAGTATGTATTTATCAACCCTCAAATGTCTAATGCCTTCATTACATGACTCCATCTTTGATATCATCTCTAAACTTTTACTTTGGGAGGGCAAGCAATAAATTTATGCTACTAGACGCTAAATATTGATGTCTCATATGTATTGAGCACAAAGTTGATCCCACCAAACCTACCATCCATTTCCCACTGTGGGGATGTTCTATATTCTAGCTGTTGGATCCTATTATGGTCTAGTAGTTTTGGTAGCAACCCTTTTGGATGTTAAACTTATAAGATTAAAATTCCACTTGATGTTAAAAAGGCTAAAAGTCCCTTTCCAGATAAGGTAACTTTTGTCTTCCATGGAAGATTGGAGAACATATAGAATCACTTCCTTTAGGTAGCTGCATGGGAACCAATGCAAGGAGAAGCCTCTATAAGAAACAACTTGGTTGTTTGATGGCAGGAAAAACTCCTTAAAACTGGTTACAACAAAAAAATATCTTGAGAAAATATGGAAACAATACTCACAAAAACCATATGATGCCAGCAAAAAAAGATTAAATAGTATATATAGATATATATATATATATATATATATATATTTCATTCTTAGAATATTTAAAGCATCATCAATAGAAATAACATCTTCTAGCTTCTTCCTGCCAAAAAAAAAGTCAATCTATAAACAACTCTACCATATTCCAACAAAGTCATCACAACCACCTAAAGAAGATACCCGGATTTGGTGGCATCTGATGAGTGGGATTTATACCCGCGAATTGGATACTTTATGAATTAAGTAGTTGCCTGAATTCATAGATTTTATATAGTTTTATATGATTATAGTGTTAGTATGCTTAATCGATGCAATGCAGGGCTTATCTGGTGTTTTCTAGCATACAAGGGGATAAATAGTTATTTTATGGGTAGTCGCGACGCGGCACCAAAGCCCAGCTTGAAGCTCACGCCGCATCGCCACCCCTTGGTCCTTGCTGACATCATTTTCGTTCTGCAGCACCAACGTTCCTTCTTGGCTTCGCACTGCAGCGCGAGCTCCGATTTCTTTATTAATGACATGGTGTTGCATCGCCAACCATAACTTATTTGGCCGCGCCGCAGCGCCAGGTCTGGTTGCCAGACAACCAAGGCCTTGAAGGAAGAAAAGGCTTATATAATAGAAGCAAGCCTCTACATTTCATATCTCTCGTAACATATATCATATGAGACCTTAGAATAATATAGCTTATTATAGATTAGTTTTTCTCTGTAATTTCTCTTCCTTTCTCTTAGTGATGTCTGTAAATATAGATTAGGTAGATTAGGGAGAAGTTTGGCTTTTCATTGGAGAATCAAGAGCAGTGAGCTACACGGACTAGAGAGATTGATTTGAGCAAATTTCTTAGAGATTGAAGGGCTTTGACAGAGTTTCTTCTTATCTATTTATTATCTCTGATTTTGTAATCCATAAAAGTTATCTTTAGTGCTACTTATATTTTCTTCAATAGCTATGAACTGAGTATTTGCTCTAAGGTTATAATGTAACCATTTGTTATTTAAATTGACTGTCTTATCTCTTTGGTTGGCACCATATGATTTGATTCGATATATTTATGCTTAATGATTCTCGCTAAGACATTAGTGATGATTTTAATAATTTACATGATATCGACAGAAGGATTATAGATTTACACCTGAATATATTGGCATGTGATTGTGGGTTTCGACTGCATAAGTTGTCTACGACATATATCTGTGCGCCACGTGCGATCTATTTGAGAACTTATGCTTAAATCCTCGTTATGATCAACTCGCATAGACATATATAGGATTGTATCTAGCTTAGGCATTCTTTTCTGTTCTATTCCCTAACGGGTGGATCTGGAAAGGATATTTTTTTTGCATACCTCGACAAGGGTGTATGAGCACTTGTGTGTTCTTGGTCAAGAAATTATCGCGACCATTAAGACCAGAGAGAGAAGGGCATGTAGTTTGACGAAATATAGCACGCCAGATGTTCGACAGAATGCATGAGTGGGGTGAAGTTGTAACCTTAGCTTGTAATTCCTTTGATTACCATTCATTATCCATTTACTTGTTTTGATAATTAGTATGCTTAGATTAATCACACTTTCATTTATTGTTGTTCGAATAAGACTTTAGCGATACACAGTCAGTACTTGGTAAATATTAGTCATAGTTCCTCGTGGGTACGACATTCTACTTATCACTGTATTACTTGTTAGAACGCGTATACTTGTGTGTGTTTAGTGATCGGTTTTCTAACCAACATGTTTTTGGCGCCATTTTCGGGGACTTGTTATTCTAATATTGTTCAATATTGATTTAAATCAATTCAATCTTAATTTGAACGATATATATATATATATATTTATTTTTTTATTTGTTTGATCTTCCTTTTTGTTTTTAAGTTTACAGATTATGGACGATCAAAGTTATCAGTGGCCTTATGAGGGGACGACGCAACACATCTCAGATGAAGGACTCGAGTAATTGCAATTCTGAATTGCAAATGCCTTGAGGTTTTCTGACAATCTTGAGCGTTAGTCCACTCGGAATGCCTACGGTCAGGAACGAGCTGAATTTGAACCGATCTCCTATCATCCAAACTACCAGGGTTATCCAAACTCTTGGGACTACAATCAAGAACAATATCATGATCTAAATCATGCCTCTCAATTTGAATATCAGTCTCCGCCGTAATATGCGTTGACGTCTCGATCCAATGATAGCTTTCCTAAGTATTCAACACAACAAGAAGAGAACAGTCTTGAAGAGCTTCTCACCACCTTTATTGAGAAAAATGAGGTTCGGATGGCAAGACAAAAAGCCACATTGCAGAGCCTCGAAAGTCAAATGGGGCAACTCGTCAACGACATTACAAATCCACCGCCAAATTTTCTACCGGTCATAATTGATCTCGACGATGAAGTAGCAGAGTAGTGTACGGTTGATACGCGAGGAGAAGGTGATGAGTCTCACCAAAGTGTTGAGTGCAATGTCAATGTGCAAAGTGACCAACCTGCGGAGGCTGAGCTAAAAAAAGAGAGGATCATTAGTGGGTGCACTATCAAGATTAATCAACAGTTAGAAACCATGCTCACGATTGTGGAAACCCTAGAGAGCCTAATAGAGCACAAAGAACGCTTTCAACTTGATGACAAAGGTGAATTAGCGGATAATTCCAGTGGCGAAAGATTCTTTGTGCCAATGGATGACTGGATGGATGAAGGAAAAAAGAATGGCTAATCATCCATGTAGGCCAAAAATTTAGAAGAATTAACGAAAAGGTGACATGAAATCGTTATTTTCGCTTATGAGCCGGATTAAACGACATCGATATAGTCAAGACGACTACTTTAAAACAAGCGCTTGGTGGGGAGGCACCCCCATCTCGGTATAAATTTTATCTTTTTTCTTTACTTATGTCTAGTTTACTTTGTGTCTGTTCGCTTTAGTTATTAACATAGCTATTAGATTGTGAATTAATGGTTTTGTATCTATCATCTGCAGGCAGCATGTTTATTAAGATGTATCGTATATTACAATAGTGTTTTTGAGTTTTGTAATAATGCGTATTTTCTTCGAAGTGGTTTTTGTTATACTTATCTTGGTATGTGCAGATAACACATAGGAAAACTCAGAAAATGGTCCTCGCGCCGCGACGCCAATACAGTACTGCATCTCACGCAGCGGCGCAATGCTTATTCCCCAAAATTCAAACCTCGAACTACAGCACCACATACCAATAGCTGTGTCACGCCATCGCCATACGAACTTGTTTTGCCCATCGCTAATCCATGACTGCAGTTGCTAACTAATAAAGAAAGGTCGCTATTGGTAAACCTACAAGTGAGCCTCACTTACGACTAATCTCGCCGTCATAATACCACCCAACGAAGAATCGACTCACGCCAAGCGGCTCGTGGCGAGTTTTTGATTTTAAAAGGCAGTTTTCTCGACAGTTTCAGCAATAATAATGCTCAAACCCTTTCTTTTTTTTCTCTCTTGGCAGTTTCAACAGGCAGAACGCTCAAGCTAGTCGCCTCACTCCCACAAAACCCTAGCCCTAAATTTGACTACATAAATGATCAACTTATCTTTCCCTCAAGACCCCCAACAACTAGTATCACACAAGAAAAACAGATACGAATCAAACTCGGGCTTTTCAACTCAATGTATTTAGAAATTCCATCCTAGTAGAATCATATTTTGTTTTGATTGTTGAAATTTTTGCAATTCTTGTTGTCTATTGTTGGTGATTTCTACTGACAGAAATGTAGATAGAGCAATCATAAACAAAGGCTTTCCAAGTTGGTTTTGAAGAACGCACTCCAAGTGTTTGATAAATTTTTTGAAACAAAGAGTAAACTGATTTGGGCTATTTGGCAATGGTTTTGTTGGGGATAGTCGATCCTAAGGTTTGGGGGAGTTTGAATTAGGTTTTCTACTAGTGTTCATACCAACTACTTTAGTTTTTGAAATGGCACCAAAGAGGCAGTGACTCAGTGTCGGAGGGTCTTCGCCCGCCTCGCCACCGCCAACAGCTTGGAACAACACCAAATTTATCAATGAAGAGGCCTGAAAAAGGTACAAGAGCTCATTTGGCATGCGAAATCTGATTCCTGAGCCGTGGTTGAGGCCCAACAAAAAAAAAGGTGAGCTAACTACTATGATCCTTGAACGTAATTTGATCCACTTCACAAAGCCACCTTCGTCGGCCATAATACCAGTGGTTTGGGAGTTTTATTCCAACGCAAATCCCGATGGTCCTGCTGTTGTCCATGTTCGGGGGTTGTTAGTGGCTTTTGGAAGCCAAGCCATCAATGAGCTATTTGCGACACTCGATTATCATGGCAGGGACTATCTAGAGCCGGGACTCCGCAGCTATGATCTCGAGGATATCATTCGACGGCTCTGCAAGCCCGGGACTGTGTGGAAGAAAAACGATTACACGGGGGAAAAGACCAGTTTCCCAACTTCAGCACTTAGTCGCTACGGGAAGGCGTGGTTCAACTTCATATGTGCCAACATGATCCCGACCCGGCATCTGAGCGACGTGATGAAGGATAGGGCGATTCTGTTGTTCACCATTATAACGGGTCTTAATGTGAATATTGGAGTGCTTATTCACGACTCCATTCAGAAGGCAATTAAGAGCAACATAGTTGCAGGACTCCCATATCAATCGTTGATCACTCGGCTGTGCAAGCAAGCAGACATTCAGTGGGGGCCAGAAGAGATAGCCTCTCCACCCATGACAGTCATTGACCACTTGACCATCAACCACTACTATAAGTGGGATGGGGCAGAGTCTCATGTTAGAAGCAAGGGATACAGGCCACCTACAGTGCCACCTCCTACAGCAGAGGTCGAGCCCTCGCAACTTCTAGACACCGCTCTAGACGTAAGCCCAACTAGCCAGGGACTACTGGTCGACATCATGGCGTCTCTCACGCTGCTGCATCAAAAGCACGACGTCGAGAGGTTCGCAGCAAAGAAAGGCATATTACATAACTATGGCGTGGAGGCGGGGATATTGCTATGCGATTAAATTTGAAGTGGGTAAACACCATGCAGAGCATTTACACCGACTATTGTGGCGAGAATGTTGATTTCAAGCCATACCAGTTTCTGTAGCCTCTTATCTTCCCACTATACCCTCCACCATCACCGCCCGCCAAAGCTGATGAGGACGCAGCTGATGAGGATGAAGTTGATGCCGCTGCAGAGTGAGAGATCTTCAGGGATGCCCTCTTGTATCGATTGATTATGTTTAACCAATGAGGGCATTACTCACTTTATGTTTTGGGGTGTTTTTGGCTATTATATGTTATTTTCTCTACTGCCATGTTAAGTTGCATGCTTTAGTACTTTATTATGTTTTTATTATCAGTATTGTGGTGCAGTCATTTTGAACTGCGGGATTATGCTTGGATTTTTATCATTATGGATGCCATGAACTATTTTTGGTTTTATTTATTTAATGCTTTGATTATTATTAGCATGATTGTGGTTTATAGCCATCTTTTTGGGGCTTATACAGATTTAGATGCTTGTGCCATGTGAATGGCCTTTTCACCCTATTTTGAGCTGTTATTTAGCAAGGGTGATATATTTATCATTATTTTTTTGATTGTGGCTATGACTAGCGCCAAATGAGTATGTCTCTTGTAGAGTCATGTCAAGCATGTATGTACTAGGGGTTTGTCAGTTGATAAGTTGAGATTGTTATTGATCTTTCCTTCTAGCAAGCACCGACCAACTGTGTAACTAGTTTTTTTTCGAATTTAGTTCGCGTGTTTATTGCTTTGAGAGTTTTGTTCACTCTTATAAACTTTCATTTTTACAAGGTAATAAATGACTTAGTCGTTTATACAGTTTTGGATCTTTGATTCGTGCATGTTTAGATATATATATATATATATATATATAATAAAAGAATATAATGATAATGAAGATTGAATATCAAAAGTCTTGCGGTGGATCGAGATGGAGTGTAAAACGCACTCGCCTTATAATCTTCGGTTTTCATAAAGTCTAATTTGGGCTTATGTTGATTATGTGGCCTTTGCTGCTCGAGTTACTAGATTCTTAGGGGTGTTCTACACCTAGTGCCCTAAAGTTGTCTGGCTTGGGAGTCACTGATTAAAGCTCATTAATGGGTAGTTCTGATTAGCCTAAGGTAATTAAGAATTGTTCGAGTTAGATTTTATTGTCTTTATGCTAGAGTCTTTTGATCCTTTACTGCACTTGTGTCTTATTCTTAATGCTTGTTGAATGTTTAAGTTACAGAGTGTACATATTAATATTAACAATCGAATGTGCGAACTTATTTGAGCTATGATTAGTCAGGAACGTTAGTCTTCACACACACACATAGAATGGATCGAATACAGTCTTATGCTTGAAATAGAATGAACCCTTACTCATGCCTGTGTTTGCCTTGTTCTTTGGGAGTAACTTTGATTGAGATTCATAGCCATGATGCTAGTATATAGTTTTATATTCCTTTCGCGTGTTTAATTACTACTATTATTTTTGTGTTAGATAGTTTGCTCGAGGACAAACAAAGACTTATGTTTGGGGGTATTTGATGAGTGGGATTTATACCCGCGAATCAGATACTTTATAACTTAAGTAGTTGCCTGAATTCGTAGATTTTATATAGTTTTATATGATTATAGTGTTAGTATGCTTAATCGATGCAATGCAGGGCTTATCTGGTGTTTTCTAGCATACAGGGGGAAAAATAGTCATTTTATATGTAGGCTAGCATACGACGCCTAAAGCCCGACTTAAAGCTCGCCACAGCCACCACCCCGATCCTTCTTGACATCATCTTCTTCATGTGCATGATACTGATGTCCTTCTTGGTCTCATGTATGTGACGAGTCTCGATTTCTTTATTATTGACATGAAATGCATTTCAACCACAACTTATTTGGTCGCACCACAGTGCCATTTTCGGTTGCCAGACAACCAAGACCTTGGTTTGACCTAGCTTGAAGGAGGAAAATGCGTATATAACAGAAGCAAGCCTCTACACTTCATATCTCTCATAACATATATCATATGAGACCTTAGAATAATATAGCTTAGCTTAGATTAGTTTTTCTCTGTCATTTCTCTTCCTTTCTCTTAGTGATCTCTGTAAATATAGATTAGGTAGATTAGCGAGAAGTTTGGCTTTTCTTTGGAGCATCAAGAGCAGTGAGCTACATAGACAGGAGAGCTTGATTTGAGCAGAATGCTTAGAGATTGAAGGGCTTTGACAGAGTTTCTTCTTATCTATTTATTCTCTCTGATTTTGTAATCCATAAATGTTATCTTTAGTGCTACTTATATTTTGTTCAATAGTTATGACCTGAGTATTTGCTCTATGGTTATAATGGAACCCTTTGTTATTTAAATTGATTGTCTTATCTCTTTGGTTGTCAACATATGATTTGATTCGATATATTTATGCTTAATGATTCTCGCTAAGACACTAGGGATGATTTTGGTAATTTACATGATATTGACAGAAGGATTGTAGATTTATACCTGAATATATTGGCATGTGATTGTGGGTTTCAACTACATAAGTCGTGCATAGAATAGACATATATATGTGCGCCACAGGCGATCTTGTAATGACCGAGAAATTTGGATTTTATTGTAAAATAATTTTATTGAATTAAATAATAATAAAATTATATTTTATGTGATATCAAGATGGTCGTCATTCTATAACCTAATGATGTTGGAATGTCGTAGTATTTTAGCTACGTGAAGGAATTAAAGTGTTTGAATTTCTAAGACGAAAAATAAAAGTTTTCTGTAAAATTTTTCGAAAAACACTATTCATCGGTATTCGCTCGGGAATTATTTTTGAATTTTTAAGAAATACATAGTGATAGAATGTCAAAGTAAGATGTATTATGTAATAATAATCTAAGTATGGGAAACTCAATATTTCGCTTGCGGAATTAATTTATGAATAATAAGGAAAGCGAAGTATTAGTAAGTAATTAATAATTGTATGATACTTAGGTATTGTACTAAGTAATTAAAATGAGTATAATACGGAGTATTATACAAGTTTGTATGAAGGATAGAATATTGTATATAATAAATTTCTATACGAGTTAGAATACGAGAATGATAAGCCAACAATACGTATATGTATTGAGTAATGATAATGGACTTGGAAGATTGGTTAGAAATTGTATAAGCCCAAGTGAATTAAATGGTGAGGCCCAACTATTGATTAATAAACAAGTTAGTATTTGTTAATGAAAAGCCCAAAGGTTAAGTTAATCTAAGCCCAAGCAAGAATCCAATGGGTTGATTGACCCATGGGGCAAACCATATTAATAAGGTTAATGTGTGGTGACCAAGTTAATGTGGTAATCAAGTTTTATGTGTAATGACCAAGTGTTAGGAGTAATGACCAAGCAAGGGATAAGATTTGTGATTAGCAAGTAATGAATAGTAAGGAGGTGGCTTAATGGGGTGGGTTAGTTTATTGACTAAATTACCCTAACCTTGTGAATTCTATAAATAGAGGAAGCTTGCTAGCCATTTCTTACTTGTTCAAACAATCCAATATATTACAAAGTGCTTAAGTGTTAGGGAGAATAAGCCACAATAAGTTACTTTCATTTGTAAGAAGAAGAAGAAGGCTACTTTACAAAGACTTCAAAGAGTAAGATTTCTTCTCCAATTATCTTCTATCTCTACCATGATAGGTTGATAAGAAAAGTATGAATTAAGGAACATGAATGTTAAGAAGTAAGAAGAATGAGTAATCAATGAACTTAAGCTGTATAAGTAGGAAATAAGTCATTTACACTTGTATAAGTTATGAACTTATGAAGAAGTTATATGAACTTTATGTGAGTTTATCTTAAGAAGTAGTATGAAAGTGAAGAACTTGTATGAATATGTATCATGTATACATGAATGATATTATATGTTGAGAACATATAAGTATGGTGATTAAAAAGACCTTAGCTTTCATAAGTTCTGAACAATGAAGCTATAAGTAGTTTATACTTTAATAAGTTATAAGCTCATGAAAGGATAAGTCAAAATCCAACATAAAACTAAGTTGTTGTAGTAAGTATGTTGAGATGTTCATATGATAAATTGAATTCAATTGAGGTAATGAACAAATCATAAGTATTGAGGATTTTCCGAAAATTGAACGATTAGACGATAATCGTCGAATTCGTGAAATTCTCAGATTAGAAGTCAAATTTTGTGTTTGAACTCGGAAACGTTGGTTTTCGATGGAGACAAGTCATATTTGGCATTCTAGAGTTGTAGACTCGAAAATGACCGAATTTAAACTTAGAACGAAGAAACGAGCATTGAACGTTCATAAACGTTTATCGTTTTCGTTAAAAATGAACCAATAGGTGAATTTTTAGCAAACGAAGTCAAATAGATAAAATTCTTGCATAAACGCGTAGAGTATGTAATTTGTGAACAGTAAGCTTTTGAAGATATTTATAGGAATTATTGCGTAGATGTACGTGGTTGTAAGTTATCGGTAGATTTAATACCGATAAAGTTAGGAGAATTCGATGTAATTCTCAGAATGGATTGGTTGATTAACCATAGTGCAATTATAGATTGCCAAATGAAATTTGTGAGCATTAGGACGTTAAAACAACCTCCTGTAATATTCTATGGTAATAAATCGATGGGACGTTCGTGTTATCTTACGATGACACAAACTAGAAAACTCTTAAGGAAAGGATGTGTAGGTTATCTGTGCCATGTTGTTGACACTTAGTGAGTGGGAGCAACCATGGAACAAATACCCATAGTGAACGAATTCATGGATGTATTTCTAAGTGAATTATCGGGTTTACCGCCAGATAGGGAGATCGAATTTGTAATAGACATTGTGCCAGGAACGGCACCAGTCTCAAGGGCACCGTATCGTATGGCACCTGTAGAAATAAAAGAGCTAATGGTTCAGTTACAGGAACTATTGGATAAGAAGTACATTCAACCAAGTGTTTCCTCGTGGGGAACATAGTGTTGTTTGTCAAAAGAAGATGGATCGTTAAGGCTTTGTATCGACTATCGAGAGTTGAACAAGTTAACGATAAAGAATAAATACCCATTGCCCAGGATCGATGATCTCTTTGATCAATTGAAAGGGGAAAAGTATTTTTCTATGATAAATTTACGGATGGGGTATCACCAATTGAAGGTTAGGAAGGAGGACATACCAAAGACAGCATTTAGGACTCATTATGGTTATTACGAGTTTCTGGTAATGTCATTTGGGTTGACGAATGCACCAGCTGCATTTATGGATATGATGAACAAAGTGTTCAAACCATATTTGGACAAGTTCTTCGTTGTGTTTATCGATGATATTCTAGTCTATTCTAAGATGTCAGAAGATCATGCTGAACACCTAAGATTAGTGTTGGAGACACTAAGAAAGGAGGAGTTATATGCGAAATTAACTAAGTATGAATTTTGGCTAGAGAAGGTACAGTTTTTAGGTCAAGTCATTGACCAATAAGGGATTTTAGTGGATCCAACGATGGTAGAAGCAGTGATGAGTTGGGAACTACTGAAAACGCCGACAGAGGTGTGGAGTCTCCTAGGGTTAGCGGGATACTATCAAAGATTTATCCAAGATTTTTTGAAGATAGCTACTCCGTTTACTAACTTGACAAGGAAAATGGTGAAATACGTGTGGACGGATAAATGTGAAGACAATTTTCAAGAACTGAAGAAAAGATTAAGTGAAGCGCTTGTTTTGTCATTACCCGATGACACATAAAATTTTGTAGTTTATAGCGGTGCTTCGCATAAAGGACATGGTTGCGTTCTCATGCAGCATGGCAAGGTCATTGCGTATGAATCACGGCAGTTGAAGGATTATGAGAAAGTTTACCCTGCTCATGACTTGGAACTGGCCGCGGTAGTATTTGCCTTAAAGATATGGAGACATTAACTTTATAGGGAGAAATGTTAGATATATACAGACCATAAGAGTCTTAAATATATCTTCACTCAGAAGGAGTTGAATATGAGACAGAGAAGATGGTTGGAGTTGATAAAGGATTACGATTGTGAAATCCTGTATCACCCTGGAAAAGCCAATGTAGTTACCGACGCTTTAAGTCGGAAGGGTCGGGAAAGGTTATCTATGTTAACGACTAAAAATGAGTTAATAACAGAGATGGCAAGGATGGAAATAGAATTGAAGATGCCAACTGAATTGGAGCAAATACTTTTTACGACAGAGATGCAATCTACCATTGTAGAGAGGGTCAAGGAGGTACAACTCAGGACTGATGAGTGTAACCAAGTGAAGAAGCGGTTAACCGAAAAAGAAGATATTAAGTATAGTCTTGATAATGATGGATTATTAAGATTTGAAGGAAGAATTTTGGTTTCGAATGCGACAGAATTAAAGGAGCAAGTGTTACAAGAAGCTCATAGTTCAAGGTACTCAATACATCCTGGTAGCACTAAGATGTATCAAGACCTTCGACAGAGTTTTTGGTGGCTGAATATGAAGATAGAAATAGCAGAGTATATGAGTAGGTGCTTGACTTGTCAAAAAGTTAAGGCTAAACATCAACGACCCAGTGGCTTGTTACAGTCATTGGAAATTCCAGAATAGAAGTGGGAGCATATCGCGATGGACTCCGTGGTGGGACTTCCGACAACGGCAAAAGGGTACGATTCAATTTGGGTAATAGTGGACCGGTTGAGGAAATCAGCTCACTTCTTACCATTTAGGGTCAACTATAACTTAGACCAGTTAGCTAAACTTTATGTTAACGAAATTATTTCCAGACATAGAGTACCTGTATCGATTGTGTCAGATCGTGATCCACTATTCACATCGAACTTTTGGAGAAGTTTGCAAGAACACTTGGGAACACAGTTGAAATTAAGTATAGCGTATCATCCACAAACTGATGGGCAGAGCGAGAGGACAATTCAGAAGTTAGAAGACATGTTGAGGTCTTGCGTCATTGATTTCAAGGGTAGTTGGGATGATCACCTACCACTTGTAGAATTTGCGTATAACAACAGTTATCATGCAAGCATAGGCATCCCGCCTTATGAAGCTTTGTACGAAAGAAAGTGCAGAACACCATTGTATTGGGATGAAGTGGGAGAACGCCGGATGCTAGGACCACAATTGGTGCAGCAGACAGCGGATATAATAAAGTTAATACGGATGCGTCTTATGACAGCTCAGGACAGACAGAAGAAATATGTGGTCTCGCATAGATTAAATCGAGAGTTTGAAGTAGGCTCATATGTGTTTCTAAAGGTATCTCCCTGGAAAAGAAAAGATACGCTTTGGAAAGAAGGGAAAGTTAAGTCTAGGATTTATAGGACCTTTTGAAGTATTAAAACGGGTGGGAGAGGTAGCCTATGTAATAGCATTACCTCCAGACCTAGAACGAATACATAACGTGTTTCATGTATCTGTGTTACATCCTTATAAGCCGAATTATAAGCACGCAATCGAATATAAGCCGATTCATATTGAGAAGGACTTAATGTAGAAAGGAGCAAGTTCTATGGAACAAAGTAATACCTTCGGTAAAGGTATTATGGAAGAACCACGATGCCGAAGAAGCAACGTGGGAATTAGAAGAAATGAAGAAAAAAAAAAATTCCTCAATTATTTGATTAAAGTAAGATGAGATTCTGGGGACAGAATCTTTATACGGAGGGAACGATGTAACGACCGAGAAATTCAGATTTTATTGTAAAATAATTTTATTGAATTAAATAATAATAAAATTATATT